>SIJG01000049.1:1106279-1125747 GCA_023374025.1 Heterodera schachtii
GCATTTTTATGGTGCTTTAAATCATGTATTACCTTTTAAACCATTCAATTTAATTATTGTGTAGAAATTTATTACTTTTTTCCATTTGTTCATTACCGTAATTTAGTTTTGAATAGATTATTTATTATGGATTCTAACATCTTACTGCTTCAATTTTCCATTATTATTAATTATCGTATTATTATTCGTTCAGAAATATATTAAGGTCATTTGAATTCATTATTTTTTATTTTCTTTATTTTTCATTTATTTTAATTATTAAAGTGTTTTCTTGAATTTATCATATTAAAATTATATTTTTTAATTTTTATAAACTCTCGACGGTTTTGGTGTTTTCCTGCGCATTAAATTATTGGCTTATTTGTTCTTTTAGCTTTCAGTTTATAAGCCTTCTTATTTGATTTTTTTAAATAATGAGTTATATTGTTGTAAAACTTTTATTATTTTCAAATTATTGTTTATTCTTTTTGTGTATAAATTTTATAAAAAGCTTCAGTTTTTACATTTTACTCGATAATTTCCTTTAGGTTATATTAGATTTACTGTTTCGTGTAATTAATACTTTATTAATTTTTGAATTTATATTTAAAGAGATAACTAACTACTCTTGTTTTCCGTATATATACGTCTTTCCTCTCATCAGCAGGTTTTTCTTTTTCTATGCTCTTTTATCTTTCAGTTTAAACGCTTTTTTATTTGCTTTTTTAAAAAATATATAATGCCAAAAGTTCACAATTATTTGAACTTTATTTGTGATCCTTTATTTAACTAATCATCGTTATTTCTTCGACTGATTTTCTTAGGTATAAACTTATACAACCTCTCGTCGGTATTTTTTAAATCATCAGGTTTTCTTATAAAATTCTTCAGAGATTAATATTAATATTTAATTTAGAATTAATTCTCAGCATCATAGCTTCGTATAAAAATTTATCCCAATTTAATAAAACCAAATTAATAATTTATCGATTTATATATGAAGAGTTGGTTTTATTTAGCTTTTTTATTATGTCTATTTGCTTCTAATTAATCTAAAAATATTAGTTGTCCACTTTCCTTTTATTCTCACAGTTGTTAAGACTTTATACGTTAATTTTAGAAGTTCAATATTCAAATAAGATGTTTTTTATATGCGCTTTAGAACTATTCTGTTAATAATTATTCAAAATTATTTTGTTAATAGATTTTTCATTAACACGCTTATTGAGTTATTTTATTACATTACCATTGAATTAATTTTATGATATCTTTTACCTCTTTTGCATATTGTGGCCCTTCTATAAATTGATAAATTATTTTTGTAATTTTTTTTAATGTTGTGTATTTTTGACAAATGAAATATTTTCCTTCTCGTTAATCATATTTAGGGTCGCGACTTTTAGTGACGAAAAATCCCGAAATAGTTAACTAAAATAGTGAGTAAAAATCCCAAACTAGTGAAGAAATATTGACAAAAAGTTCCAAATAGTGACGAATAGTGACATAATTTTCAGCCAAAAATTGAACAAAACTAATTATTTTTCCACTAGTGCATTTCCAGTGAGGTAACATTTCCTTAAATTGTGCTCCTACGATTGTGAAAATGAAAATGGCATTATTTAAAGATTATTTCATATTTTAAAGGCATTTAGGTACTAATATTGCCTTGAATTTAGTATTTGATTTGCTTTATAGATATTTTATGTATATTACATCTTTTTTGGATAATATGATGTCGTCTACCTATATATTTTTATTAAAATAATTTTTTTCAAATCACAACCTGTATAATAATCAATATTTTATTCCCATTTGTTTAACTATTATGTAATTTTTAATATTTAATTTTCTTATTTAAAATTCGACTGGTCGCATTTTCTCATTTATATATCACCGCTTCTTTGGGCAATCCTTGGTGCACCATGAATACCAGGCGGTCAATATCCAGCTCCACCGGTTCCGTGGCTTCCAGCCACACAAACCCTTCTACATTCAGCGGCTCGCCTATCCAAACTGCCGGCTTACGATGTATTTTGATTTTGTTTGAAATATTAATAATATTTGTGTTTTGATTTTTTATATTTAATGGCTCATCTTTGTTTGTAGCATCAAATAGAGACTTATAGTTTTTCTTTTTATATAAGAAAAAGTATTTATTATCCTTAAAATTTTGGTATTTGTATTTTTTCTCAACTTTACTATTATTCTAATTATTCGCTGTAATAACATTAAATTGTTAAATTTTTATATTTTAATTAATTATTAATATTAAATTATCCTGGCTCCTTCCCTCAATCGGTTTTAAATGTTGCACAATCAACTTTTTTCTTTCATTAGTTTAGCTATTTAAAATCACGAATTTTTACGCCTCACCAATTTTTGGGCTTTTAAAATTCTCTTTAAGTTATTTTTTATTCGAGTTTGTATGATTATCAACTATTCTCTCTATTCATTTGAACTAAAAGAAGAATAGAAATAATATTATTATGTATATTCGGTTATATGTATTTTTGCTCTTTTTGAAGTTATTTTATTTTAATTTCAGCATATTTTATATGATTATTAATTAGAGTTTTATTAAATGAATAAATAATAATGCATAAAAATTCTGAAAAAACATTTAAATTTTATAGTTCTTATCACATTATACAGTTAAGTCAACTTCTCTTTCTTTATTTTTATTCTTGCAAAATTTTAAAATTTTTACGTAATTTTAACTGATTATCATTTTTATTTATTGTAAAGGCATTTTGGCATTTCTTTATGTATTCTTCCGACTCAAATATCGGTTGGACATTTTTTCTTCGTTATACTATATCAATTTTTTAAAATTTTCTTTCATTTAGGATATTAAATAATAATTATTATTATTATCATTTTTAACAAAATTTTTCTTTTACAATAGTTGAAGCGGTATAATTATTTTTTATTAAAGTAATTTTATAATTTTCCATGCATTTATTATTTTTTTAAATAATATTTTTTCTTTATTCGTTAAAGAAAATAAATTATTTTTTACTTTTTATTTAATCTTGCCGCGTTCGGTAAAATATGGTGCGTGCTTTTATCGATTCAATATTTCGTTTCTATGGTAATATGTATTAATAAAGATAGCCATTAATTTTCAGGATGTCTTAAAATTTTTTCAATTTTTTTGCTTTATAAATTAGTGTTTACTTCGAATTAAATTTTTTAAGGCATCTGGTAAAATTTAAACAAATTTTTTTCTATTATCTATGGAATAATTTGTCAATAAATTTTTATTACAAATTTCTTAGATTATTTTAATTACTTATATGAGATTTTTTTCATATATCTCTTGCCTTTTTTGCATATTTTACTCTTCTCAATAAATTATCTAATAATGATTGGGTTTTACGTTTTAAATTTTTATTGTTTTATTTTTTTGTATTTCTCGATATCTTTTAATAAATTATTCTCTTTCTTTTCTTTTCCTTTACATTTGAGTTTATCATGACAAAATATCACTTTCTCGATTTCAATGAACAATCGAGAAAAAAGTTGCTGAATAATTCAAAACAAATCAAATTTAAAGTTTCTGAATTAACTATTTCAATATATATATTTATTTTCTTCTTAGAATTTTTAATTTTAAAAAATTTTTCATTTTTAAACCCTAAAAATATTTTGATTATAAGAGAGGTATTTTCTTTTTTATTTTTAACTCTTTTTTGAAGAAACTTAAAAATTAAACTCATTGGGATTCGGGAACAAAGGGAGCTGCACTTCATGTTTATTAAAAACATTTAAAAATTTCAAAAGAATTAATATGAATCAATATTAATATCCAGCTTATTTATAATTCGTTTATTAAATTTTTTATATTTTGTTAATGATCGTTTTGTAAGCTGCAAAATAATTTTCATATTCTTTTAAATTTCATTTATAGTTTTTCTTTCTTTTTTATTGATTTATTCCTTTTTAAAAAATATTCATAAAATCTTATATTTTAATTGTAGAAACAAACATTTTAAAGTAAGTTATATTATCAATCATTTAGTTTTATATTAAATACTGATTTATCTATAAATCTCATTTAAAGAAAATAAAATTTACCAATTTTCATAACTTTGTTTTCAATTCAACGCGGATTAATTTTATCTTAAATTTTGATTTTTGTTTTACGTTTGGTTTTTATCATGTCAAAATTAATTCTTGGAAATCTCCATTTCAAATCATATCGTAGCTTTTAAAGCATTTTGCTGAATTTGAGAGCTCCTTCAAGTCCATTTTTTACGTGCCGGAAACGTTGACCGCAGACGAATTCCAAAATCAAATATGGCATTTTCATCAGGGACGATGAAAAATTCGAGGGAGCGGAAGAAAATTGGCAGCAGTGAGACTGGCAAGAAAAATGGCCTAATGAGAATTTGGCGATTTGATAAGTACAGTGTGAAAGTCGCCGGACAAATCATAGTGGAAACTGCGAAATGGCTCAAAACGTGGATCTTCATCAAAATTCCCGATAAAATTCTTTTTGAGAATCCATTAAACTTTTTCGAGGACACACAGATGGACGCCAACATTTTTTTTCTAAAAGCCGTCACGCCACTAGCTGAAAGCCTTGAACCCCACCATCCTGATGCCGAATTCGCCGTTGTTTTTAATTAAAGACGAGGGGACCGTCTTTCTTAGAGGCCGGGGATGTGGTATTAGTGACCTTTTTGACCCTTTATTTGATTGTTTGTATTTGTTTGGCATAGTGTTTATTTGAATTCGACCCAAATATTTATTTTCTTCAGTTCTAGTTGGGGGATTTAGTTGTCGTTGGTGTTAATTTTAGGCGTTTTATTGGTCGTTGATTGATTTTGTGTTTTTATTAAATTGTTGTTGATTGATTTTATTTAATTTTGATTGTCTTTTAATATTTGTTGGATAAATTTATTTTGTTTGGTGTTTGATTTTAAAAGCAGGTGCTTGGCCAATTTTACAAACAATTAGTCCCCTTGTCCTCTGAAAAAAGGCATTTAATTGTGGTGAGAAACCCTCGGCAAAATACTTATTTCTCTTTTCCAACAGTTTTATATATCAAATATTGTTGATTATTTAATTATTCATTTGCACATATAATATAAAAAATAATTTTCTAGAAATATTTTGAGAAAGTATCTAAAGAATAATTTTTATTAAATGAAATTTTCTAATTTTCCACGCAATAAATGTCTACATTTGTTTTTTTTAATTTTTGAATTTTGTATCGTAAAGTTACTTAACCAAATTACATAAGAAAATGGATAGAAATATTCTAAATATGATCTAATGATGTTGTGACACGAGTCACAAATTTATAAATTGAATATTATATATATAATTCAATCATTTTTTATCTTTTCGAGATTTTAGTTCAATTACGTTCTTTTTGTTTATTATTCATAAATTGTCCTCAATTTTAAGTTTATTTAAATATATATTGCTGTTTAAGGGTGGCCGATCATTTCGTCACTGAGAAAATTTTTTAAAAAAGGTTTGGCACTTTGCCCTAAACACAACAAAAAAATTCTTTAATAAACAAAAATGTTAGCAAAAAAGAAATAAAGCAATTTGATAAAAGTTTAAAGTTGCTTTTATTGTTAAATTTCTTAGCTTCTCATATTTAATTTTAACTTCCAAATGTGCCTTTTCGAAAATTTAAGTGCTGCAAGAGACCGAACACGAGACTCGAAACCGAGACTTCATCCCAAGACTCGAGAACGAAAAACCCGAGTTTTTTCTCGAGTCGAGACTCGACACCGAGACTCTCGACCAACACTAACCCGCACATCGTCTCTCGCGGCGCCTTTTTTAACAACGTTTTCGGATTTTTGAAGCGATTTTTATCATAAATTTTGCCAAAAGAAAAACATTTTTGTAAGAAATTTTTCAGCTGGCCTTGAGATGGATTTTGGGTAAAAAACAATTTTGAAGGAGATAACTTTAACAAATTTTTGCTACAATAAACAATTATTATGCTTTATCATTTCTTTTTGTACTTTTTAATATGACAGCTTTTGTTAATTAAAATAAAGTAAAGTTTATTTTTTCAGTTTTGACAATCTGCCAAACAAATTTTTAAAAAAAATTTCGGTGACGAACTGAACAGGGACGAAACGAACAGTGACAAAATGATCAGTGACAAAATGATCAGTGACGAAATGATAGGGAGCCCTGTTTAAGTGTATTGTAATAAATTCTTTCTTATTTTTTACATTTAATCTTGACTTTTTCACTCTAAATCCTAGCCATTCACTAAAATAACTTATTGGGTTTACGGAATATAATTTATTTACGTCTTGAAATTTATTTTCTTGTTCTATTATTCATAAATTTAGTTAATTATTTTATTTTATTTTTTCTTATTTTTTAAAATATATGATGTTTGTTTTTTCCTGACCTTTGCATTTTTCTGTTTATTTATTTTTTCAAAAGATTTGTTCTTATTAATTTAAAATACTTTTTATAGTGAAATGATAAAATTGTGATATCTTCTTAAAAAGAAACGAAAAAAATCCATAATTATGGCTTCTTATTGTTTAACATTATTTTATATATTTTAATTTTTAAAAAAATTTATTATTTAAAATTATCTATAACGAACGGTATTTAAGTCATTTTATACAATTATTTATGATTTCATTAATAATTATTTTTTTATTATTAAATTGTTTTTTTCTCGCATAGATATTTTTCATTTTCAATAAACTCTCGATGAAATGAATTTTTAGGTTTGGATTTCATGAATTATATTAAATAAATATGATTAAAATTTATTTTTTACGTTACTTTCTTAAATGGTAATTATATGAAGGGATATTGGAACTTGAAAATAATTATTTTATTGACGCAATATTTTTAATAATCGTCTTAAATGAAATATTATATCTTTCAACATATAAAATGTTAATTATTTATTTATATCTTTTTATTTCATGATATTTAATTTATATTCACTAATTCAATCTAAAATGAAAAACCGTTTCTATCTAAATTTATTTAAAATTAAGTATAAGTTAATTTATTCAAATTGTGGGATAATATGTTTAAAGTGTAGTTCATAAAAAAAATTATTTAATTTTGCTTTAATCTTATTCGAACTTTATTATTAAATCCCTAAAATTTATGTTTTATTTATTTATTCAAAATCAGTTGTTGTCCGAAAATTCGTACAATTGATATTGAATTATCAAACTTGGTTTAGTTAATTTAAATTTTTACATTAGTTTTGGTATTATTTTCAAAAACGACTGTTCAGTAAATAAAACACAGATTCACTTTCAGTTTTTTTTTGTCTTCACTAAATTGAATATTATTTTTTCAAATATAATATGTAAATAATCTCAATTTAGTATTTAATTTGATATTTAATATTTTAATAATTAATATCTTTTATATTGGATAGATATTTTTTAATTATGTTAAATACAAAAAAATTTGGTGATAATGAAAAATTTACGATGATTTTTGTATTCAAAATTTTCCTCAGATTCTTATTACAATAATTTCCGAAAGTTCTCTTCTCCAAAAATATTCTAAGAATAAAAGAGCATTCATTCCTGCCGAAACAATTTCCTTTATAATTCTATCACATTCTAAAATTACATTATATAAAAATTAAAATGTATTTATCTCTATAATTTCTTTATTTTTATCTTTCAAGTTTCGGTTTTATTTACCTTTTAATTATTCTTATTAAATTTTATTTTTATTTGTTGTAGTATAAATATTTTTTAATTAATAATTTTTATTTTCTTTTTGTTTGATTCTTTCTTCTTCTTTTTTTATTGTGAGGCAAATTTTACGTTCAAAACTTATCAAGGCTTGTGCTCTCTTTTGTATTCAGTAATTTTTGTTGCGTTAAAGCAGATTTTTTAGCTTTATATTTCTTGTGTATTGCTGGTTTTTTGTAATGTTTTCTGAAGCAGAAATTGTAAATTTTATATTTTGCAACATATCTTTCTTGACGACGATCAATTTTTGTTAATTATTTTTATTAAAATCATTAAAATAATGTATATTATTATGTATTTTAAAAATGAAAAAATGAAAATACGTTATAAATAATATTTTGTAATTTGGTTTTATATTGGATGATTTAATCGATGTAATTTTTCTTTTTGAATTATTTATTCTTGTTTATTACACAACAACGTCCTATTTTTTCCATAACGTCTAAAATTGGGCATAAATTTATTCTCTAATTGCTTAATATGAACTTTGAATGTCTTGTTGCTCATATTAGTGCCAAAAATCGCTTTGATCCTGTTAAAAATAATTATTTATTTAGCGATTTTATTTAGTAGTTTTTAAATTTTTATAAATTATTTAAATTTTTAATTAGTATGTAGTTTTTATTATTTGCTCTTTGTAAAATTCAATTGCAATATTGCAGCATAATTAGTGTTTTTTCAGGCAACATAGAGTGTTTTTTTTTTAATTTATTGACATTTTTTCAAATTAGAATGGTGTGAATTGATCGTTGGTTTGCCAAATTAATATTTAATAGATTTGCTAATTTTTCACTAGTCAGATGGTGATTTTTTTCATTTCAATTGGACCGCTTTAATAATTTTAAAATTTAGATTTTAATATAGTAATTTTATCATTTTTAAAGCTCTAAAAACATATTTACCTTTTCAACAACAAAAAAAATTATTTCCATTTTAAATGTCTGATAAGAATCACTTAATGTTAGCCCTTTTAATTCATATTTCTTTCTTTAATTTTACTTTTGTTACTTCTTTACTTAATATCATTTTTTAAGTAATTGTAAAGTTGATATGAATATTTCATTGTGTATTCTTCAGAATCAGCAATCGGTTTGGGCATTCTTTCTTCGTCATATTTTACCAATTTTAATAATTTTAATGTTTTTTCAATTAATTAGACCGGGCCCGGGACGCCCGGTAAAACGGGCTTTTTTTTGAACGTGCGGCCCGTACGGGTCAAATTAGTTAAGCCCGGTCCCGGTACTTTTCAAAATTCCAGGCTCTATTAGGAATTTCAAAGGGATTGATATTGAATTTTTGTATATATTTATAAATAGAATTTTATCTTGATTTTTCTTTTTGTGGCAGTGGAATTGAATAATGGACGTAATTGATTCTATTTCCATGACTTCAAATATCTTTTTCATTATAATTTAATATGGCTTTTCTGATGGTTTATTTCAATAAATTTTTTTATAATCCAACCCATAACACTTAAATTTGTATTAGTTTACTTTAAACAAATAAATTTAAATGATTTTTAATGCGAAATAATTAGGTTTTTTACACACTAAATGGACAGGCTTGTCTCTATTGCTGGACCTGCATCAGCTATGTATTGTTGGTGTGCATTTTTTATTTGCTATTTAATGTTTTATATCATATTTAATTCATTACTTTGTGTTGCGCTTAAGCTGATTTAGGATTATATTTATTATTCCTTGCGGAATGAGGGTTTTGATTTCTTGCAGCCAGGTATGGGTAGTATATTTTTAATTAGGTATTAAATTTAACTTTTTTAAATTAGGTGAAAAATCAAAGATTTTATTATAAATAGAATAATTTAGTTAATTTTGATTTCATTAATTTTTATTTTTTATAAATGTTTTTTGAATTTATCTGCTTATAAATAACTAAATACATTTTCATTTTATAATCCGGTCAATTTATATGATTATAAAAAACTATTTATGATTTATATAGTATATAAAATATATCCGTAAAAATTAATATTTAATCAATCAAATTACTAGTGTGTTTATTTTAAGTAAAGCAATTAAAAAATAATGAAATAATTTTTTTACAACAAATTTTATAAATTTTATTATGATTACGAAAATTATTAATTTTGAAATTTTAGTATTTATTCGTTTGACCGAAATCTGCGCTCTTTATTTTAATAATTTCTTATAATAGTGATTTTTTACTGCCAATTAATTGTTTTTATGCTTTATGATTTTTATTTTAATTCTTTTTTTAATTTTATTAATTTTTATAAAGTAATTCAGAATTACAAAAAAGTTATGGATATGATATATGTGTTTGACTATCCGCGCAGGAGCGCCATATAATGTTTTTTCTGAGGTTGGGCCTCCCTAAAATGTTGTTTTTTCATATTTGTGATTATATAATTTGGGAAAAGCTATATTTGTTTATTTTTTATAGATTATTATATAAATTGATTGTAAATTTTATTTCTTTATATTTTTCTTTCACTGCGGCAAAGCGACCGTTCAATTTCTTCTTGCACGCGAATTATAATACTTTGTATCAATTTGATAAATTGTTTCCGTTTTATTTTTGATACATATATGAATAAATAAATTTTTTTTCGAGCTGAATGTTTGTTTTTATTTTTTAAATATTAGTCCAAATTTTTAAAAGTATTTAATTTTTTATTATTTTACATTACTATAGCATTTGCATTTCTGTATACTATTTCTTTGTATTTTTTTTTATTAAATCCATAAAGCTTGAACATGTAAAATATTTTTCAGTTCCTTTAACGAAAAATGTTATTTTCTATTTTTTAATTTAATTCTTGACTTGCATTCTTTAAATTCCTTGTCCTGGTCTCAGTGCGCAGTTGTCCAATATTGGTGATTATTTGAAATATTTATTTATTTATAGCTTTTAAATCTTTAACGCCATACTTTAAAAGGCTTACTCGTTTTCAAATATTTGACAATTTAAAGTTATTTATTTTTATTTTAAATTAAAAAAATTTTTATATATAAAAAAAAGTATTTTTAACAAATTGTTATGATTATTAAAATAAATATTTATTGATTGTTTCAAAAGTATGTTTTGTGAATTGTTTTTTTGTTCTTTGTATGTTCACTCAATATCATCAAACTTACATTTTTTAGTACATATAACAATTGAAACAACAATTTGTATTAATTTCTTAATCATATTTTGTAATGTTTTACGATTTACAATGAATTTTTGCTTATTATATTTTATTATTTAGAAATGTTTAAATAGGGATTAATTTGTTTCTTGTCCATTAAATTTGACCCTTGGTTGATTTTCCATAGCTCTTTTCATAATCTATGATGGCACTGTTGTAAAGTTTTATTGGTTTTTACTTCGTTGATGTGAGAAAAATTGGTGTCAAAAAACTCAACCCTGGCCTTTTTCGATGAAGAAGAAGAAGAAGAAGAGGAGGAGAATTAATTAACTATTTCTTTTCTTTAAATGAAAATTAGTAAAAAGGAAAGATTCTGCTTTCTTTGTTGTATGTGCTTGTCAATTTAAAAAATTAAGCTTCTAAATTAATAATTGCAAATTTTCATTTTTTTTTATCATTATTAATGCAATTCTCATCTCTTGTATTATTTTTTTATTGTTGAATAGGATCTTATTTACAAATCAAAATTAAAATTTATTTTAAATATTTATTTCTAATATTATAATTTTAATTTTCTTTTTACCTATCAATAATAAAAGCAATCTATCTAATTTTCACGTTCTTTTTAAACAGATTTTCTTGTACTCTTAAAGTGCAATGTTCTTAAAATTTGATGAATGCTCCTCTGTTTTTATTTTTTTACAATCAATGCGAAACATTTTCTTGTTTGTATATATATTTTTTGATTTTATTTGAACTGTGAATAATATTATTTATACATGTATACTTTTACTCTGCTTCTTAATTATAATATATTAATTATATATACATTTATTCTATGATAATTATTCATGTTTTATTTAAACCAAATCTTAAAATTTTTTTTCAATTTAAAATTTAATTCTATTAAAAGAATAAGAATATATTTTTTAGTAAATTATTTTGATAATGAATGTACTTTTCTCCTATTTATTGTTATTTTACTTTTTTCTACTCATCTTATCTTTTTTTTGGAAATGATTAAATTTTAAATTAATTATTCATTGCTAACAACCCACAAGACAATAGAATTTATATGAATAGATATGATTATTGAATATGGACACCCAAATTGATAAAAAGAGCACTCCGGGAGCATTTTTTTAGAATAATATTAACAAAAACAAAATTTGGTATTTTATTTATATCAATTTGAAGCCCTTTCTTTCCTTGATTGTATTTTGTTTCAGAAATTTGTTGAAATTTAAACCAAGATGTTGTTTGCTAAATATAGGTAAAAAAAATTGGAAAAAAGGATTTTACATACATTTTTTGGTCTACTTACAATTTGCCAAAAATGGCTCGTAAAGAATTGGGCTTGTAATGTTTTGCCGTATCCGCCCTAGAATCCGGGTGTGGCTCCAAGTGATTAACACTCGTTCGGTTCCCATCCAATACCCGTGCATGCGCAACACTCGAAAATTCCGCGGCACTCCAAAATTCTAATTAGGCTTAAGATTTAAATTTAAATTTTATTATAATTGTTTTAATTTTATTAATTTTAATAAATTTTAAGGTTTTGTTCAAACTATAAATAAAAAAATAATTTTTTAAATTAGATTGCAAAAAACCCAAAATTTTATTAAACTAGAGACTTAAGATTTCATTAATTTTATTTTGTTTTAAAAAATCGACTTTCGTTGGAAAAGTTGATTGTTTTTCATTTAAATGAATGATTTTTGAATTAGTATTTAATCAAACTCAAATTTTGCTTGTCATTTTCATTTAGGTGCGCATATTGCATTATTTAAGTAGATTAAGCCTCATTTAAGTGGACAAATTCTCACAGTAAATATTTCAATTAAATTAAAAAAAAATGTTAATCAAATAAAAATTAAAAATTTTTTGTATATTTTTCCTTTATTTTAATTTAAGCATAATTATTGTTGATAAAATACTAACTGTTCTCATATCAGAATATTAATTTGGAAATTTTTTATTACAAATTATAAAAAACATTTATGATTATTAAATTTAAACAAATCTTAAGTAGGAATTTTTCCAGAACTTTTTTGAAACTCAATGAAATTTTCTTGAAATTTTAATATTTAATAGATTATACAAAGGAGAATAAATTCAAAAAAAAAATTAATTTAATTTCTTTAAAAAAAGTTATAAACACGCTATGTTTTTTGCGGTCGTCATGCATATATATTTATAAATATTTAAAATTTCAAAATCCTTAAAAATGACAATAGCCAAAAGAATTTATATATTCTTAGCCTTAATTTTATATTTATCTTAAAATTTCAAAAAATTTCATTGAGTTCAAAAAAAAGTTCTCGGCGAAAAAATTCACACTTAAGTTTTTGGAATTTATAACCATAACTTTTTTATAATTTTGTAATAAAAAATTTATAACTTAATATTCAGATTTATGAGAACAGTTAGAGTTATTGAATGATAGATATTATGCAATTATTGTTGGTTGAAATAAACTGCATAATTTTCAAAATATTTATTGACATTATTAATTCATTCACTATCACTCAATCTCCTTCTTCTTTAACTGATTTTGATGTTTCGGTTGTAATTGAACATGAAGCTCTATTAAAAATCTCTTTAAATTTATTTATTTAATTTATAAATTTCCCGGGAAAACAAATCGGTAACATTAGGAAGGCTTAGCTTGGACTTCTTTAACTTTTTTTCGATTTCCAGCCTAATTTCTTTCCACTTTTTTTCTTCGATTTGCGCCTCTATTTTTCGCATTTTTCACTTGTTAAGAATGAAGCTTTCGCTTTTTGCCGCATTTCAGGATTGCCGAAATATCTCTTTTCGCAACCTATTATTGAGACAATTTTGTTTCATAATGTTGTTTTTTTTAATTGAATTGATTTTAACGTGTTTTCTTTTAAAGGAATATATAAATTCGAAAAAGCATTATTAGAATTAACATTATTTTTTGCGTACTTTTTATTGGCAAATTGAGACACTATTTCGTGAAAATGAAAATCTTTTGCCGCAATTCAAACGAATCGGGCCCGCGTTCGAACGGTGCGACCTTTTTATAACCTTAATTATTTTAACATTAATAATTAATTCATTTATTTAGCTAAATACATTTTGAACTAATTTTTCTTCTGGATAACCGAAGTAAATTCTGCCAACAATTTCTTTTGCGTAACAATTTGCAAAATTATTCTTTCAAGCACTTTACCAATTTTGGTTCCTTTCTAAAGTACTTTCCAGGCCGAGATATTCGTTTCTTGCTTTCTTTTAATTTTTCACTCTACTGTTTTCCATTTATTCAGACTAATAACAAAATATTTTTGTTTATTTAAAAATTAAATGTGAGAAAATACTGGTGAGGAAAAATTGTCGGACATTTTTACAGATTTTTTAAGTATTTTTATAATTTATATTGTTATTTTCAAGTAATTAAATTTCTTGTTTTTTTTTGAATATTTTACGAATTTTCGACTTTTTCCCTAAATAAGTTAGGTAAAACGAAATCAAATCGTCCCGTGGTTAATAAAAATTCTCGACATTTTTGCTATCAAAAAATCTATAAATGAACTTTCCAAAACTTTCAAGATACAGTTTACAAACTGTGGAACTTTTGTACCTATTATTTATTTATGTATAAAGAAATGTCATGACTTTATCAATAATAAATGCGTTTTCCATGCTTCTTAGCACGCTCTAAGTTAACCTAAAAACAAACAAAAAAAATTTTTGCACAGAATGGCCAAAGTTTAGATTTTTCATAAAATCCAATTTTAAAAATTCCAGGTGCCCTTAACCCCGAAATCCAAGAAAAATTTTGCCTTGAATGGTAAAAGTTTCAATTTTTTTTATTAAAAATCCAATTTAAAAAATTCAGGTGACCCTTAACCAGGGTTTCCATCGAAAATTTTTCCAAATCAGAACATCAGGCCAAAAAATCAGATTTTAGGGTCGAAAATCAGAACATTTTGCAAAATTGCTTTAAAACAGTCATTTTTACAATTTATTCGATCAAAAATGTATCAAATATTATATTTTTCACCTCCCATGATCATTTTTAACAATTTTGGGGAGGAAATAAGTAAATCGTAAATTTCAGTGCATTCGGGATCAAAAATCAGATTTTTAACAATTTTTTTTTGCGGCGCATTTTTCCGAAAAAACTTTTGGAGGGGTGAGGGCCCGGCGATGCCGATAGGCGCCGCCGGAATTTTTTTTGTAATTTAGTTCTGATTTGTTGACAGATTTTCACCAAAAAAGACCAAATTTGTAATTAAAAGCCAAACGACGCCTTTTTTTCGCTTTTAAAAACGCCTTTTTTTGCGGCGATTTTCCTAAAATCTTTTGAGGAAAGTGGGTCCGGCGGTGCCGATAGGCGCCGCCGGGAAAATTTTTTTGCGATTTTTAATCGATTTGTTAACAGATTTTTGTCAAAAAATAACCAAATTTTGCCACAAATCTTATATTTTCTTATAAAATAGTGACATTATGCCACAAAAATTCAAAATTATGAGTATGTTGGAGAAATCAGAACAAATTTTGGTCGCTACCCCAAAATCAGAACATTTCTGACAAATCAGAACATTTTTATTTTATCAGATTTGGACCCTCCAAATCAGAACATTTCTGATAAATCAGAACAAATGGAAACCCTGCCCTTAACCCCGAAATCCAAGAAAAAATTTGCGTTGAATAGCCAAATTTTCGATATTGTAATTAAAATTTAATTTAAAAAATCAATGGGCCATTTACCGCAAGATTCAATAAAAAAAATTGGTTTAGAAGAGCAACAACGCCGGTTTTTGTCATTAAAATTTATTTAATAAATCCAAGGGCTTTTTTCCACGAAATTCAATTTAAAATAATTGGTTCAGAAGAGCAAAAACGCCGATTTTTGTCATTAAAATTTATTTAAAAAAATCCAAGGGCACTTTTTCGTTTTTTAATAATACTTTACAAAAAAACATAGTAATGCAGCGAATAAGTTTCAATCAATGCAAACTTCTTTATATATATGAACAAACCCCCTCCAGCGCTGACCATTTGGTGTAGGGATGGTCCGGGGGGACAGAAAGCGACGCTTTTTGAGGGGTCAACAAATAAAGGACAGAGACTATTTCTATTAACTTTAGTCAGATGCTTTTTGATAGAAAAAAAAAGAATTTATAAATTAAATCAAACTAAATAATTTAAAATCTAAAAAAATTGGTTCAGAAGAGCAAAAACGCCGATTTTTGTCATTAAAATTTGATTTATTTAAACTTGATATTTAATTATTTTCACATAGCATAATTTAACTTTGAAGTGTTTCTTAAGAATGCCATTGAAGAATTTTTAAATTTTTGTTTAAAAATACCTTGTTTCCAAAAAGCCTTCTATAAAGTTCCACGCAATTTACTGTTTTATAAATTATGAAAAATTTTAGGAAAGATTCAAATTAAGTTTTAAGTTTTGTAACACTTAAACTTTTTTATTAGAAGAAATGTCTGATCTTATATTAACAAATAATCTGCAATTTTCTTTTTAAATAATATTAACAGCCCCATTATTTGCATCGTAATTTACTAGAGATCGACCTGTACCTGGATCCAGGCCTGTGTTTTTCTTGGATCCAGGTACAGGTACAGACAACATTTTTGCAACCTGTATTTTTCCTGAACCTGTATTTTCCTGTACTTTCGTACAGAAAATACAGGTACAGGTCATTTTTAAAATACAGGTACAGGTACAGGCCTTAAAAAGCTATATTTCCTGTATTAATTTTCTTACGCCATTCACATTTCAATATGGCGCATGTTATAAATAAAATAGTAATCTTCTTATAGCAAAAACTTTGTAACCAAAATTCCGATATTAAAGTCTACAAATTTTCCAGTGTCCACTAAAATCCTTATAAAAAAATTCGTTTCGAAAAATATTAAAATAATTAAAATATCTACGAAAAAAGCTCTTCTAATTCTTATTTTTCCCCTGTCGGAATATGTGTTATTCTTATTGCTGATTCAGTTTTATTTACATGTTGGCCTCCAGGACCACCAGCAGAAAATGTATCAATCTTTATATCGTTATTATTTATGGTGTTTGATAAGTTACCCTCGTACAGACTCTATAAGAATTAATGATATATTTACATCCTTATGTGCGCTTCTTGTATAATTATTATAATATTTTTTTTACTGCTAAACTAATGTTAATATTAGGTAAGCAATATTTATTGTTTAATAGATAATAAATATTTTAGGTATTTTATGTTAATTTTTTAATAAAAAAGACTACTCGAGTAGTTTCACTGATTATTTTTGCCTAATTTTAAATCAAAAGTATCGGTTTACTTTAATACAAATTTTCATTTATTTTTCTTCGATAAATTTAAATCAATTGACTTAGCCGTGAAATATTTTATTGTATTCGATCAAACTTAGTTACTTAAATAGAAAACTTTAAAGTCATATAAATTTTTATAAATAAATATTGAATTTTTCTGCATTTTTTAAAATAATTATGTTTACTACCAATATTATCAAAACTTTAAATTATTATTTTTACTTTAATTGTTTTTTTATTATTTTGGTTATGTGAAACTTATTAATTAATTTTTACTGATTAATACAAGAATAGATTATCAACGATAACTAGCTAATTTATAAAACCAATCTGCTTTATCAATTGTCCAACATTCTCTCTTTTTTGTTGTTATCATCAATTATTTAGAATATGTAGAAAATTCTATTAAAATACATTATTAAATTGACGATGTCGAAATTTTTATTTTATTTAAAATTTAATTACATAAATATTAACGGTGGTTGCTAACAATTACGCCGCATGTTGAATTAATTGTCTTTGTCGTTTACTCCAAACCATGGATTTTTCTTTAATTTTATATTTTCAGAATCTTTTCAATTTATTACGCACTTTTTTATTTATTTTTATTTATTAATTCAAAAATTACTTTGTCCCATAAATTAGTTTAAATAAAGCCATTAAATTTCGGCTGTTTATTTAAACTTTTCTTTTTAATTTTTATAATCTTTTTTTTTATTGATCATAAAAATTCCTGTTCATTTTAACTCGAACATTTCATTATGAATTTATGTCTGTTCTTCATTTTTTATACTGCTCAGACTCTTTACAGTTTATTTCTTATTTTCAAGTTTGCCCAAAACAATTTTTTCTCCAACTCGACGAGATCCTTTCTTTAAGTTATATTTATCTTATATGTGTGGATTTTGTAATAAGTATATTATTTTAGCATGTTAAATTTTATTTTTATCCAGTTTAATCTTGTGCTTTTTAATTGTTGATCGATAATGTGTGAGTTTTAAGCTCTGAAGGTTAGCTTAAATGCAAATGTAGTTGCTTTTTTTTGATGCTATTTTGTTATTGAAATAATCCATTTTTATTAATGAGTTATACAAAACTATTTTTGACAAAATCTTTGAATAAATTATGAATATTTAATTTATAATAGTCGTCAGATAGAAGATTCTATTTGTATATATTTTTGTATTATTGAACTTAGAATTTCATGATTTACTGTTTGTCTTGCACCTCTATTACAACTTGATTTTAAATTATTTAAATAAAACATATTCAATCAGTAACCTTATGTTGGAGATTCTATTTGCAATATTTAATATATAAACTAAAGTTTTATGAATTGCCCTTCCTTTAACAACCGAAAGGAAATTTTTTATAAAAATATTATTTTTAGTTTTATTATTTAAATATTGCATTTATTTATTATAAAAACAAACCTTCGCCCAGTCCGTATTGGAGAGCATGTAATGATTAATCAAATCTTGATTATTTTAAATCAATATAGGTACCTAAATAGGGGTGTAAAAATCACGAAATAGGGGCAAAATTTTACGAGTTTCTGAGCCTTTTTTATTTAAAAAAAATTTAAGTCAATGTAAATAACTTATTCAGCATTTTATTACAAAAGAATTAAATTTCATTTTTTTTGAATAAAAGCAAATAATATATAGTTATTTTTCTTACAAAAAATTCATTTTTTCGACTTTTTTTGTCATGAAATTATAAAATAGGTGCCTAGGGACGAATAGGGTCGTTAAAACAAAGACATTTCGCGCCCAAAATTTGTTTTCTTTTCTCATTGAATTTAAGAGACAGAAAATACCAAGTTTCTTTGAGCTGTAGACGTTCAGAAACTCCGCAAGAATTCAGTCTGCCATCTAAGCATATATTCGGACTCAGCGTTTCCAATTTACTCAGAATCATAATATGCTGAATTTCCGGTTATTGTCCTAACTTTTCTTTATTTAATCATGTTTTCATTGTCTCTGTAGCTCTTTAATTTTCTTAAATTTATCCATCAAAAAAACATACCTCGAAAATGTACATTTCGGGTATTTTGAATATGGGCGTGTTGTGTTAAATTCAAACAAATATTTTTTAATAAAAATTTTGGGTATCCAAAAGTATGTTCCACCCTACGTAGTTTGTCTTGTTTAATAAATATTTTTGTTAAATAATTTTAATTAATTTAAGTTATTTAACTAGCGGGTGTGTGCTTACGTGTTTCTGGGGTGCTTAAAGCGCTTCGCGCTTTGGGAGCTTCGCTACCTAGGCTTGTGTTAGGGTTTTTGCGTCAGCCGACATGCACTTGGTTTCACTCATGTGGATGAGCGGACACATTGCA
>SIJG01000050.1:0-121818 GCA_023374025.1 Heterodera schachtii
CCCCATCAAAATTAAGAGTCGTCGTCGAATGTGCCGTCACCTTCTAAAAGTAATCAAAGTCGTCGTAAGACGTGAACACGCACAAAACTCACACAATTCAGCAACTGATGATTTTAGTCTGTTCAATGCCCCCTACGATTTATACGATTTAAAATCTTTTTAAATTCTTTCTGTTATTTTCTTCCCTAAAAGATCAGTATAAAATCCGTTTTTTTAAATTTCTTTACTAGGATGATTTTAAGCGCTAAACACGAATCTGACGTTTATTTGAGGCTATCACATATTTTACGCGAGTTACGTGAAAATTTACATGTGAATTTTAAAATTTATTAAAAATTAGCTTTTTTTCGTTGATCCAAAAATGGTGGCATACACAAAAACTTCGACAATATTTTAGCCATTTTTTGACTCAGTTTCAAAAAAATAATATTAAATTTCAACAAGTCTTGGTTTTTGTCCAGAACTTTTTTGAAACTCAATGTAAATTTTTTTTAATTTAAAGATAAATAAAGAATTCTTTTGGTAATACAGTCGATGGTACCCCCCCCCCCTTTTTTTTTTGAATTTTTTTGTTTTCAAAAGACATGGAAGCATGTTTCCTAGGGTTTTCGGGGTCGCTGATCACGAATCCGGCATCTATTCAACCAATTTCGGACCCCGGACCTGAATTTAAACAAAAGTTCGAAAATTCAAAAAATACGCGAAATCAAATATCTTTTTTATCTTTAAAATTAAAAAAAAATTTACATTGAGTTTCAAAAAAGATCTAGCCAAAAAATTTTGACTCAAGACTTTGGCAAACAAATGGCGATTTATTATTAAGCTTTATATTATCTATAAAGTTGGCAAACAACTGAAATAAAAATTTAATTAAATAAATAAACTAAATTTTTTTTGAAATTTTTGCAGATTTAGGAAACGCCTATTGTGGCGGTTTTTAGGAAATGAGCTACCCTGGTGGAAAAAAGTCTTTGAACAAACATGAAATTATTGTATATTGGTTTATAATTCGAAATTAAATGAATCATTATGGGCAATTGTTTATGTATTTATTAGTCTAATATATCAGCTTCATATAAGCACCAAAAAATGCCGAATCAAAAATACAATGAAGGTGATAGTGTCAACGAAATGAGAGATGGTCAAAATAATGGCGGAAAAAAGTCTTTGAACAAACTTAAAAAACTATTTCAAAAGGCTTGAAAAAAATCTGAAATTATTCATGCTAATATATCTTTTGATGCTGATCAAAAAATATTTTACACTATTTCCATCAGTGTAGCACCGTATGAAAAGACTGATATTTTAATAATATACATTTAATGTATTTAAAGCACATTTCTTTGTTTTATTTCAGTGACGAAAAGTTTAGTGACGAAACGTTCGGCCATCTTTTTAAATAGATTCTTTTTTAAATAAAAAATAATTCCAATTTAAAAGTATTAAATCAAGCCCAGAATATATTTATATGGCATTTGCATATTTTGGGGGTGTGCCTAGAAATTCGACAGAATATGTCAAGGTCAACCGGCCAAACCAGGGATAAAGGAGAGAAAATCATTTTAATATAGAAAATTTAATTTATAATTTATCTTTTATTGTTTTTTCTATCTTTTCAAAATTTGAGTCAAAATAAACAAAGTTATTTTAATTTCCTTAAAGATCATGCACAATCTTGTTAATTTGTCTTTTTCTCTTCCGACAAAAGCGTTAGCATAAAAGCGATCATTCAGTTTTATATTTCTTACTATGCACTGAATGGACAGTCAATGCCCCAATTCTCTTCTACCGTATGCCAATGTGTTGGCCAGCGTCGCTTGGAGGTCAACGAAAGGCTAAAACAGTGGAAAAAAAGAGGAAAAGCCAAACCAATGAAAATACTTTGAAAATAAACATGAAAAAAGGAAAAACAAAATGCTGAAAAACAGACGCAAAACGAACTCCCCAGCAGGTGTTTTGAATTTTCGGAATTATGAATTGGAGATAACCAATCAAAAAACCGAATCGGTTCCTGTTTTTGGATTTATTACGAATTGCGAATTCCATAATATGAAGGCATTTTGTCCAGGTTTGTTGAAGAAGTTTTCAATTGGGTTAAAAATTTATAAGGAATTTTTTGGGGTGTGGCTGGCAGTGCCTAAGCGGGCCAACTGCGTCTGAGACAACTTAAAGAAATCATAATTTAAAACAGTTAAAAAAATATATAGAAAAAATTGTCTTTTTTGCAGTTCGATGCTTTAACTTTTTATGGGTTTCTTAACCGCTTTGAAAGCTTACAAAATCTTCGAACACATATAACCATTATATCCCATTTTAGATGTTTTTAAAAATTAAATTTAATGAATTTGAAGAATTTTCGCTAAAAGTTTATGTCTTATTTTTTAATAAATTAATTTACTACGTTAGACCAATTACGCTAATCTGTTGATTTATGCCCCTATATAGTTTTCGTCCCCAGAAAAATCCCTATTTTGGGCTTTTAACCCTTAAAATAGGGACGTCCCTTACAAATTAATGAAAATGAAAAATTGCTCAAAAATCAGCATTAATTCATAAAACATTAAATAAACTTTTTTTCAATTGCATCAAGTTAATAAGTTGTTTAAATTTTAAACATTTTTAAATTATTTTCATAAAAAGTACGGTTTTTTTTGCCTCTATTTCGCCATTTTTCTTCCTAAAAATGTGATTTTTAGAAGCCTAACACCTGAATAGAAAATTGATTAAAAATATGTAAAGAAATTATTTATTTTTTATTTTTATGCAATTGATTTATTTTATGTATTGTTATTGCCATTATTTTTTCCTCAGTAGGCGAACGAAACGACTGAGGAAAACGGATGATTCCGATTTGTTTTTTGCCAATTCGTTTTTACCCCGATTCGTTTTTTGTCTTTATATTTACTTTGGAAAGCAGTGAAAATTCGTTCACTGAAGATTTCAAGATCGCTGATTACTAGGACCTCCAAAATATAAAATCGCGAAATATGGCCATAAAATATGGACAAAAAACCGCAAAATATGGATATAAAATAGCAAAAATATGGATATAATTTTTCCAATTTGATGTGTAAATTTTTCAAAATTCTTAAATTCAAAAATGTAAAGTAAAACTTTCATAAATGGTTAAAGATGGCATTAAAAATCATTTTAGAAGAAAAAACACACGATAAAGCTAAAATTTACTCATTTTAACCAAAAATTAACATGAATAGCAAATTTTTCGCTTTTTTGCTTATTTTTGAAATAAATTAACCATTTTTTGAGAAAATTTAAATTTATTCAGTATTTTCGAGAAAATTTTGGTAAAAAATTATTTTTTGGAAAATTTTCTGGTCTTTAGGGGGTCAAAAAGGAAAATTTAGCTGATGGGGGCCGTTCTAATAGAGATTTTTTGAAAAAATGCCAAAATATGGACATAAAATATGGATAAGAATGCCAAAATATGGACATAAAATATGGATAAGAATGCCAAAATATGGACAAATATGGAAATATGGACATAAATTTCGAAATATGGAAAAATATGGAAAAAATGGACATAGAAATCCATCTTAGAAGCTTCAAACCAAGCTAAAAACATGCTTTTCATGTGTTTCAGGACTCCCACAGTCCAGGGAAAAAAATATGTATTTCCATATTTTTGGATGCCCTACTGGTTACGATTTTGACATCCATTTTAACTAATTCCAAAATCCCTTTCCCAAATTTTAAAGTTTTGGTCCCCCGCAAAACCAAAAGGGGATATTTAAAATCCATGCTAAGTGTGTACAGGGGTTTTTAAAGTCGTTGTTTACGATTATGACATCTATTTTAGTGAATTACGAATCCTTTTCCCAATCTAAAAAAAATAAAATTAATAAAATTCAGTTTTTCGACTTTTTTCGAATTTGGGTAAGGGATTAGTCAAATTTAATGTCAGATTCATGCTTAATGACCCCCCGAAAACCTCTATAAACCCAGAAAACCTTTTTTTTGTCTCTATTTATGCTACGTCCTTGTTGCAAAAAAATTCCCTGATGCTGAAAGGTATCGCCAAATCATTCCATTTCTTGAACAAAGATATGAATCACAATTTTACTCTAATATATTTGCTTTATTATTTGTCATACTGTACCGAAGTGCTAACAAAAAATATGTTTTTTAATGAAAACTTTAGGTTTTACTGAATTACTAATGGGCAATTTTCTGTTAACAGATCTGAACAAATTTATCAAAAAAAATTTCGACTGCGTCTGTCGGCACCGCCGGACCACCCCCACCCTTATTCCTAAAGATTTTAGAAGCTTTTGATAAGCTATTTCTAAGCGATTAAATAACTTATAAAAAAGTTGCAACAATAAAACCAAAAAAAGTCAGAATTTTTGCATATTTTAATTTATAACTTTTTTACATGTCGGTATATCATTGTGATTTTTGGAAAAGCTTGTTAAGAGCTTTCGAATGATACCAAGTTTGTTAGATTTGGTTAACAAAGAAAAAAGTTATGATGCTCTAAACTTGGCTCATACGCAACTGGCCCTTTCCGCCTAGTTTGGTGTTTTTGGCTACCCCTATTTTGCCTAATTTTGACCTACATATTTTTGGTGGTACATTTTTAAGGCAAAAAAAGAAAAAATACATCCTTAATCGTCTTAAAATTTCAAAAAAATCTCCTAAAATTTTGGTTACCCTACATTTACGCCTGTCTAAAATCGGGTTCAAGTTATGTGTGATAAGAGTAAGTTGTTTAAACAATTTTTATTTTATTTCCATAGAAAAATACAATTTTTATTAGCTTCTATTTCGGCATTTCTTTCTAAAAATGTGATTTATAGAAGCCTAACACCTGCTGATGAATGAAACGATCAAAAATAATGAAAATGTTTTTTCTTTTTTGAATGCATTGGTGTTTTATTTTTATGCCATTGATTTTATTTTATGTATTTGCCATTTTTTTTTTCTCCACCGTAGGCGATTACGAAACGACCGAGGAAAACACCGCCGAGTTGTTTTTTGTCTTTATATTTGTGTTGCAATACAGACAGCGATCAGCCATGCACATAATACATTAAAAACAATTTAATTTAAAAATGAATATTTCTCAGTATTAGAAATATTTAAATTATTTGTTTACACAGAAATAGAACCAAAATTTTATCTTTTTTTGCTTTTTTCCGCTAAAAAATCGTTAATACAAATTTATTTATTTACCTATTTTTCCGTGATTTTTGTACCTACATATTTAATAGCTATTTTGAGCCATTTTTTTATATATAACTATTTAAATACCTATTTCGGGATTTTTCTAACCAAAATATTTACAGCCCTCTAATTACAAAACATCAAAAATATTGCCAAATCTTTCCATTTCTTGAAAAATAATATGAATCACAATTTTACTCTAATATATTTGCTTTATTATTTGTCAACCGAAGTGCTAACAAATCATTACATTTTAATGCGAACTCTTTAGATTTTATTGAATTACTAATGGGCAATAACGCAATTCCACCACTATTTCCCATGCCAATTCCACCACTAATGCACAAATTTTTTTGTATCCATACTCTTCATACCCTTCGCCGTGATTCCATGTGCCGTCGTTGTCCAAATCCATTCTGTCATCGCTGTTGTCGTTGTTGCCCCCATTCTCCAAATCACAATTGTTCCGGGGAGGAGTCGGAACGAATAAGACAACGCGAAGAGCGCGAGCGTCGGCAGAGAGAGGAGGAGGAAGCGGAACGCGAACGCCAGCAACGGGAAAGGGTAAGGGTAATAAGTGGCAACGCATTGAGTGAAAGGGTCGAACAGACTTTACGGTCTGCTCAACAACAGTAGTCTGCCATTGAAAATCGGAATTTCTGTTCAATTAGAATCAAATAGAAAAGAATGGAAATGAGCTTCCCGCTAAAGAGGATACTTACGGCCCGGAAAAAAATTATTTAAATTTCTATTTTGGTTAAAATTATTCCATTACCATTGCGAAGAAACGCAAAAAAGAGGAAGAGGAACGCCAGCAGGAGGAACAGCGTCGTCAGGAGGAACAGCGTCGTCAGGAGGAACAGCGTCGTCAGGAGGAACAGCGTCGTCAGGAGGAAGAACAGCGTCGTCAGGAGGAACAGCGTCGTCAGGAGGAACAGCGTCGTCAGGAGGAAGAACAGCGTCGTCTGGAAGAACAGCATCGTCAGGAGGAACAGCGTCGTCTGGAAGAACAGCGTCGTCTGGAAGAACAGCGTCGTCAGGAGGAACAGCGTCGTCAGGAGGAAGAACAGCGTCGTCAGGAAGAAGAACAGCGTCGTCAGGAAGAACAGCGTCGTCTGGAAGAACAGCGTCGTCAGCAGGAAGAACAGCGTCGTCAGCAGGAAGAACAGCGTCGTCAGCAGGAAGAACAGCGTCGGCAAGACGGTAAATCGCAGGGACTCGTGCATTTCTGGTCCTATGTTTCAGTCCCGTTTTTGGGCCATTTTATCACGTCCTTCAATGCCAAAATAAATAAATAATTATTTTTAAAACTTGAAAGAATTCTTTATTACCTATTTTGCTTTTTATGGCTGCGGCCGAACGACGATTCGAAAGACGAAGCTCAAAACGCACGAAATTTCAAGCGTTTTAGTTTCAAATTCTAAAACAAACGTAATCAAAACATTTCAAGAAGAAGAACAAAAACGCCAAGAAGGAGAACGTGCGGAGCGCAGGCGGATGGAGCGCGCACAAGCAAAGGAACGCGCACAAGCGAAGGAACGCGCGCGCGTGGAACGTGCACTGCTTGAACAACGCGAAGCGGAACAATATGAGCAGGAACGAAAGACCAAAATTGCCGAGCGCGAACGACACACGAAAGAAGCGCAAAAAAGCCAAAACTATTTTCAGTCGGACATCAAGCAATCTGATCGTTGCTTCCAGCAAAAGAAGGTGCTGTAATTTGCTACTTTCTCATAAAACAATCAGCTGACAGGGGAACCAATTCTCTACAGTAATTTGGCATAAAAAATACTGTAGATAGATATTATGAAAAAAAGCAGAAAAGAATTTTTCAAAATTTTCTTTCTTGAAGTTTTAAGGTTTTTTAAATTTTCCAATTTTTGCACCGGTTTTAGGTACTATTGTTTAGCCACTTTATGAAAGGTCGCTGCAAAAAACAAAAAGTTCATAAAAAACAGGTATCGATTAATTTTTGACATTTTTGTTGCCCGGAAAGAAAAATGGTTTTGTTTTTCATATTTTGTTTTTTAATATTTTTAACAAAAATAGCGCTTTGTTGCTCTTTTTTTTTAAATTGGGTAGGCAATAAACGGTAAAGTTCCTAAATTTATTAATCAAACAAAAACTGTATTGGGTCGATTCCAGAAACTGCCTTATTTTTTTAGAATTGGCAGCAACATTGACGATGATGAGAAAAAGGACGGCGATGAGGACGATTAAAATGAGACTGTTGAGAATGATTTATTGAAATGATGAAAATATTTATTTTCTTTTGATACCGTATTTTTTGAATTAGAGCCCCCCCCCCCCTTTCATTTAATTAAATTTCCTTTTGAGGCGTTTAAATAATGCCCCGAGGCGATCTAATTCAGTAAATGCGGTATTTTGTTCGGTATTTTTCCGAAAGAATTTCACACCGTCATTTTACGGATTCTCAAAAAATTGCATTTTTTGCCAAATGTTTGCGAGAGTCTTGTTGCGCTCATCTATTTTTTAAAATAATTCTTATCCAATGCTTAAATTGAATTTGTGTTAAGCCAAATGTTAGCGTAATGCAAGAAACCGAACAGAAAGCGGACGGTCCGACGCAATTTCCGACCGCTGCTTCTAAGCCGGTAAATTGACAATAACAATAATGGAATATGTTCCTTAAAGTAGAAAAATCTTGAAAATAAATTTAATTTACTAAAGTACAAAAATCCATTCCAAATTAGCATGGAAATGGCGTCACGGAAAAAGAAGCCGAATTTGAAGGAACAAAGAAGACTGTCGGGCAAGGCTTTGAACGGTAATTATTAATGAACTGTTAATAACGAATTATCTATAATTATAAGTGACAGTCTCCTAATTTCATCATTTGGACTGTTCTGAATAGAACGAAAACCTGATAACAAATTATACTTTTTAGCCTTATTAACTTTTAAAATAATTTCATCAAAATTTAGCAACTTTCGACTGATAAAATTTTATATTTTTAATACAACTTTTTTTTGTAATGAATTTTGCTAAGATCGGACGAGACGGAAGAGCCGACGATGCCGTCGCCATTTGTCCCATGCCGACAACCATTAGTCCATCTGTCTGTGATTGGCACTATTTTTAGTGTTAAACAATGCATCACTTGTTCAACTCTTTTAGGACTTACAATGGCACCGGCAATCACTTCCTCAGTGCATACGCAAAGACTGAGCATAGAATTGGCATCGAATCGAGCTGCAGCTGGAAGAAAAAAGTGCATTTTTAGGGGGCATCTCGTGGAGAAAGTTTCTTTAACTATAAAATTTTAGACACTTGGTCGGACCGGTCTCTTCAACTTGGGCAACACGTGCTTTATGAATGCCATTCTTCAGCCGCTTTTCCATACGCCTGGCTTTTCTCAACTGTTTAGGGAAAAGAATGCTCAGCAATTCGTTAATGGGCAAGTCGTGGCAATTAATTAAGAATTACAATAAAAATCATTTTGTTTTTTTCAGAAATTATGGAACGGAGGGGATCATTGCCGGATCATTCTCCGCTCTCATTGATCAGATTTGGTCCGGCAAATTCAACGCAATTTGGCCCAAAGTTTTCCTGGTGCTTTCTCTGTTTTGGTCAATCTATTTTATTGTATTACCAATTTCCTATAAGGAATTCTTTGCTGAACATGTAAAAGCCGAATTGGCCAACGGACGGCAGCACGACGCACAGGAATTCCTACTTTATTTGCTGGACGCGCTTCACGAAGACACCAACAGAGTTGGACTGTTTTAGAAGAAACAGCGATTTTATGCTATTTTACCCCAATTTTCAGGTTGAAAATCGACAGCTGTTTGATCAAAATTACGATGGCATCGATTTTGGGGCCAATGCTTCCGATTTCTTTGAGAAGTCAAAACTGTTCTCTTCCTCGCCGGTCAACGATCTGTTCAGTGTGAGCCGATCACTCACTGATCACTCCGTCATTTTCATCTTTTTCAGCTCACTACCATTTCTGTGATCAAATGCATCACTTGCAATGCGTCTAGTGTTCGTTTTGAGTCCGTCAATCAATTAAGGTGGGTTTTATTCGCAAAAGAAAACCGAATGACCCTTTTGTGAATTTGAATTTAGCGTTGAGTTGCCGAACCAACCAAATTTTGACTGTCTGAAGCTCAAAGATTGTTTCGAGTCATATTTTTCCTCAGCAGTGAGCAGCTGACTTTTAGAATGATTCCTGATTATGCTAATTTATTTTCCTTTTTTGAATCTCGATGATAAATGGGATTGCCCAAAATGCAAAAGCAAACAGCCGGCGACTCGGAGCACAAAAATTTGGAAGATCCCCGAAATTTTGATCGTCCATTTGAAGAGATTTTCGCAGAATGATGGAAACTTTGTCAAAAATGAGGTCGCTTTCCGCCGGGCGTCGCATTTTGCGATTTAAAAATATTTGTAAAATTTAGGTTCAAGTGACGTTCGATATGAATGAATTGGATTTGTCGCCCTATATTCACGAAATGTCTCCGCTTCCAAATTCGGCATTTACTCTTTATGCCATGACGGTGACTGCTAAAAATGTCCTAATTACGCTAATTTTTTCAATTCCCTTAAGAATCACAATGGCAATTTGAACTTTGGCCATTACACATCGGCTGTGGTCAATCTGACAAGCACTGATCAGCAATGGCTAAGCTTTAACGATGACTCATGCATTCCGTGTGCCACCGCCCCGTCGCCCACAGTGAGAATTTCACCCCATTCATTAGGGAATCATTTTGAAGATTTTGTTTACCTTTTTCAGAGCAAAAGCGCATATCTTCTGTACTACAAACTGACCAACTCAACTAACTCACAGGCCAAGTGATATTATCATTATTATTTATTAATTTATTATTATTATTATTTGTTATTATCCTTTAATATTATTATTATTTGTACCTGTGTTCTGTTCCCGATTCCATCCGATAGTTTCTTTAAAATTTCATTACCCATAGTTTTTTTAACCTTTTTTTAGTCGCCAGTAATAATTCAAGACAGCGCCTCCTAATGATTAGGGATGCAATTTATAGTTGCTAAAAATGCCAAAATAATTAATTTTTAGTTTCTAAAACCCAAAAGGTAACAAAATTAAACCAAATCAGTATTGAGATAAATAACTTTTAAAATCAAAAATTCTCTTCAAAAATAAAATAAAAATAAATTTGGAGATGAATTTGAAAATTTTGGGTTGATTCTTAGGGGGTATATTTTTCGTTTTTATTGCATTTTTCATAACAAATTTTGGCAAAATGCCAAAATAGTTGAAAATAGTTTTTTTCAAAAATTTTCTAGTTTTTAGTTGCTAAAATAAAAAACTAGAAAATAGTTGCTAATAACTTTAAAAGTAGCTTAACAACAGCCGAAAAAAACATTTTTTCGTGCATTTCAGGCCACGGGGAGCTCAGAAAAAATAGTGAAAAAACTATAAATTGCATCCCTACTAATGATATTAAAACAAAAATTTTTCAAATAACCACTTATATAAAATGACAAAAATTTCCTTTAAAAATGTGAGGAATTTAATTGAGTGAATCAAAAATTGCATTATTTCTTAAAATTGTAGGAACAAAGGCCAATGCGACAAAAATGACGATGACGACGAGGATCAAAATGAGATGGAACAGTTTAACAGAGAACTCAATGATATTTGCCAAATGTTGCTTGCTCATCATCGCAATGAAGTTGCGAAAGTTGGCCGGCTTTGCGCAAAAATGGGCCAAGGAATTGGCCAAGCTTTGGCCATCCAACAACGAATCCCAAATCCCGACGAAGTTCAACAACACGGGAAGAACAATGCCAGGGACAACAGAAGCAATTGTTCTTTCGACGAAAATGAAAGTGATAGCGAAAGTGACGATCCAACGGTGGAGCATCCGTTGCTGTTCGCTCGTCGTGCGCTTCGTCGTCTCAAATTGCCCACCATTCTTGACATTTGTGCCGCAACCGAAGCACAACTGCGAGAATACGGCACAAAACTAAGTGCCATTGTCAAACAAATCGCCAAATTACGTGTTCAAAACGGCGGAGCACTGACAACCGAATTGGAATTGCGGAGCAGACAGAAACAAGCACAAAATCTGCTGCATCAAATTGGAAATTTCATGCCACAATTGGTCGTTGAAGAGGAGGAAGTGGCGGAAATTCTCACTTTGGCCGAACAAAGCGCCCATCGCTTTTCCATTGGATTTCTGAACAAGGAACAGAAAAAGCAATTCGAAGAAGCAATTCGACAAGCAAAAAAGGCGTGTAGCAGTTTGAGATTAGCGAGACGGGTCGTCGAGTGGGAGCAGTTCGACCCCCCCCCCCCCCCCCGCCCTCTTAAATTTCCTTGGCTTCCTGACAATCCATCAGTGGTAAATCTCTCAGCGCAACGCTTGCTTTTGTGAAAAAATAAAAACAACTTTATTGAGTAGCTAAAAAAGATGAAAAAATCCTTGGAAGATTTTTTTAATAAAGCATTTCCTTATAATGTTACACCCCTTCGTTCAAACAAATAATAATTTGTCAACCACCACCTCTAGGCTTTCATGATTCTGTTGAAGCATAATTTGGACAGTTTGGTGGACAAATTTTATGAGGACTGTTACAAAAAACTGCTTCATGTTGGCAATGAAATATTAAAACGAGCGAAATTGACGAAAGAGTTTGAGGCCAATATGCTAAGTGCGCGGATCATTGGACTAAACATGCGGATTGAGATGGTGAGTTGAGAAGACATAGATAGCTTAACAAACAAAAAAAAAATCCAATGAATTTTTGTCTGTAATTTATGAACATTTCACTTTTTTGGGTGTGGAAAATTAACAAGGCATGTGAAATGGTACCTTAGACATAGTTAAAACAATACTCCAATTGTGTGGTTTTCAAAGACCCGGGTTTTCTTGGAAAAAGTATTAAAATTAGAAGTTCAAGTTTTATTAATATCTTTTTAGTTTTCTTTTATTTTTTTTAAATAATGAATAAAAAATATATTTTAAATTATTTTTGTTCGCTACTGTTATTTTTGGGCCTTTAACTTTGAAAAATGCAGGACATGAACAGCTAAATAGCCTATTTATTTGACAGGCGTCAGAAACTGCCCACGCTTTGCTGCAGACACTCTCACACAAAACACGTGCGGCCCGGCATTTGGTACATGAAGCACAGAAACAGCTTCACGATATTATCACTAATGAGGCGGCAAAAGCCAAAGACGCGGACGAAAAGCCCACGCAATCGGCAGACACCACCAACATGGTGCTTATTATTTAGAGACCGGTTCCGGATTTTCTTGGCCCCAATCCGTAGTCCCGTATTTTTGGAAATAGCAGAATTGTGCGTGATTACGTAATAGTCTGGCCAAATGATTTTTGAATGCCGATCAAATTTCAAAAATTTGATCGACTTATCTTTTTATGAAAAAAAATATATTTTTTAATTCCCCTAAATAGTTTATATCCGTGCAATAAAAATTCCTCACTTAATATTTGGGACAAAATCAGTTGTTTTTTGTTAATTAATATAATTTAGTTTATTTTCGTGGAAAAAATTATACTAAAATGGCATTATTATTTTTTTTAATTTAATTTTGCAATTTACAGGAGAATTCCCTGGCAAAAATGCAACCACCATATGCAGAAAATGAGGACTTGGCAGCACTTTTTGACTTTGATTCTCATGTCAAAAATGCATTTTTGGGTTTTGGATTGTTTAAATGTTTGGAATTGGATAAGTCCGAGTTACGAAATGCCTATGAATGGCTAACAGAAAACAGAAACAAAATTGGAAGTCGTCAGCACATTTTAGCGTTGCAAAATGAGTTTAAAGCAAAAATGTTGAAGTTTCGCAAGAAAAAATCATGGAAAATGAAAAGGTGGGTGATGAAAGAAAGAATTTTTAAATAATTTGCAAAATTTAATTCCTCCTTTAAAAATTTAAATCTAAGAATTTAAAATTTCACATTTTTATGGCTTACTTTACCCTACAATTTTTCTTAACGAATTTTTCATCGGTTTCTATCCACTTTTGATTAGTGATTTTCGGATTGTCATTTTTCGAAAGTTTATTTGAAAATTTATTAAGATAGAATTTAAAAAATGATAACTAATTTGAAAAATTGAAAAAATGAATTGAAGTTTGTCTATTCCTTTACGCTTAAATTGTTGGGAAAACATTACAAAATACTAAATTAATAATTTGTACAGGGTTGAAAATGGTGAACTCGACTTTTGCAAGTTGGCAGAAAAACTGGCGAATGATCGGATTCAGACGGAAAGGAATTTGAAAGTCGAAGCAGAATTGGCAAAGAAAGCAGCGATCTCTGCGCAGAATTTGGGTCTGCCGGTTGTTGAACACATAAACGGCTATATCGACGCAATTAATCGTTCACAACAGGTGAAAAAAAGAACCGAAAAATGTTGTGTTCTTGTACTGTATGTATTACAATGTACATACAGTATATGATAACACAAGGGAACCATGACTTAACGATACAATTTATTAGCGAACATTAGTGGTTTTCTTTCATTTGCGTTTAAAGAACCTGAAAAATTCTGGAAAACCCGGTTTCTATTTAAAAAACAGGACAGGGCTAAAAAACTGCTGATTAAATTGAATGATCACTAATAAAACTGTGCCCCCCCCCCCCTCTCCTCTCTAGAGCTTCGAACGTTTGATGGAAAAAGAAGTGGTCAGTGATGCTGATCAGTTATCATTTGAACAACTCGTAGACAAAATCATGAACGACGGCGGTTTCTATGCTACGACGGAATGCATGGGTAATGCAAATGATGATCAAAAAGCCAAATTAATTTGAAAATAATTAATCGAATTAAAGGGGGATTTTTAGCACATAAAAATATATTTTTTTGAGTTTTCGCCATAATTTTGTGTGTGTTGCCAAAATTGTTAAGAAAAATGTATAAGCGTAAAAATGAAAAATTTAGTCGGACATAAAAAATCTTTTCTTCGCGAGATCACACAAATTTTTAATATTTTTACAATTTTTTACTTTCAAAAATTTATCGCAAAATTATATAAATAATTTAAAAAACCAAAAATATATACATATTGTTTTTTTTTAATTTTATTCTAAAAAATTTACTTTTAGAAATGTGTGAAATTTTGGCTTTTAAATTAGACAAATACCAAATGATTAATTATTTTTTAATCATTTTTTATCTTTTATATTATTTTAAATCCGAACATTTAATTTAAGAAAGAGAAAAGCTGAATAAACACAATGCGAATTTGCGAGAATGGCTTATGCAATCGTACAAAAAATTTGTGGAAGAAAGCGCCAAGTTCGAGGAGTTCGACGCGGAAGACATAAGCGATTGGTGGAAAACATCAGCAGCAAACAAATCGAAGAAAACAGCTGTTACACAAAACCTTGCATTGGTCGCGAAAAGTGTCGAAGTGATCGCAGGCAAATTTTATTCAAATTGGAAAATTAATAATTATAATTTAAAATCAATTATAATTATATTGAAAATTGGCCATTTTTTACTCAAAAACTGGTCTTTGTTACAATAGGTCATAAGCCGCGGAACACCCAATTGTTGGCCATCTTTCTGCGGATGTTTGTGAAGATATTTTGTCCGGAAATGCGCGGTTTGATGTTGCAAGTGTCGACCGGAGAAGGCAAATCATGGATTGTCGCGATGTTAGCAGTGATTCTGCATACATTTGGCAAGAAGGAGCAGCCGACTGATCAGGAAGAGGTGGCACAGCGTGATCAGGAAAAAGAAAAGCATGGTCATGGTGAAACAAGCACTGATCAGACGGAGAAGGAACCTGCCCATGGTGCATCAGATATTGATAAAACGAAGGCGGAAGAGTCCCCTCATGGTGAATTCCATGATGAATCAGGCACTGATCAGACGGAGGAGGAAAGCATTGATATGACGGAGGAGGAAAGCATTGATCTGACGGAGGAGGAAAGCATTGATCAGACAGAGGAGGAAAAGCCTGCCCATGATGAATCAGGCACCGATCAGACGGAAGAGGAAAGCATTGATCAGACGGAGGAGGAAATGCCTGATCAGCAGGGGAAACTTGTTGCCGTGATCACTTCCAACAAACATTTGGCCGTCAAAGATGCGGAACACATGGTCCCCTTTTTCACTCTTTTCGGATTAACGGTGGCCCATATTTCGCACGACGACCTCAATGATCAAATGTAAATAAAGGAGTTTAAATATTTATTGAATATTACAAAAAACTGGGTTTTGTAAATTTGCATTATAAACTATAGCTTTTTTAAAATCAAAAAGTTTTTATTCATGAAAATTAATTCTCTTTGAAAATCACTAAATTAATTTAAAGAACAAAGAAATTCTTTGTTAAATTCAAAATTTGCCAAATTATCTCAGATTGAAGAAAGCGTACGAGTCTGATGTTATTTATGGAACAATGCAAGACTTTCAGCTGCACGAAGCATCTGACGAAATTTATGGAACGGTCAGTGAGTAAATAAATAAATGAGGGCTTTTCGTTCTTCCCACACACTTCATTTCTTTCATTTATTTTCTTAGGAATTTAAGAATTATTTTTTTTTGTAAATTTTCTATTTCAAAGTTTTTATTCTCAATTAAAAAATACGCCATTTTATACAAACCTCGCACTAATTCATTCCAATCACCGAAACCTCATCCATTCCACGGCGTGCCAGTTTAGTTTAGTTAGCAAAGCTTTAAAAATGATTGAGTTCGTCTCTTTTTGTGTCCTATGGCGCACAATTCTTTTGGAGTCCATTTGGTGGCCGTTTAATCGACCCCCACAGAAATTTATTTAGAATTACCAAAGTGGCCGTGAAATTGACGAACTGATCAATGACGAGGGCGATTCTTCAAAGGTAAAATTTGGTTTTTGTTGGGTCACTTTACGGAGAAATATTTTTATTTAAATTTTTTCTACGATTTTAGTTTTAATATGAAAGGCAAAAAAAAATTAAAATTTCTCCGGCTGCGCAATCGAACACCCAAATTCTTTAGAAATTAACCTTCTTAGGAAAACAAACAATTATCATTTTGAATTTGTTGGTCTCAATTCTTTTTTTTATAAATTTGCATTTGTACTCAAAATCTCAAGTATAATTTAAAAATCACGAGAGCCCTGAAAAGTTGTAAATTTGAAAAACCGACGGTACCATCGGGGAATTTTTTTTTAATTATTTAAAGAAATCGCTTCCGACGACTTTTCCGGGTACTTGAATCATTGCCTAATTAGTTTTTGATATGTTTTGCTTCAAGAATGACGATGTGACGCACGAGCGCGAGCTTCGTCTGTCATTCAATTCGCCGGGAATGGAAAATCTGAACGATCAGTTTCTTTTGTTGACGAAAGTTGGCCTACCCTTGGCCTTGAAGGCACTCAAAGAGGCCGAAAAAGAGGCAGAAAAAGAGACCGAAAAAGAGATCGAAAAAGATGCCGAAAAAGAGGCCGAAAAAGATGCCGAAAAAGAGGCCGAAAAAGATGCCGAAAAAGAGATTGAAAACGATGGGCTGCTGACAACGGAACAGGAAACAGCGCTAAAAAAATATCTGGTCGGTTTGCGAGCGTACGAAAGTTGCACTAATAAAAAAAATATCGTATTCCTGCGAATTCATTCTCACGGCCTCTTTTTGGCGGAATGAAAAGTGCCTTTTGGACCAAAACGATGTGCGGGCGCGGCATTCACGCGCCCTAACAGACATTTCACCAATAAATATCGAATTTTCGGCATTTTACCGTACCTTTTTGAATTTATTAATTAAAATTATTTTTCAGTTTTTCTCGATTAAAAGTCTCTATTTTCAGACAAGCTTTCTCCGCTGGAATGTTGAGCAGTCTTCCAAAGCGAGGAGCAATCAAACGGTAAATGAACATAATTAAGTGGTAACCCCAATTTTTGCCTGGATAATTGGGCACGCTGAAATTAAAATGAGAAAATTTTTTGGAATTTATTTGATAAATTTTAAAGGGTTTTTTATGGAATGCCCTTTACTTTGGCGCCCTGCTTATTTTGCGCTAAAATCAAGCAATTGATTAAAAAATTAACATTGGCTAAAGCAGACAAAAACACGCAAAATGGCAACGCGCAAATGGAGCAGTTCATTTGTTGGGCTGGCGATTCCCGTCGGAATTAATTGTCCAAAAACAAATGCAATTTAAGAAAGCCGACAGTGCCAATGCGGACGAAGAGGAAGGGGAGGAGTCGAATGAGATGCCGATGCCGCAGATAAGCAAACACTTGGAGGAATTCACTGAATTGGAACTCGAAGGATGGGTCAACTCGGCACTGCAATCGTTGAGCTTAAGCGAACAAGTGCAGTACATCAAACAGGCGGAGGAGCTGGACAACAGAATGGTAAAGGCCAATTCAGGGCAAATCCGCCACAGTTTACTTACTCTCCCTCCCCACCCATTCATTTCCTCCATTGTTTTCCCAGCAAAATTTAAATTCTTTCAAATAATTTCAATCGAAAATTTGTCCACCCATGTAAATTGACGACTTTTTTTTTTTGCTTCTCAAACCCTCTTTTTTGAGGTGCGCTTCTTTCAAAACAAATTCACGAACAAGGGGGCCGGCGGTACCGATAGGCGCCGCTGGGGAAAATTTTAAGAATTTAATGATTTTGTTAAAAAAATAGCCAATTTTTTCAGAAATTTCCCTCTCTTTTTTCGGGCGAAGGGGGGCGGTGTCGACCGCGCCCCACCCTTTTTATTATGTATGATCAGAAACACGAATTTGCCAAAAGCTGAATTGTTCATCCATTTATTCTCCCTAACAGAATGCCAACAACGGCAGCGGCGGCATCGGAAAAATGTTACAAATGTCGGCACCGATGAGAATAGTGCCGGTGGACAACATGAACAGCGGCATCATTGAGAAGAACTCGCAGTACAGCAACGGACTGCATCAGTGTGTTCAGTCATTCCAGGAAGTGGAGCTCACCCCGCCCTCCTTGCAATGTGCCCACAAAAATAACCTCGGCTTCTTTCTGAGCAAAAAGGCAGACATAACATCGATCACCGGCACTATCGGAAACACTGATGAGCAAGACTTTTCCGGCAACACTTTCAACATAATGAACATCACTGTGCCACACTTCAAAGAACGAAAATACACGAAAGACAAGGACAAATTGTGTAAAGCCATGAAGAGTGGTTGGAAAGCATCAGAGAAAAGGTAGAAGAAGCATCAAAACCCACCGAATTCATCGCCATTAAAAATTTGGAACTCAGAATCATGTTTATGGATTTTGACCAAGTAAGGCTAATTATAGGTTTTCTTAGACTAAGTGAATAAATGGGTTGTCCATCGGTGGGACTCGCCGCCTATTGGGTACCAAATATGGCAAATGCGCTTAAATAAGAATTGGAAAAAGGGATACCCCCCGATCGTTGCTATTAAAATACAGTTTTATACGAGTATTCCACTTAAGGCAATGGAATATTCTGAAAAGCGGGCGGTTTTGATAATCACCGAATCCATCAAAGATGCCGAAGAGATTGAGGCCGAAATCAAAGCGGACCCAAAGATTGCCGAAACGAGGCAAATTCGGATGTTCACTAAGGTGCAGGGAAAAGTCATCTTATTTTTTACGCCTTTAATTTATTTTGTATTTTTCCAAATAATTTTTATGCCATTTTTGACAAGTGATCCCGGAACCACATGGGTTTTGGCCATTTTTTAAAACACATATTGTTAGTAATGGTTTTTCTGCCCTTATTCAGGGTACTGAAGAGGAACGCAAAATGTTGCGGGAGGATATGTGCACTGGCCACATTCTGATCGGCACGTTACTAATCGCGCGCGGCGTGGACGAAAACCCTTCGCCGGATGTAAGGGGCGGCACCCTTTTGCGATAAATACCGTACACTCACCAGGATTGAAATTCTAGCAGGGCCCTAAAAATTAGGGAGGCGACATTCAAATTAAAAAAGATTTCCAATGAATAATTAAAAGTATTAAAATGTATTTACAATAGGTTTTGGCCCATGGCGGTTTGGCCCACATCACCGCTTTCCCCCCGTGCAACCAACGCGTCGAGGAGCAGGCGGCCGGCCGCGTGGCGCGCAAGGGTCAGCCGGGCTCCGGCTGTCTGATCGTCCGCAAGTCGCACGTGCGGACGCTGCTTGGCGTCGCAGGAGACGAACAATGGACGGACGAAGAATGGTCAAATTGGCGCATTAGGCGCGATGAAATGGTTGCCGCACAGCTCGAGTTCTTCCGCCTCAATCGGATCCCGCCAATAATGCTTCACGGTGTGTAGTGCCGCCTTTATGCCGTTAAACAATTTTTTGGGTGTCATATTTTTTGGCAATTAAATTTGCGGGGAATTCAAAAGCATAAGCATATACATATGGCTTACTATAACTGAGAGAGTCTCTAATGTATTCTTAGTCGATTTGTCGTTCATAATTCTGAAAGGCCCCAGTTCCAAATGTGGGGGGGGGGGGGTGGGAGCGGTGCATTAATTAGTGTTTGGTATGGTAATTAAAGTGGTAATCTATACACACACACACACACACACTGATCGGATCGGATTGTTGGGCTCCGTTTATGCAAATATATTTATTATTGCGGGGGATTATTTGATGCCCTCGTGTTTATGCCTTCTCCTCTCTCCTTCAGGCGCCCTCTACCAGCGAATTTGCCGAAGAATCCCCGAAGTGCGTGCCATGTGTGAAAAAGCGGGCGATAAGTGTCTGTACGCATTTATTCAAATTCTCGAGGCTTGGGCCTTTTGGAACAACAAAATTGCATATGAAATTGACAAAAAAATTATGGATGCACAAAAAGAAGGCAAATCGGTGAAGTGAGTTTTAGAACAATTTTTTAGTAATTTATAATTTTATTAGGAGGATTGCGGTTTCGAAATTTTTGAAAATTTGATTTTTATCATTAAAATTTGTTCAAATTTTTTGAGCGTGGCTTTTCAGTTTTGCAATTTCTAAATTTTGTCAAGTTTTTTTTCTTTTTTTAAAAATCTGTTTCTACTTAATTACTCTGGTTCGAGTTTTTTTCCATGGCTTAATCTGCTAATTTCTCTGCTTTTGCCCCTTTTAGATGGGCTGTTCAAGAATGGGAAGAACATTTCTTCAAACTTTTTGATGCTTTCATTGCGGCCGAAATTGACAAATTGAGGAAATTTATCGACAACTCAGAAAATGTTGAACTCTTCCGAAACCCGGCTTATCTGATCAATGCGGGACATCATCAGCTGGAAATTAAGGATTTTGACATTGCTGAAAAAATGTACAGGTGGGTACTGTTTTTGAATTTAATCACAAAATTTTAATTGTTAAACGGTGGGGCAAAATGCCGCGGGGTACCTGAAGCCAAGCAAAAACCTTTTGTGCAATATATCAATAAAAGCGCATACCGATTTTTTTTTTTTTGGCAGACCCAGTCCATTTTTTTCTCGACTCACAGCCGACCTAATGGGTGAGAGAGAAACCCGCGGATTTTCTTTTGCTGAAAATTCAAATCCAATTTATCCTCAATCGCTGCCTCTAAATTCCCTTGGATATTAAACAAAGTTAATATCCAAAAACATAGAGTCGATGATTTATTTGATTTAATTTTCTGTTTAGCAAAGCCGACCAATTGGACCCCGAATTTGGCGGAATTGCGCTTTACTATTTGGCCCAGACATACATCGAGCAGAGTTTCAAACTTTTCAAGGAGGAAAATGAACGGACTGAGAAAAACAACGAATTGCAAGAGAAGGCGCGCAATTGCCTGACAAAAGCGGCAGAGTTAACGAAGGAGAGAATTGCTCAGATCAACAACATTTTGACCATGTCGGGAGTCTCGGGAATGAAAGCGGATGGTCGAATTTCTCGACAATATCACCGAAAGATTGAGCTGTTCAATTCGTTCATGCACCAATGCAACACGTCGATTGAGACAATTGATCGGAGCAACGACCCAAAATATAAAGTAAGGAAAACACTTTAGAAAAAGCCTCAGTGATACAGTATTTTTAAAAACAAATTCGGTATTATGATATACTATAAGGCTAACGGTCGCATTAACTATTACAGGGCGCTGCTGTAATCAAAGTCACAAAGCTTTTCGGAGTTGATGAGGGCCTTCGGAGAGTCAGAAAATGCGTAAAAGAACAACAGGCGGAAGAGGAAAAGCAGAAGGAGAAGAAGACAGTGGCAAATGCCGACCCTGAGCAAGTGCCAAATGCTGGACCTGAGCCAGTGGCAGATGCCGGCCCCGAGCAAGTGCCAAATGCTGGACCTGAGCCAGTGGCAGATGCCGGCCCCGAGCAAGTGCCAAATGCTGGACCTGAGCCAGTGGCAGATGCCGGCCCCGAGCAAGTGCCAAATGCTGGACCTGAGCCAGTGGCAGATGCCGACCCCGAGCAAGTGCCAAATGCTGGACCTGAGCCAGTGGCAGATGCCGACCCCGAGCAAGTGCCAAATGCTGGACCTGAGCCAGTGGCAGATGCCGGCCCCGAGCAAGTGCCAAATGCTGGACCTGAGCCAGTGGCAGATGCCGACCCCGAGCAAGTGCCAAATGCTGGACCTGAGCCAGTGGCAGATGCCGACCCCGAGCAAGTGCCAAATGCTGGACCTGAGCCAGTGGCAGATGCTGGCCCCGAGCAAGTGCCAAATGCCGGCCCTGAGCAAATGCCAAATGACAATGACCCACCTTTAGACGAACCGGGTAGGATATCCAATTTAATTTTGAAACAGATTTGATCTATTTCTCTATTAAAAAACACCTAAACAAATGTTCTCCTTTATCATTCACTTTTTATGGCAAATTTTCTGATTGAAAAAGCCAAGAATAAGGGAATTCCATTGTATTTTATATTTTGTCATGTTAATTAACCATCTTCCCATGATTCTGCCCAGGAATAGTAGCCAAACTTGGGGATTATATAAAAATAAAAGTTGTGCGCTTGATACCGCCGACGTTTTTATTGACCTAATTGGTTCGGGTTCTGCATTAAATGATTCTACAGGTGATGCACCAGCTGGAGACGATGTTTTGATCCCTCTGGAAGAGATAAATGAGATGGCAAATGCTGGGTTGGGCCACTTTTACGAGTTGGACATTGCGTTGCCGAAACCGCCTTGGTGGACCATTGGCTTGCTGTTTGTTGTCGGAGTGGCACAAACTATCTATGGCGCTTATCTTGTTATACAAAGTGGCGGTGCTGCTGCAAAATGGGGCTGGGCACTGATGCAGGGGTAATATGTGAATCAGGCGGCTTACCTCATTTCGGCCACCCGCACGTTTCGGCCCCAGCCAATTTTTTGACAATAACTTTTTTCTTTGCCACCCAAATCCAACATGGTTGATATCATTCGAAAGCTTAACATGTTTAGAGCTTTTTCTAAGCTATTGATAAGTTATACATGCAAATTGCGAAGTCGACATTTTTGAAATTTTTCTTATTAAATTTTTTCCAGGCTTGAAAATCGTTTTGCTTTTTATAAGGCTAATAAAGTATGTAAAGAGCTCTCGAATGATACCAAGATTGTTGGATTTGGTTGACAAAGAAAAAAGTTATAGATTTAAAACTTGGCTGGGGCCGAACTGAGCGAGTCCGGAATCGGGGTTTGCCGCTGTGTTTGGGTGTATTGCCTAGGACTGGTCATTAATTTCAATAATTAGGATCCAAATGGGATTATTCCAAATTTTTTCTGTTTTTAAAATCTTTTTGCCTGGAATTAACGCAAAAATTTAATTAATCGTTGCGAATCCCGACCCGTTATAGCCATAAGAACTCAAAACATTGAGTCTCGCCGTACGGTATATTATACTTTCTTTTGTTGACAACACTTCTTGCTCCTTGGACCGCCCAATTTTTAAATACTTATTACAAAATGCCTTTGTTTTTCAGGGGATGGGATGATATGAAACAGAGCATCACAATGGCATATGAAGCGCTGACAGATAAAGTGTCGCAGGCCTTCTGTTGGGGCAAATGGCTGGGTGAAAAATGCATACACTACGGCAAAGTTTTGCTCGGCTTTTTGGTCAAAAAGCTTGTGACAGCATAGGCAGCATGCCCGAAATTGGAAAAGGTCGCCAAAACAATCACCGACATTTTTGGCGTTGGCAAAAAAGCGAATCCAATTGAAGTCAAAAAGGGAATGTCTGTTTGTGAAGTGGTGAAGCAGTACACGTCAACGCAATTCAAGCAGGAGATTCCCAATGTTGTGAACACTGTTTCCCGTAAGTTTGTCCAATTTCCCCAGGTTGTCATCATATTGCAAGAAGGGGCTCCAATTTAAATATGGGCATTAAATCTTAGAAGATTTGCTTAGTTCAAAACTTAAAAAAAAAATTTTGGTGAACAAACCGAGAGGGTCCGATGGTGCTGAAATTTGAGTGCATTTGTTAAAAGATTTTATCAAAAAAAAAATGCTCGAATTTTGCGATTTTGAGCAAATTCTTTAAGAAAATTTGACGCTTTTGCAGGGACTGTCCCAGGTGAGGACTGGGAGTTCTGTACCCGGGAATAGACAAAATCATGCCGCCGAAATCACGCGGAACAAAATCAGGCCGAATGGAATTTTTTTAAAAATTTTCTAACTTAGAAAAAATCTTAGAAAATTTTTTATAAGAAAATTTTAAGAAAAAAAAATCTTGAAAAATTTCCAGCGATTTTTGTTTTAAAATTTTATTATAATTAAGTTTTTTTCGAAAATTTTCCAAAAGAAATCTTTTTTCTTGAAATTTTCCTATAAAAAAATTTCTTAAGATTTCGTAAATTCTGTTTATAAATTTTTTTAAAAATTTCTCGCGTCGTGATTTTGGGGTGCATCCGCTGTACCACCATCCCCCCCCCCAAATAATGGAAAACAGAAGTCCAATTTTGTTATTTTTAACAAAAAATCGAAAAAATAAAATCAATGTTTTTAAGGCATTTTGTGCATTTAAACGAGGGCTCCTAATTGAAATTTTTCAAAATCAGCAAGACCAACAAAAAACCAACATTTGGGGTCAAAAAATCAGCATTTTGGAAATTTTGTTCCACTAAAAAATTCAATAAAAATAATTTTTTCAAAATCGAATTAATTCAAATATTCGCTTCAAGAAAAAAGATAAGTCAAAATCAAAACTCATTTAAATTTTGCATTTTTATTTAAAATCCAAAAATAAGTATAAAATAAGCATATATAATGCTGAAATAAGCACAAACTTAGAAATAAGCACACTTGGGAGCCCTGCTTATTTCTAGTTTATTTGCATTAATTCTCTGTCCGCTTTTTTAGCAAAAGAACTTTGGCAATCCCATGGTGTTTTTGTTTTTTTTGAATTTTTACCAATTTACCTTTTTTTTAATTTCTAAGGAGATATCGCCAATCATTGTTTACCCAAAGAAAATGGCATACGAAAATTCTACGAACAAAACCCAAATTGGATGGCACACGTTGCGGCTACCTGCAATCCGATCACCGAATACACCGGCGGGGTCTGTAAAGCAATCCACAGACCCGGGTTGGGTGCTAGAGAATAGTATAGAGCAGGGATGGCATTCCGAGGCCCCAAAAATTTTCTGAAACCGGAATTCCGGGGGTCAAAAAAATTTCTAAATCAGAATTCCGAGGCCCAAAAATTTTCGGAACTCGGAATTCCGACCCTAAAAACTTCGGAAATCGGAAAACTTTCAAAAAATATAAAACATAATAAAAAAAAATTCTAAATATTTTAATAGGCTAAATTTGAATCTTAACAAGTAAAAGGAGATTCCAAAAATGTTTTTGGTTATTTGAATATTTTGTTTAAAAATTGTTCAATGATTTTATCAAAATCTTTTTTATGTCATTTTGCATTATTTTAGAAACAAATTTTTGGGAAAAGGAGTGACTTTTACACGTTTTTTACGGCGCGTTTTTTTTCAAAAACTTTTTGGGAACATTAGGGGGGTCCGGCGGTGCCGATAGGCGCCATCGGGAAATTTTTAAAAATTTCAGTTCAATTTATTAAGAGAAATTGTACAAAAATTACGTTTTGAAAAAAAATTTAAAAAAACGAAAATTTTCGACTTTTCATCAAAAATTTCGGAAGTCGGATTTCGGAATTCCGACCCCAAAAATGTCGGAAATCGGAATTCCGCGCCATCCCTGGATAGAGAGAATTGAATTTGCCATTTTAAATTGTAATTTTTGTAGGGAAGTTATCTTTAAAATGAAAACCTTTTCCGATTTATTGGCAATAATTGAGCCGTCCGTTTCAATATAATTATTAAAAATTTTCAGAAAATTTTGGACAACATCTTCTCCAAAAAACAACTCCCGAAGAAAACGAAGAAATTACAAGTGAGTTGATTTATATGTAGTAATTCATGCAGTCCTGATTGAGAAGGAGAGTGGATGAGAGAGAGAAGAGGAAGGAAAGAAAGAAAGAGAGACAGAGGGAGGAGAGAGAGAGAGAAGACAGTTGCAGGTCTGTAACCAGAAAAAAATTCGGTAGCGGCACCGTAAGAAAATTCAGTAAATATTAAAAAACTTTTCTGAAAATTTTACTTTCATTTTAGATGTGGTTACGGGCCTGCTGACAATTTTAATTTGTCCATTTATATATTTGAGGGGGGGGGGGGAAGAGAAACATTAAAAATAAAAAAGTTATACATATTTGTCCTTTTTAGTCTGCATTTATTCAACAGTTTAAAAAATGGGTTTCTTCGGACCCTGTGGTCGACGTGGCCAGCAAAAACGCAAATCTCCTTGGTAGATTCTTGCAGAAAAGTAATGGGCCGCCAAAAACCTTATGTGACAATTTCTTGCCATCTGTTCCGCCGGTCAGTGTGATTTTAATCAAAGAAAGATTTTTATGAGACCCTCACTAATCCTCTTGGATTGCAAAATTACCCATTAACAATTTTAATGTTTTTGCATTGAGTTCATATAGGAATTAAATTTTCGATCCTAATTATTTAGTGGAAATGAGCTTGAATAATAACGCATTTTTGACATTTAATCCATTTCTTAGGGGGCGTGGAATCAATTCGTCAACGTCACTTTGGACTTTGGCATAGGTTCTGCAGTTAAACTCGTAAAACGACGCAAGGAAAAGAAGACAAATAAATTGGTGATTAAAAATATTAATAAATAAACTGCCCCACATTTGAAAAATTTATTAATTATTTTGATGGTGTCTTTAGGCCCGGGATGCCCGTTAAATGGGTTTTTTTGACCGGGTAGCTCGAGCCTGGTTAATTCTCCTAACAATAAGCCCGGAGCCGGCATTTTCAAAATTCCGGTCTCTAGTTATTAATTATTCATTGCAATAAGGAATTAACCAAATTAATAATATCATAAAATAATTTGCACGTATTTTGCATTATTATTTATTTTATTTTTTATATTTTTTGAATTATTTGTTTTTTGTCGAACACATAGATTATTTTTGGGTTAATCCCTAACCAAAAAGAGATTGAATTTATTTGGCATTATTTTTATTTGCTCAAAATTTCAGGAAATTTTGGACCCGTTGGCCTATGTCGGAACGCACGCAAAACTCGCGCTTGGTAATGCCTTGAAAATAAGCGAAAAACCAACAAAGTGCGGTGACAGACCAAGCGATGGTCTCTGTTCATCATTTTGGGAAGATTTCTTATCTTCAGTTAAGACGGTCAGTGCTTTTGTTGGTTTTACAAAGCAATGAATCGCATGAGCAAAGTAATGCTGGTCGAGACCGAAAATTTCCTGAGACTCGAGACTGAGATCAGCAGAAAAACATGACTTAAAAAAAAAAAATTAAATTGTACACTTAAAACCCGTTTGCCGTTGCGAATTTTGGTTCTTCAATTACATATTTAGCAACCAATCATTATTTTAAAAATACATAATAAGTGGATGATCAAGTTAATTTCTCTTGCCTGGGCTGTTTTTACAAAATTTTAAAAGGGTGGTTTCGTCGTAGAGAATTGAGGGAATGCCAAAGGTGGAATAGAAAAAAAAACAATAAAATTTGGAAGCCTCTTTTTTCTCCGCAAATTCAATCGGATTTTGTCCTTTAAAGGCTCACAGATATTTGGACCGGCGGAATGGACAATTGAACATTAATTACTACAGTGAAAGAAATATTTTTGAATGGTTTTAGCATTGTAAATATTTTGGATTCTAAGAAAAATGAAAAAAATTAATTTTATTGCTACTCTTTTTTAAGAGTAAAAAATTTAATTCACTGCCGTTATGTCCACTGTTCAATTGTCCGTTATTTTCCAAATGACTTCCTCTTAATGTCCATTGGCCAAATGTCCGGTCACACCAATAAATGCCCTTTTTGAATTTTTGGGCTGAAGCCCGGCGCCGGGAATTTTAAAAATTTGAAGAGGAGTTCAATCGCCAATCGCAAGGCCCTTTTCTGACCCCCCTCTTGCATAGCTAAGAAATCAATAATAAAATAGCTAAAAATTTGTTGACATTCAAATTACTCAATTTATTAGGGGGCATTGAATCAATCCGTCGATTTCGCAGTTGACAAAAGCACAAATTATGCAATTCAATGTGCCAATAAATGGATCAAAACTACGGAGAAGAAGGCAATGAATTTATGATTAAAAACAAAATCTATTTTTGTTTACAAATTTCAGAAGGAATTTTTATGGATTATTAAAATGCAAAAAATTAATTAAGCAAATTAATATTATAACTTTCAGAAAAATAAGCCCAAAAATGCTAAAAAATCAGCTGGCGGCAATTCCCCCAAAGAAGGAACATTTCCAAATGTAAGTCGTGAATGAATTGGTATTATGAATTCTTAATTTTTCATTTCCATTCTGAAGGCATCAGGATTTAATTTTATTCTTTTATTTTATAAATAAGTTATTCGGTCTCGAAAATCGGGACACTAATGCAATGAGATTGGGTGAAAGGAACAAATTGGTGGATCAGTTGGTAAATTCCAGTTTTTTGGAGGTTCGGCTTCAAACTCAATTATTTTAATTAATATTATAAGAAATTATTTTTTCTTTAATGAGAATAAATAAAAATAAGTTATTTTTAAGGTGAGAATGTTATTTAAAAAAGTGAAAAACTGGCCTCACAATCAGGCATAAAAACCCGATTTTCGAGACCTTGTAACTCTCCCTGGGTTGTCGGTATGGCAATGTATAATTAAAAATACACAATACAAATTGGCCTTGCTCTCTCTCTATTTATTGGGTGGTATATCATTTATATGCAATTTCAACTCAGTTGAAACTGTTGCCTTGTCAGTCAACGCTGAACAACAGCAACACAGCGTCGTCGGCACATTTGGACCAATCAGCAGCTGCCGAAGAAGTGGGACCTCCCCCCCCCCCCTTTATCATATGAAAAAATAGCCAAAATAACAATACGGAATATGGATTCGGTTCTTTCAATTTTGCCATAAAATTAAAAAAAAATCCTCTAAATTTTTATTAAATTAATTTTCTTCCCAATTGAAGACAATTAATTGTGATTTTTTGAATTGCTTTCGTTTAATTTTTGTAATTTTTTGGGGCAGAAAAATGTGCGGAAAAAGGGATGGAGAGAACATAGTAAAACGAAAATGAATCGTCTTAATAAAGAAAAAATTATTAAAATTTCAGAAAAAACCTGAAGACGCACATTTTCTCCTTCTTCCACCTTCTGATTTTGGCGTCGGCAAACATGGCAATGAAAGTGGAAAGAAAAATAAGATGGACAAAGAAAGGATGGGTAACAGGGCCAAGACATTTGCCAAAGAACAGAAGCCGAAAAATACAAAAAAACGTGCCAATGAATGGGACGCGGAAAAAGCAAACAAATCTACCAAAAAGCTAATGAGGAAAATGGCAGAGGAAAAAACCAAAATGGCAAATGCAATGCTTTACCCTACGAAAGGCGAGAAGGACGCCGTGTACAGGTGGAGAGGGGGGGGGGGGGGGGGTGAATGGCAAATTGAAACATTTGGCCAAGAATTTGTCCGGAGTTTCGGATTGCAAATAATTTGATTCAAAATAGCTTATATGGTCAAATGAAATTTTTTGAAAATAAAATATGTGAGACGTATTATCCAAGTAACTAATGGTTCAACCATCCTTAAAGATTACTTGGGGGACTTGAGACGAAGTTACTCAAATCGGCTAATGGCAACACCGAATCGGCATCGGCTAATGGCAACACCGAGTCGTCATCGGCTAATGGCAACACCGAGTCGGCATCGGCTAATGGCAACACCGAGTCGTCATCGGCTAATGGCAACACCGAGTCGTCATCGGCTAATGGCAACACCGAGTCGGCATCGGCTAATGGCAACACCGAGTCGGCATCGGCTAATGGCAACACCGAGTCGTCATCGGCTAATGGCAACACCGAGTCGGCATCGGCTAATGGCAACACCGAGTCGGCACCGGCTAATGGCAACACCGAGTCGGCATCAGCTAATGGCAACACCGAGTCGGCACCGGCTAATGGCAACACCGAGTCGGCATCGGCTAACGGCAACACCGAGTCGGCATCGGCTAACGGCAACACCGAGTCGGCATCAGCTAATGGCAACACCGAGTCGGCACCGGCTAATGGCAACACCGAGTCGGCATCGGCTAATGGCAACACCGAGTCGGCATCGGCTAACGGCAACACCGAGTCGGCATCAGCTAATGGCAACACCGAGTCGGCACCGGCTAATGGCAACACCGAGTCGGCATCGGCTAACGGCAACACCGAGTCGGCATCGGCTAATGGCAACACCGAGTCGGCATCGGCTAATGGCAACACCGAGTCGGCATCGGCTAACGGCAACACCGAGTCGGCATCGGCTAACGGCAACACCGAGTCGGCATCGGCTAATGGCAACACCGAGTCGGCATCGGCTAATGACAACACCGAGTCGGCATCGGCTAATGGCAACACCGAGTCGGCATCGGCTAATGGCAATGGCAACACCGAGTCGGCATCGGCTAATGGCAACACCGAGTCGGCATCGGCTAATGGCAACACCGAGTCGGCGCATTCAGATCCACCAGCAAAAGGAGAAGTATATAGAATACATTTCAATAAAAAAAAATTAAGTTTAAATCATTTAGCAAATGGGTCATTTAAAATGGTGAGGGCTGACAAATAGGCATTTCTGAAATTAGAGTCTTTTTAGTTTTAATTAATTTTTGGTGTGTTTTCCAAATTTTTTTAAATCTATTTTAATAATACTCAAAATTGGCTGTTTTTAGTGAAATTATCTCAACAAAATTTTCAGAAAAACTGTATAATATTGGTCTTCTTTCCTTACTGTCTTAAATTTTCAATCTCCGAATAAAAATATGCGAAATTTTCGTGGACTCCAAATACACTGTGTTAACTTTTCAGTTGTGAAGTGGAGTTATCTCTAGCAATTTGCTGATGTGAGTGCCAATGAGTTCCGGTGGAAAAGGGAATTTAAAAACATTTGAAAAAATTCGATCAAATCGTTTGATCTTTTATTTTACGTTTACCTTTCATATTTTATTTGTTTCATTCGTTTTATTTTGTTTTGCTGCGTGCGGACCGCCTAATTACCACCAAGCTTAGCAAAATTATAAAGTATTTTTGGACAATAGCAGAAAGCAGGGCCCAAAAAAGGTGACCTTTTATCTCAAACGGTCCTTTTTGGGCCTTGAGAGAGAAGAACACAACAACAGCAGTGGTGGTGTGGCCATGCCGCTCGCCAATCACTTTCCTAATTCAATTCATAGGAAAAGCTGGATTCATTTTTGTTCTTTTTTTTGACACATCCAGGGTCCCTAAAAAGGGACCGACCATGTACATATCCTAAACGGCATAGGTGGGCGAGGGGGGGGGGGGGGGGGGGTCAATTTCGTAAATCGTACGGGGGTCCGAGGCAATTTCGTAAAATTTTCGGCCAAATTCGAAAAAGCACTGGTAAAGATGGGAAAATTTTACGAAATTGAAAAAAAAAAAACCAAATTTTGTGCAAAAAACCCAAAATTTTTACGATTTTGAATTGCATTTCGTTAAAAGTTTCACGAAATTCTATTTCATCTTTTCTATTTCGTAAAATTTTTACAATTTTGAATTTTGATTTCCTATTTCGTAAAAATTTTGGCCTCTGAGGGGGGGGGGGGGGGGGGGGGGTGGGGGGTATTTCGTATTTCGTAAAGGCAAATTTCTGACCCCCCCCCCCCCTTGTCCATGTATGCTAAACGGCCTTTAGTGCCATGTGGCATGGAATTCGTCCGCTCGTCGCCTTTCACTTTTTTTTTACACATTCGTTGTTTCTTTTTATTGATTTTTTTAATACATACATTTATTTATTCTTTTTTATTCATTTCAAAGAAATTGGCTTTTTAATAATAAAAAGTGATTCCGTAATTTTAGCATAATTAACGAAACCAAAAATGGATAATTCTTTTTAAGCGACTAATATAAAAGTCTCATTTTTTTTATCACTGAACGCGCTGCCAATGACGAGAATGGAAATGTTGACCTGCCTTGGGCCTTTGCTCAATTTTGAGACTTTACAATAATCTTTGCTAAATTCTTTTGCATTGTCCTAATCATTTAAAAATTAATTATTTTAATTTTATAATATTATTAAATAAAATATTCGGATAGCAATTTTAGTTATTTAATTATTTTTTCTGCAGCATTTTGTTTTGCCGAGATAAGAATGAAAATAAATTTTTCAAGAATTCTTCATGTTTAATGCCACTGTTGATCATTAAAAATGGGAATTCTTAACTAAATTAGTGCACATGCCATTTTTGGATTTCGTTTTTTTCACTTTTTTCCTTCATCGAACGGATTTTAATTATTGATTCGAATTTTATTTCTTACCAGAAAATAAATTAGGCTCAGACCCACTCATCCCAGAATGTTCAATTTTTTTAAAAATTGTTTCCATTAATTTTAAAAATTAGCGCAGAATTTGAAAAATTATTTTCTGTAATTTATTTATTTATTTTTTTTTTAAATAAAAAAATAAAAATAACCAAAAGAAGGGCATGTGCCACTTACACTTTTGGTGGAAATAAGGTGAAATGGAAAGTAGTGATAAAAGACAATTGAAATTTGAATGGAGAAGCAGAAATTAGAAAAGTCAGACCTCCAACAAAGGGAAATTTGGATTTTTTTTATAGGGGTTGGAGAAAAAAAATGTTTTTGAGAAAAAATTTTTTAAGAAAGTTTGAAATAGGTATTTTAGTATAGTTTTTTAATTTTATTTAAAACGCCAAAATAGTGAATTTTAACTATTTTAGTGATGAAACGCCAGAATATGCGGAAAAAGTTAAAATATAATGAGTTGGGTTATAAGTTGTATGCACTAAAAAATGCCAAATATGCGCATAAAATATGCACTAAAAATCCCTCAAATATGCCCTAAAAACCCGAAAAATGCCCAAATACGCATTAAAATATGCTTAAAAAACTGCCAAAAATGGCTTTTAACCTAAAAAAATGCCAAAAATTGTGTATAACTTAAGAATTGACTTTTAAAACACCAAAACAGGGTTAAGGAGCATTTTTAGTCAATTGCAAAAATATTGAATTTCCAAATTTATAAATTTTTATTATATGCTAAAACAAAATTACATTTTTATATAAATAAATTTTTTTCCAAAAGTTCTTTTACAAAACTTAATAATTTCCGATTTTAGGGGTGTATTTTTTAAAAAATTCCAAAAAAGTCAATCTTTAGGGGGTGTATTTTTCGCTTTTTTCGTATTTTTCTTATGAAAATTTCCAAAAAAATGGCTGAAATATGCTCTAAAAACTCAAAAATGGCCAACTATGCATTTATTCTCAAAAACCCCCAAAATATGCTTTTATATGCACTAAAAACCTTCACCAAATCAAAAAATTTTAATGCAGAAATGCTATTTTTGAGCCCCTTTCTTCATAGCATATGCGCAGAAAAAATATGCAAAATCATACAAATTATAACCCTAGTAATGAGAAAAAATGGAAAATCAAAAATCAACTAAATATATAAACAGGCGAAAAACATAAAAAAATAACAAAATATTCATTTAAATAAATAAGTTAACGACAATTTGCAAAAACCAATTTTGACAGAAATTGAATTGGCCAAATCATAAATAAATAATAAAAGGAAAATGATGGAAAATATCGGTCATAGGGCCCAAACTCAAAATTGCTTAAAAACGGTCAGAATCGATGTAAAAAGGCTAGAAATGGGTAGGAAAAATAGAATTAGGGGCGCGCTTGCCCTTTTTCAGGCTGAAAAAGTGCCGGAATTGGAGTGCCAAATTCAGCTGGGACTCAAATGACCGCACTATAAAAAGCACTCAAAAGACATTTTAAATAATTTTTTAGGGTAATTTGTGGCAGCTGATCACGAATATGTCCTTTATTTTGCAAAATTCCGAACCCCAATTCGAACAAAATTTAAAATTTATAAATTAAAAGAAAAACAATTTTTAGGGGTTTTTAAAAGAACGTCAAATATAAAAGATTGAATTTAGCTTATTGCGCTAAAAAACCGCCGCACACTCGACTACGGCGGCCAGTAGGTGGGGCGAGACTACGGGCTACGGAAGAAGTCCGCGCGTGATCCGCAGGCGGTTGACTGATTGGCGGGGGCCCTTCGGGCCCCCGCAGTCAACCGCCTGTGGCGCTCGTCAGGCTGCTTCCTCCGCCCTCCGTCTCGCCCCACTACTTGCTCCGTCTTCGCATGCTCCCTTTTGCGAAGTTCAAAACCTGAAGTGTTTTTCGTTTTTTTGGCTCGCCTAAATTAATTTTTTAATCAAAGTCATTTTTTGAGATTTTTGAGGACCCATAACTTTTTTCGAATTTTTGTTCAAATTCGGGATTCGTTATTTTGCAAAATAAAGGTCATATTCGTGATCAGCTGCCACAAATTACCCTAAAAAATTATTTTAAATGTCTTTTGAGTGCTTTTTATAGTGCGGTCATTTGAGTCCCAGCTGAATTTGGCACTCCAATTCCGGCACTTTTTCAGCCTGAAAAAGGGCAAGCGCGCCCCTAATTCTATTTTTCCTACCCATTTCTAGCCTTTTTACATCGATTCTGACCGTTTTTAAGCAATTTTGAGTTTGGGCCCTATGACCGATATTTACCGAAAATGATTGCCCCTTTATTATAAAGAGATATTTTTGAAAATAAATTCAAAACAGAGGTATATAAAATTATATTATTAATTTTTACAATACGAAAAACATGAAAAAATAGTAAAACAAAAAGTAAATGAATAAACAAATGTTTAAAAAAAAATTTTTTACAAAAAATACATAAATTTAAAAAAATAAAAGCTAAATTTTTGTTTATTTGAAAGTGCAAAATGGAATAAAAGTTACATTGATCATATTGATTAAATTATAATTTATAATTAACTAATTATAAGCAGTTTTATGTGAGACGCAATTGCTGTGCGAAATTGTTTAAAATAAAACATAAATATATAACTTTGTTTTTCAATTAAAAATATGAGAATTATTATTTATTTAAATGGCAGTCCCAAGAAAATCTGATATCGCCTATTCTGCTGCACAAAAAAAATATATTATAAAATAAAACTGACTGAAATTTGATTAATATTTTAAAAATATATTTTAAAAATTAATCTTTTCAACGGTGACTGAATTATTGATGGTTAAACAATTTCAATGCTAAAGTGAATTACTATTAAAGAATATATTTAAAAATTCTTAATGCGTTGCCCAAGATTAATGTAATTAATAATGGACACTAACATGTAAAAAGTTAGCTTTAAATGATGAAATTTTTTTTAGGTATGAGCCAATTTGTTCATTAATTTTAAAATTTCTGAAATGAATTATATGAAAATTCATAAATCAGTTGTATTTTTTTTTACAAATTACAAATGGTACTTAAATAAGATTTAAAATAAAACAAAAAATAAATTACTAAAAATATTTATTAGAATAAAAGCAATAAAAGTAAAAATGATGAAATAATATAAAATCGTTAGCATATGAATAAATATGCTTTTTATCATTCAAATAAGAGCAAATCTTATATAACTAGTAAAATTTAATAGAAACTAATAATTTTTATATTTTTAAATTTTTCAAATAATTATTCAAATGTTATAATGTATATTATATATAAAATATTAATGACAAGGAAAATGAAAACCGCAAAAAAAGGTTTTTAAGAATTTTAATGATAAATAACACTCAATTTACTTAACAACCGATAAGAGCCTGAAAAAAAATTCAGAACTGAATCCAAGAATTTTACTAATGATTCCAAAATTTCTCGCATAATAATTAAGTAATAATAAAAATTAAAAAATAGTAAAAATTCAAATATGAAAAAAATTTACATTGAAAAAAGTAATAAAAAATACAATAATAATACTTATTTATTATTTAAAGAATTTTTAATAATTTTACTTGATTTTTAGCAAATAAATTTAAAAAATTAGCATTCAATGTTTTAGTTTCTGGAAAAGGGATTGTCAATAGAGTTATAAACCCTAATAAGGATAAACAGAAAAAATTAAATTTGATGAGAAAAACGAGAAATTAAAAAATAATAAATAATTGAAAACAGGCGAACAATGGGCCCACTATCTTACAAGTGTATTTAAAACATCACATTATTTTAAATTTAATTAAATAATAAAATAACTAAATACCTATTAATTGAATGTTTCAGAACTCTATGACAATTGGTAATATTTTCGGAAGTGGAAAAAATAATAATTTCAAGAATAAATTTTGGAAATCACAATTAATTTAAAATAATCTCATATTTTAAAATTAATAATAATCAAAATAATCAAATGTTAATTATATTCAACATATTTATCATTATTTATATATCAGCTTAAATACATTTTATAGAATATTTCTTATGACAATTATTACAAATTTAAATTAAAAGATAACATAATAATATTAATTATAATCTGGAACCTAAACGCATAAATATTAGAGGAGCATTTTCAATAAAATTTATAGAAGCCAAATTCCAATTTAATGAAATTTTACAATTTATATAGCTAAAATATATTTCAGATCAACATATGTAAACATAAGACACGGAAAAAGTTAAATTTGATGAGAAAAAATGATAAATTAAAAATAATAAATAATTGAAAATTTAATAAAATGCAGGGATTAATCATCATTGTAAAATACAACCGGTTTTCTGATAATTAAGTTACAATTGTAAAACCTGAACTGAATGCGCATTTTTTGATAATAATCATCATTGTAAAATACAACCGGTTTTCTGATAATTAAGTTACAATTGTAAAACCTGAACTTAAAATGCGCATTTTTTGACAATAATAATCATCATTGTAAAATACAACCGGTTTTCTGATAATTAGGTTACAATTGTAAAACCTGAACTGAAAATGCGCATTTTTTGACAATAATAATCATCATTGTAAAATACAACCGGTTTTCTGATAATTAAGTTACAATTGTAAAACCTGAACTTAAAATGCGCATTTTTTGACAATAATAATCATCATTGTAAAATACAACCGGTTTTCTGATAATTAAGTTACAATTGTAAAACCTGAACTGAAAATGCGCATTTTTTGACAATAATAATCATCATTGTAAAATACAACCGGTTTTCTGATAATTAAGTTACAATTGTAAAACCTGAACTGAAAATGCGCATTTTTTGACAATAATAATCATCATTGTAAAATACAACCGGTTTTCTGATAATTAAGTTACAATTGTAAAACCTGAACTGAAAATGCGCATTTTTTGACAATAATAATCATCATTGTAAAATACAACCGGTTTTCTGATAATTAAGTTACAATTGTAAAACCTGAACTGAAAATGCGCATTTTTTGACAATAATAATCATCATTGTAAAATACAACCGGTTTTCTGATAATTAAGTTACAATTGTAAAACCTGAACTGAAAATGCGCATTTTTTGACAATAATAATCATCATTGTAAAATACAACCGGTTTTCTGATAATTAAGTTACAATTGTAAAACCTAAAGTGAAATGCGAATTTTTCGGTAATAATTAATCATCGTTGTAAAAGCAACTGCGTTTTCTAATAATTAAGTTACAATTGTAAAACCTGAACTGAAAATGCGCATTTTTTGACAATAATAATCATCATTGTAAAATACAACCGGTTTTCTGATAATTAAGTTACAATTGTAAAACCTAAAGTGAAATGCGAATTTTTCGGTAATAATTAATCATCGTTGTAAAATCAACTGCGTTTTCTGATAATTAAGTTACAATTGTAAAACCTGAACTGAAAATGCGCATTTTTTGACAATAATAATCATCATTGTAAAATACAACCGGTTTTCTGATAATTAAGTTACAATTGTAAAACCTGAACTGAAAATGCGCATTTTTTGACAATAATAATCATCATTGTAAAATACAACCGGTTTTCTGATAATTAAGTTACAATTGTAAAACCTGAACTTAAAATGCGCATTTTTTTGACAATAATAATCATCATTGTAAAATACAACCGGTTTTCTGATAATTAAGTTACAATTGTAAAACCTGAACTGAAAATGCGCATTTTTTGACAATAATAATCATCATTGTAAAATACAACCGGTTTTCTGATAATTAAGTTACAATTGTAAAACCTGAACTGAAAATGCGCATTTTTTGACAATAATAATCATCATTGTAAAATACAACCGGTTTTCTGATAATTAAGTTACAATTGTAAAACCTGAACTGAAAATGCGCATTTTTTGACAATAATAATCATCATTGTAAAATACAACCGGTTTTCTGATAATTAAGTTACAATTGTAAAACCTGAACTGAAAATGCGCATTTTTTGACAATAATAATCATCATTGTAAAATACAACCGGTTTTCTGATAATTAAGTTACAATTGTAAAACCTAAAGTGAAATGCGAATTTTTCGGTAATAATTAATCATCGTTGTAAAAGCAACTGCGTTTTCTAATAATTAAGTTACAATTGTAAAACCTGAACTGAAAATGCGCATTTTTCGTAATTAATTAATAGGGATCATTTTTTTATCTAAATGCATGTTTTTTTCCTGGATTCTCCATGCTCTAATTAGTAGGAAAAACACTTTCTTTTTTGTGTTTGCGAACAAAAGTTGGGACTTTTATTTACATATTTTTACATATTTTCGTATTTTTCTACATATTACATATGTACATATTTTTATACATATTTTGGACTTTTTCGCATTTTTTTCGTACATATTTTGCAATTTTTGAGAATTTTTAGGGAATTTTTTATGAAATACCCCCAAAAATATTCAAAATTTCGCAATTTTTTTCAAAAATTTTGAGAATTTATAGAAATTTTTTGCGAAAAGTAAAAAATTTTTTTGAAAATGTGCCCCAAAAAATAGTTTTTTTTTCAAAAATGGGATATTAATAAATTAATTTTTAAATTACTAAAAGATAATTCTAAGCCTAATTAGGTCATTTTTATGGCAATTTGTGCCTATTTCACCCTTTAGAATGAATTTTTTTTCCCAAAAAACAGCATTTAAAAAATTTTATTTACATATTTTACTACATATTTCTAGATTTTTATACATATTTCATACATATTTCAGTGTTTTTTATACATATTTTATTTACATATTTCGCGATTTTTCTTACATAAATAAATGATCCCTAATAATGTAGATATTTAAAGCCCCAATTTTTTTTCCGTTTCCCTACTTTTTAAAGCACTTTGTTTTTTCAATCAACAATTTGAGTTGTAAAATTATATACATTTTCAGATAGTAGTTTAATTGTAATTTATGACCGAATAATATGCATTTTTATAGTTCATGTTTTATACAATTGCAATTTAATTTCATGAAAATATACTGTTTTACAATACAATTTAATTTCCAGTTAAAAAGCGTTTTTTCCAATAGTATTTTACAATTTTAATTTATACCGAAAATGCATATTTCGGTGCATATTTTACTAATTTACACTGAAAATTGTAATATAATTCCCGGAGTTTCCGACGCTGTTCTGTTGTCAAAACAAAAACTTGTTGAAGGCATCATTGACAACAGATAAATTTTCCATCAATTGAATAAGTTCCAGCAGGGAACTTCGAAATCCAATGACAACTTAATGAAGAATTTGATTTTGCTACTTTCGGCATTTCAAATAAATAAAGAAATTTTCAAAATACTATAAAAAATGGCAAGAAAATTTGGTTTTTTAGGGGTGTATTTTTTTTCTTCAATTTTCTTATATTTTCTCTAAGGAATTCTGTAGTCATGATTTATTGTAATGTAAATACGGTCAAAGTTGTATAGGAAGTTGCTTCTTATGTCATTAGATTATTTGTTTTTTTGAAATATTTCAAAATTTTAAAAATATTTTAATCATCATAATTTCTAAAAATATGGATAAGTTATTTAACGCGTAAACTATTGATGAATTAATGAATGTATCAGCAAAAAACCATTATCTCCAAAATAACCAGGGCTCCCAGATCTGAGGATTTAACCTCATTTTGTGGTTTATTTTTATGCGTCAATGGGGATTTTTTTTTTTTTTTTTTTGAAATGCGGCTTTGAGTATTTTTGAGTCTTTTTGAGAAATTTTGGGGATTTTTGAGGCTTTTGGGGAAAACCGTCAGAATTTGTTAAATTTTAGTATTAATTTTGATAAAGTAGCATAATTTTTGACAATCATTTCATAATTTGGGTTTTTAATAGAGCTCGACATTTTGAAAAAAGCCTGTATCGTATTTTTTACTAGGTTAAATGTCATCAAAACGAAAATTTCTTGATTCTTATTCTAAATTCAAAAATTAAACGTGCCAAAATCACAAAATACTTATTTCTAAAAAAATTGCTCAAATTGATCATGGACAATCAAAAATATAACACTTGAAAAATTTTAAGCGTGTTTTGAATAAATTTTGTAAAAATGATGCTTTTTGAACCCGAAATGAGGCTTTTTTGCCTGTAAAATGAGGCCTTTGAAAATTTTAATCTGGGAGGCCTGAAAATAACTATCCAATTAACAGAGTGGGGGGGGGGGGGGGACATTAATTAGCGATGAAGGAACAAAAACAAAAAACGATTAAATTTTACGCAAAACAAATATGAAAACTAGGCTCCAAATTCTGAGAAATTTCAAATGTAAAATTATTCTTTTAGAATCTTATGAAATTTGCTTATTTTTTGAAATAGACGCAAAAACACCAATTTTTGACAATTTTAAAATTTTTATTGGTTTTTTCATTGGAATAAAAAAATTTTAAAATGCTAATTTTTGACCCCAAATGATGATTTTTTGTTGGCAAAATGTGATTTTGAAAATTTTCATCTGGCACTACTGTTGAAATCACATTTTTATACAGTATTTTCCAAAATAGTGCCCCAATTTTCGGCCGAAGAAATGCAATTTTCCGAAGACAAATAATTCTGGCCCAACCGATCACTCGTCATCATCTAAAGTCACTTCGATCACTAAAGTTACGGTGTCCGCCTCTTTGTCGTACAGTCCGTTGCCCGAATTCATCAATTGCTTAATTAATTTCTAATTGTTATGGTTGTCTTGTTTCAATTAGTGTTTGTTTATATTACCCAAATTGAAATGAACTGATAGAATCCATAATCCCGCGGGGTTTTTGCGTCAAAAACTCCATTTAGCTTTTTGTTATTCATCAGATCGTCGTTTAATGATAGAATTGAAAAAGTGGCCGAAAATTTACGGCTCCAATTTCGCCCTTAATCGGATTCTTTTGAAAATTTACTCACTGAGAAGGATGTTGCTCCCCGACATATTTTTAAATTTTCCCATCCATTCCCGACAAATTTCGTCGGGGAATTTCCACCTCCCCCGATCCTCGATTTGTCACCCCGAGGGTTGGAGAGATAACGCGCGGCCAAACATTTTCGGCATTTATTCTTATTATTATAACTTTTTTTTTAATTTGACTAAATTTTTTTTTGGCAAATTGTCGGATTTACGAAACGACTCTAACACATTTTAAAGCAATTAATTCATTTAAATATTTTATTTTTTAAATCTTGAAAATTTAGAACACACATTTGGTTCCAAGTAATGCGCGTTTGTTCGCCAAAGGATGACGTCATCGACAAGCCCGACGACGAATTGCCAAAATGGCCAATCTGTGATCCGATCCGTTATGGCCTTCAAAACAAATCCTATGAGCTCGACTCTGAGCTTCAAGTGTTGTCAATTTTTGATAAAATTCTTACCATCCTAAAATAGGAGCCCCATGGCTTTTTTCAACTGCCCTCGAAAGGGGGGACACTAAAATTTTTTTTCCTAAAATAATTAAGTAATTTAGAGCAATGAAATTATGAAAAAAAAATTTAAAAAATTTAAAAAATTCTCAATATTTTTTATTATGAAATTAAAAAAAAACATCTATTTAAAATAATCCAATTTTTATGCAGAAAATTCCTGTGCAAGAGGCTTGCCCTCAGGGCACTCATCAGAGTTGCGAGCCATGTGTAGAGAAAAGATGAAAAGACAGATGAGCACAAATTGTTGTAATTAGTTGAACAGAAAAAATATTATAAATTTGAAGGCATTGCTTACAGTACCATTTGTACAATTTAATAGCCAAATTATGGTAATAAATTTGTCTTTTTTTAAAGAAATGGTAATCTTTGAAGGGTCGGGGTCGTTTTCGCGTGGGCCGAGTTTTTGAACTATAACTTTTTTCACTGTCAACCAAATCCAACAATTTTGGTTGGTATCATTCGATAGCACAAAGTGTCCTCTAATGGCCTGCAAAATTGTGAAAAATTACATTAAAGTTATGGCCTGAAAACTTCAAAAAACTGCTTTTCTAAACATTTTTGGCTATAACTTTTTTGAACCTTCACAAATAATTTTTCACAATTTTAGAGGATTGCTAGGGCTATCTAATGATACCAAATTAGGAATGTAAATTTTAGTTTTTCACAATTTTTAAAATGGTGAAACAGATGACGCTTGAAAAAAACCTAAAATTCTTGCCTTAATAAATATTTAAGAAAAATATCATTTAGATTTTTTAAATCAAAAAGAATAATATTGGTTAAATTTTATCATAATAGGCTTTTAAATTGCAAATATAATTCATGGAATAATAAATCATCAATCAATTTCATATTTTCCCTTTTAACAAATAAGCTAATTACAGTAATTTGGGTGCCTTTATTGATTCTGTCACTTCATCTCTTCCCTCACATGGCTCGCAACCACGGCCGGTGCCTTGGGGGCATTCCTCGAGCAGAGAAATATTCTGCATTGAAAATTGTTTTCAATGTTTAAATCATTTTTATTTTAACGGAATTGGTTGCTGGGATTATTGCTGGACACTAGCCTTAATTTCCAGTACCTAGAATTTTTGAAATTTGGCAAAAAAAAAATCACAAAAATTGAAATATTTTGGCAAAAATCTTGAATTTAAAAATACGGTCTCAGCTAAATAGTCATATTTTGTTTTCTTAAGAATTTATGGCACTTGAAGCGCAGGGTCAAGCTCGTAGGATTTGTGTTGAAGCCCGTAACGGATCGGGTCACAGATTGGCCATTTTGACAATTCGTCATCGGATTTGATGACGTCATCCTTTGGCGAACAAACTCGCATTACTTGGAGCCACTTCTGTTTTCTAAATGCCAAGATTTTAAAAATAAAAAATATTTACATGGGTTAATTGCTTGAACACATGTTTGGTTCGTTTTGAAAATCCCACAATTGGAAATTTAATTTTAAATTTAACATAAAGTGAAAATAATATTATATTATCCCTTTTTGAGGAACACATATGTAGAATCGGTGGGAAACAGACCCATGAATGCCAAATCAAATATATTTATAAAATTTTACTGCGTTAAAAAAAATATAGAAATGAGAAAATAAATTTAAACTTTTAACGGCTTTTGTTTTAATTATTTTAAAACTGTCCAATTTTCTTAACAGAATTATCATGTGATAAAAGGAATATGAGATTGAGTTCTGTTGAGTAAAATTATGAATTTATTATTATTTTTTCCATTTTCTGACCACTACAAAACGACCTTTCATAGCTAAAACATACCCATCAAAAATTTTGTCTACGTATCTTTGTTCATTCATATGGACAAGCAAATCCACAAGGTCAATCGTAAATGGAGGGCCTAAAAAGTTGGCACATTTAATTCAATTGAATTTAAATATTTTATTTTGTCTTCGTAAAATTTATGTTTAAAGTAAAAAAATGCTCCCATTTATGTATTCAACTCAAAATTTTTAATGCAGAAAAAATTCTAAAATTTTTAATATATTTAAATGAATTTGCCTGAACCTGAAAATCCGTCTTGGATAATCGATCAGTGGATAATCTGTCATTTATGGCCATTTGTCCTTTGACAATTTGTCGGGAAATTTTTTTATAAAGGATCAACATTTTTACGAAAATGATTGACCAATTAAAAAAAATTATATTTTTAAATAAATCCTAATCCCACTGTTAAATTGGCCCTTAATCACAATATTTTTTTTTTGCAAATCAATTAATATATTAAATTAATTATGTTGTAATTGACATAACCTCGAAAAGAAGCAAGGAACAATTTAATTCGGTCGTTCTGGCATTGAAATTATATCTCTTCAATTGACTAGTTTTCATTTTCCCCGAATAAATGGTTCGAATTTCGGTTAAACTAGTGAAATTCCATGTTGGGTCTTAACAAAATGATGGAATGTTCCAATTAGCACCAAAAATGAGAATCTTATTTCATGCCGGAATTATTTTTGATTTTTTTCGGAGATTAAAAAGCATAAAATGGTTTTTTGACCGCGGCTTTTCAATTTTATGGTTTTTTTAATTTTTAAAGAAATTAAAGAAAAACTTTTGGTTCGATCGGTGCCAGATAGGCGTAATTTATGTCGAAAAACTGATTTAAAAATGAGGTATTACTGTAATCATGTTCAGAAATTTGGCATTATGTCGTGTGAAATTTTCCAAAAAAAATATGTTGCAGATGCAGCGGAAACCCACACAAATTCCTGCTTTTTCTCCCTGGCATTGAATTTTTTTTTTTTAAATGCCATCGTATTATTTCACATTTCGAAAACGGAAAAAAATTACGAAACTGCCCGAAATCACCTTGGTTTCCCGCCGTCGGTTTACATGTCAGGTAAAATTGAAACGCACCATATCTTTTTACTTTGCTTTTACATTGAATTCCCATAAAATAAATGGCATCGCTTAAGTAATAATCGTCTCTGCCTACTCTCAATAATTGATATAATTTGTCATTTGTAAAAGTGATTTTCCCGCTGCGTATCCGACATCGGCCAGATGATTTATTATAATTATTATTGTTGCCACATGGAGCGGTAGAGAATGGCATTTTGTAATGATTTTCTGGCAAATTTTTGCCCGAAAGAGAGTGGAAAAGGAACAAACTGATCACTTCCGCATTTGTCAGAACGCCGGTTGAAACTGTTGTTGTAAAAATTATTTTTTGAGGTGCAAAAATTTATTGAAAAAACTTTCATTAAGTAATTAAATAAATAATGGGAAAGGAAAACAGCAAAATTTTGTTAAATTATAATTGATTTTTTAAAAATTGAAATACCAATGTTTCTTGTAAAATACTTATGCGGTATGTTCTGAACATGGATATTGTAGAGTGCCGGGCCAAGCATTTCACGACGATTTGCACCCGTAATTTCTTTGCCATTTTCACGGCACTGATTGTCCGCCCAACGAAGTGCCTTTTCAAATTTAAAGAATTAAGAAATGAACACAAAATACTTTTAATTATACAGAATACCGAATTTCTAAGTTTTCAAAAAAAATAAAGCGCACAAGGGGACCGGCGATGCTGATAGGCACCGCCGGAAATTTGCAATTAAAGTTAATTTTGTTAACAGATTTTATCCAAAAAATAATCAAGTCAGCGATTTTGTGCAAGTTTTTTAAAGAAAATTAAGGAATTTTAGGATCCGCGGAAAGATTTGGTAGATTTTTCCTCAATTTTTAACAAATTTTCACCAAAAGATTTGGTAATTTTTTGCTTTTTTTCAGGAGGGAAATTATGAAATTTTTGTGTTCCTGTAAGTAATTATTTTGTGTTTGTACAGCATGCCAAATTGCAATTTCATCATGTGTCTCTAATTGGTCACGTTGCAGAATTTGGCACAAAATCGGATGATCAATTTCCAAAAATGCATTTGATTTCAGCAAAGATAACGCATTTTTGTCAATGTAATTTAAACAGCGATCAGCGAACGCCTTAATAAATATGAAATTTTTTGGCGCGGGGAGGGGGTGCATTAATTAGTGTTAATTGATATTCACTTTTTTAAAGAAACATTGATGCTCAATATTCACTTTTTAAATAATTAATTATTTTCTATTTCTTAAATTTATTTAAGGCTTTTGTTGAATCCAAATTTAATCGAATATATAATATATAAATAAATTTTGGAAGGAAAAATAACGAAAAAGTGTTTGTGATCAAATGAAAAGCAAAATAATTATTTTAAAAATTAAAAGAAAAAATTATACAAATTAAATTTAATAATAATATATAATTTATATAAAATTCTTATTAATCATATATGTATGTGGTGAACCGAAGCTTCACTTTTAAATGATTATTATTAAATATCAAAGAACTGCAAATAATTTTTCAAATTCTGCGTTAATTTTAATTCCAAAAACTAAAAATGATTATTTCCAAATTAATCTCTCTTATGCAATTTTGCGAGGGGAGCAAAACTAATTTTTGAAAAAGTTAGAAAAATCCACCGGTCGAGATCAACTTTTGTAGCCAAAATTTATGAATCCTTTTATTTATTTCTAAGGAACGCTTCATAATCTGATATGTGGAAAGTCAGCAAAGCAAATAATATAAGAAAATTAAACTTTTAAACTTCGGACCAAAACTATATGATTAATATAAACTTTTAATATTAGCGAATAATTTAAATATATGTATAATATTATTATTAAATTTAATTAACACAATTATTTTGCTTTTTTTGTCAAATATTTATTTTGCTTTTCATTTGATCACTTCACGACACCTGAACTCCAATATACTGAGCCTCGGCCTGCGCCAGGAAAACATTTTTCATGCTTGAAATTGGAAACGCAACACATTCATCGAACAATGCACTAACTTCGTACTGATCCGCTTAATAAAATAATTAGAAAATAAAATTGACAAAGTCAAATAGGGATGCGATTGTTTATAATATTTTTTAGAAAAAAATTTTAAATAAAAAATTTTGCACTCAATTTTAGTGGGTTCTTTGGTTGAAATTTAAAAAAAAATTTTGTGCCCATTTTTGCCTATTTTTCGATTTTTAAGAAAAAAAAATAATAATAATGCACCTGCATGAAGCACACTCAACAAATTGTCCTCGTTTACTTCACTAAAATTGTCCGTGTAAATGAAGCGCAGCATTATTTTAAATGCTTCAATGCTAATATCCGTGACAATAAAAGGATTTTCGGCTAAAAAAAATTCAATCTTCAATCAAAAATGGTAAAATTATTTTTCACCTGTCCAGGTCTCATTTTGTTTGTTTTGTTCATTGAACTCAAACAATTTCTCAAAAAATTTAGAAGCTACCAAAAGATTCGTAGGTAATCTGCTGTTTGAGAACGAAATAATCTTCAGACTCGTCCTCGAGAATTGAGTCCCCCGATGATAGAGTCCAAAAACCACGGGCTCCTAAAATTTAAAAAACAATAATTGATAATTCTACATGCTTTAAATAATAGGAAAAATGTAACAAAAGTTGGAATTTTCTATACTCACAATTTCGTGCATATATATAGATATATATATATTCATTCCATTTCTTATTATATATTTTCAGGGTTTGCATTAATGTTTAGACATTCTTATTAAAATACAACAACAAAAAAAGGATTGTATAGTAATTAGATGTGTATAATTAGGACAAAAACCTCGTGTCATTAGTGGTATAAAGAGATTAAATTCCAGACAAATAATATTGGTATTTATAAAATTGCAGAACTAATAATTGCATATTTTTTTTAAAATTATTTTTGGACCACTAATTATGGTTTACAGTTTGTGTTGTTATTTTTATCAAGCGAATGTGAAACATATAATGTTTTTTAATCAAGGTCAGCATCTTCCTTCCATCTGTCCTGATTTATCAAAAATGTTCTAATTTTGGAGTATTGACGAAAATTTGTTTTAATTTCGTAAAATTAAAATAATAAATTTTAAAATTTATAGGACATAAAATTCATTTTTATACTAAAAATTTTAAAATTTAATATAATTTTTCGTATTTTTTGAGGAAAATCCACTTAAAAAGGAGCTAATTTTCAAAAATTTTCACAGTAGCGCCTATCGGTACCTCGAACCTCCCACCCTTATTATTTTTTTGAAGTTTTTCAAATAAAATTAATAAATTTTATTTATCATTGACAAATAACATGCAAAATCCAATAATAATTTATTTTATTCTGTTCTACTCACAATGGAGGAATTTAAATTTTGTTAAATTAAAAATAAATATTTAAAATTTTAATTCGTTTGAAATTTTCAAGCAATTGCAAAAGTGTATTGGCAACAATCTACAACCGTTTAATTATTAATCGGGATTGGAATCGCATTGAATGCCAACAAATTTCAAGAAAATCGGCACGAAATTTTTTGGATAGTTTAAAAAATGCAAAGCAAACACTGAAAAAAAAACGCATAAAGGTAAAAAAAGAAAGAATAAAAAATGAAAAAAATGTAAAAACATCGTCCAATTCATGACAATGGAACGACAACAATTTCGTCAGCTCCAATGCCACATCCTAAAAAAAGTCAAATTTTAAATAAACAATTAACCATTCGAGACCGGACAGGATCAGGCACTTCTGTCGCGATTTTCGCGCGATATTGGCCCAGACTTGGGTTCAGGATCTCGGTAAAACCGGGAATTTAATCCGGAAAACAACATATTCATGTAATATTTCCAAATCCTGGTCCTGGACTTTGTGTTCAACATCCCGGCACTGTTAACCCTTTCCTGAGCCCGATTCCCAAACGAGGAAAGACCAAATGTTCAATATCACGGCACAATTTGTCTTATCCCCGCCCCAGATCCCAAATCCTGATATTGATCCAGGCTTAGTTTCATGATGATTCTGGTACCGGTAATCATATCCCGGGTCAGATTCCCAAGTCCTGCTCTGACCTCGAATTAAAAAAAATTCAGTCTCAATTTTCATATAGTAAGTAATAGGGCTGGGAAATTTAGGTAAGAAAAATGGCGAAATAGGTATTTAAATGGTTATAAAAAAAGTCAAAATACTTATTAAATCGGTACAAAAATCCTGAAATAGATTAAGCACGAAAAATTTTAGGTATTTACTTAAATTTCCCAGCCCTAGTAAGTAACAATTTTCAAAAAAAAAGTTAGATTCTGCTTTTTGAAAAACCAACTTTCTTTTCTCTCATCTAAGCGTTGCTGAAGTTCATTTTTGTCGCACACAATATCACAATCACACAGCAAAGTTTCGCTTGGCTTTGACTTGTAACAATCAAAGCCCTCATTAGCCAAAGGCTTCATCTTTAAATGCAATAGTTACGGTAAGGTAGTTACTGTAAGGTTACGGTGTTGGAATGGACCTAATTAGTAATAAAAATTGTTTAAAATTTTCCCATTTTTGAAAATTTTTTCAAAAATTCGCATTTCTTTTTTGTGAAACATACGCTTGACACAACCCTCGCGGCAAGTAATGAAATTTGACTATTTTAAAATTTTATATAAAATATTCAAATCCTACCTGATCATTGGAGGAGGCCCTTTACATCCGTTTGCAACCGATCAGTGCCTCCAATTTTTTCAAAAGTCCTTTTACCCTGTAGCAATCTTTGCCATACGTATCACACATTTCGCTCTTCCCTTAAAAAGCAAAACGAAAAATTTCGTATTACCGAAATAGAAGCCAGGGGCATAGCCTAGGGGGGTAATTATGGCAGCAATACCCCCCCCCCCCCTTTTAGGAATGGCTAAAACTTTAAAAAATGTACTTTTTTTTTAAATTTTTCCTTGGTGGTGTCTATTCCTCACCGCTTCCTCTGTTTCTTTAACCTCCCTAATTTTTTCAGATTAAAAGAAAAAGCATCTGAATCCTTTTTTTAGTTACCCCGCCCCCATAAATTGGGCGTCTAACGCTATGCCCTTAGGATTCATAGAATGTCACCGTTTGAGGGGGGAGGGGGGGGTGTTACAAAATGGAAGCCCCAGGGCGTATATTTTTAGAAAAACGGTAATTTATTTTTACATACTCCACATTTTCGGATCATTTTCGCTTGGTCTAAGCCAATGATCTGACGTGATCAGTTTCGAAAATTCGGGGTCTTCAATTTGGAAAAACACGGGCATTTTGTAATGTGATGATGGTGGCACAAAATGAAGCAGTTTTGCCATGGTGCCATTGATCATCTGCGGTGCGATGTCATTGAACACTGTGCCAACGCCATCATTCTTAATGAATTAATCAATTAGGGACATCTATTTGGAAACTAATGAATAATATCATAGTATTTAAGGTAATTCCATGCATAATTATGAAGGAAACTCATAGCGAGTTTGGTAAGCTATCTTCGTCGGTTTCTAACTGTCTGTCCTCTATGAATCGTATAAATTCTCACCGTCACTCTCTCTCTCCTTCTCTCTCTCTCTATGCCTCTAATTTGGGCTCCACCCCTCGCTAATTTGGCATACCATGCCATAATTAATTAGATATAAATGTATTTTCACCTTTTCATTCATTTTTTGAGCATCGGCTTTTTCTCTAATTGCACTCTGTTGTTCGTCTTCACCAAATTCAATAACGAAAATGGTAAGTGTTTTTTCCAAATCGAAAATTTTTTCCAATGAAAATGGCAAAGTGTGCATCCGATTGAAACTTAAATTAATTAATTTTATAATTCTAATAAATTTAATAAATTTTTACGTTTTGTTTGAAAACGAAAAGTTTATGGTTGAATTAAGGATGATTGCGTTTTGTTGACGGTGGACACATATTTTGACAATGAATCCGGCATAATTGGCACCAGCAATTTCTCCCAAATGTTTTCGGCACATTTCGACAATTGAATTGTTTCTGAGCAATTCTTTTGAGCTATTATAGCAAACAATTAGCTGTTCATGTCTGAAAATTAATTGAATAATTAATTAATTATTTAATTGAAGTCTTTGAATATAAGGAAAGGGGGTAAAATGAACGATTTTGGCAAATGGCAAACAAAACCGGGTATGAATTTTTATAAAATATTAGCGAACTCTTTATTTTGAAAAATTTTTTCGGCATATGGAATAGTGAGGGTCTAAATTTAATAGTGAATGAAAATTCTATAATACATATTTCAAAAATATGGAAAAAAGCAAAAATAAAGCAACAAATAAACACAAAAAAACTTATATTATTATTAAATTTAGCAAAATTTATATTTTATGCACATTACTCATGGCATTTTGTCGTCGGCACTTTCATGCAGCCATCGAAACGCCGGTGCTCATAACTGGGTGGAGGATCCTTTTCAAACATTTCCATTGGTTTTGCATATTTGCTGCAAGCAATTCGATAAGGTGTTGCCCAAATGTGAAACACGAATTTGGAAACTTTGGCCACAGGAAAGGCAATTTTCATAAATTCTGTGCCAAACTGTTCATCGATCCATGCCGTTGGGTCAAAAATGCACTTAAAATATAATTAATTTATTTGAATTTAATTTCAATTCCATGCCTTTGTTTGGCAAAACACAGTGCCATTTTGTGCGCATGCAGAAAACTTTTTTCCAGCAAAAAATAGCTGTGCCATCCAATCGTAATCGGCCAAAAAAGCGCCAAAATTCGACGCATTTTGAAATTCATTCAAATTGGATGAAAACACTGAAGATTAAATCCATAGAAAATATATAAAATTTTATATCTCTTCACATTTTTTGAGCATGATTTCTGTGTGATTTTTTGTTTCATTGATCAGCTCAATGTCCAAAAATTGATCAATTCCATTGCTAAAAAAATTTAAAATTAATTAATTAAATTCATTTTCGTTATTGATTACTTTAGTAATTAATTAAAGAAAAATTTTAAACAAATTTATTCCAATAATTTCGATTTTTTTTTCTAGTCTAACTTTTCATTTTTTCCCTTAAATCTTGCAAATTTCTGTTGTTTTTGGATCTTAAATCGGGTACCCACTATTTGTTAAAAATTCTTATTTCAAATTTTTTCTCACCTCCACACAATTCGGAATGTGCCGTAGTCGTCTTTGGCAATGATCAATCCGTGCCAAACATTGCCTTTCATCACTTCGGCACATTCCGTGAAATCTCGTTGCCAACTGTGCGATTTTTTGATCACAAAACGCCGTCCGATCTTTGAATTTGCCGTAATCAAATTGCTTTGATAGCAGAGAAGAAGCCTAAAAATTTACAGAAAATTCAAAAAAAAACTTTATTAATTGATTATCTTTTGCAATGGTTTTCCATGAAAATTCGTTCATTTTGCAAATTACAAGTTGCCCAGGGATAGTTGGATGACAATTGGCTAAAATATTGAATGTGCTTTTAAATTATTATCCAATTCATTAATTAATTACCTCACAACAGCGTCAGCCGATGCCTTAGAGCTGATCAAAATGAAGGCAATTAAATTAAGAAAATTACTCATTTACGAAAGAACATTTACACTTAATTTATTATTATATTTTATAATTATACACAAATAAATGTTTTGGTTCAAAAATAAGCAAATAGCTGAAAGGATTCAGATGAAAAACGATGACAAATTGAATAAATTAAATGACAAAAAATAAATGTGCGAAAAAAGCGTCCATCACATTTTACCGCAGAGATTGTACATAAGTAAAGAAAGGATATTTATGTGCTAAAATCATGTAATATGGTAATAAAATATGTGCAAAAGTGTTAAAAATAAAAATGTGCGAAAATATGGGTTAAAAAACTTCGTGTTTTCATGCATAAAAATTCCAATTAAATCTCATTTTTTAAAATCATTTTTACCTTAATTGTTATTTACCGCCGCTGTTCTCTGATGTCAGAACAAATACTTGTTCAAGGCATCGTACTATAAAAAATGGCAAAAAACTTTTTTTGATTTTTAGGGGTGTTTTTTCAATTTTCATATATTTTCGCTAAGGAATTCTGTAGTCATGATTCATTGTAATGTAAATACGGTCAAACTTGTACAGGCAGTTGCTCGAAGTCATTTTTAAACAAAAATATTTTTTATTTATAAAAATTTTGTAAAATTGAATAAGTTATTTAACATGTAAAACTGTTGATGAATTAATGAATGTGTATCAGCAAAAAACTTCAAATTCTTCTCATTTATACAGAAAAATAAAGCTAAATCAAAATGATATTATTATATTTCTTTATGATTGATCCATTGCAAAAATAAGTGCAATGTGTAAACCATAATTAGTGATTTAGACAAAACTATCTCCAAAATAACTATCCAATTAACCGGAACGGGACAAAATATCAGCCGGCCGAAATATCGCCGCGACAAAATATCGCCGCGACAAAATATCGCCGGCCGAAATATCGCCGCGACAAAATATCGCCGCGACAAAATATCGCCGGCCGAAATATCGCCGCGACAAAATATCGCCGCGACAAAATATCGCCGCCGAAATATCGCCGCCCAAAATATTGCCGAGTATCGCCGCAGAAATTTTTTTAAAAAATTTTTCAAACCTAGAAATTTTTCATAAAAAAATTCCTAGGAAATTTCTTAGTAAGAAAATTTCAAGAAAAAAAATTGTTGAAAATTTTTTGGTAAATTTTTCAAAAAAAACTTAGCAATTTTCATAAAATTTCGAAAAAAGCGATGAAAAATTTTTCAAAATTTTTTTTCTTATAATTTTCTTACTAAGAAATTTCCTAGGAATTTTTTTGTGAAAAATTTCTAGGTTTGAAAAATTTATTTTTAAAATTTCTTCAGCGATATTTTGTCTCGGCGATATTTTGTCGGCTAGTGATAGTCACTCCATAATACAAGGCAATGTTCGCTTTTGTCCATAAAAGGGATGACAAATTTACAAAATTTATTCCATTAATCGGTTTATAAAAATCCGAATAAATCACTACACTTATAATATTTTATTTATTAAAAAATCATGTTATATTTAATAATATTTTTAATTAATTTAATCAATAAGTTCTATTATTTTCTCCTTACAATTCCCATTATTTGGCTTTTGGCCCTAATATTACAATTTTCGGTTGTTTTTAAGTCATAACATTCCGCACACCACTAACAAAAACAGTTCTAAGCATTCAAAAATGTGCCGTAGTCTTCTTGGGCAGTGCTCAATCCGTGCCAAACATTGCTTTTATTTCACTTAAGCTTTTATTTAAATGTAAACAATAATTCATTTGGTCTTTTAAATTGTATGTCACGGATTTTATTTAAAAAATAGTGTTTAAAACAGGTTTTTAAATATGTTGTCTACTAAAATAAAGGCTCCAATTTTCGGCCGTAAAAATGCAATTTTCTAAAGACAAATAATCCTTGGCCCCACTGATCGATCAGTTGTCATCGTCGGAAGTGATTTCGATCACTAAAGTTACGTTATCCGACGCCTTTTCGTACAGTCCGTTGTCCAAATTCATCAATTCCTTAATTAATTAATTTCCAAATATTATTGTGGTTGTCTTGGGTCAATTAGCGCTTGTTTAGCTTACCGCAATTGAAATAAAGGAATAAAATGCATAATCCCCCGAGGTAATTGTGTCAAAAACTGTTGTCTGCCACTTCAGCTCCCCGTTTAATGATAGAATGGAAAAAGTGGCCAACAATTTTCGGCTCCGATTGTACCCTTAATTAGGCATGAATTAATTGTTTTTTGTCAACCGTGAGGAGTTAGCATTAAGTATTGTAGTATATATATGTAAAAGTGTAGAAAATCGCTCTGTATTGCGAACGTTCAATAAAAGAACATTAATCCGTTTTTTAAATCAAAAATGTTAAATCTCGAAAATTTGGACTTTCGACTTTTTGTTCGAATTCGGATCCCGGGTTCGGAATTGGCCGAAATGGATGCCGGATTCGCAATCAGTGGACCTCGCAAAACCTAAGTTCCTTCTTTTTATGACATTAAAATTTTCACTAACGCATTTTCCGGGAATTTTTTTACCAATTTTTTTTGATGCTTTGATTTTAAGAATAAAGTCTAATTCATTTCCATCCTTGTTCCAAGGTTTGTCAATTGATACTTTGATGATCAATTCAAGTCCTTGTGCAAAGACCGGATCGCTGCTGTGTTTGGATTTGACGCTTTTTTGAAATTCAGAAAAATTGTTAATTTTTAAAATCAGCTTTGGAAAGCGCAATTTTGTGGGAAAAATTGGCTCAATTTCGCCCGGAAGCGAATGATGGCCATACACATTGATTAGCTCGTCTTCTGTCAACACGGCGGATGGAACTGAAATTTACAAAAAAAAAACACCAATGATATGAATAGAGACCGGATTTTTAGGTGCTAAAAATTGTGTAGGTACTAAAATAGGTGCCAAAAAGTGCAAAATAGGTGAGCAAAACGCCAAAATATGTGCGAAAATAGGTGTTAAAAATTGGAAAAATCCAGTGTCTTTATACATAAAAATTCCAAAATTGACTAATTTTTTAATCAATTTCGCCCGCACAATTGCAAAATTGGTCAAGAAAATAAACAAATAAATATTGTAGACGAATTTTGGGAAAATTTTTCCTTTCTTAAAGGTATATATTTACTGAAATTTTGGTCAATTTTTAGGGAATATTTTTCTGTTAAATTTTGGGACGATTCTTAGATGTGTTTTCCTGCATTTCTCGTCAAGTAATATCTGAAAAAAATAGATAATACCTAAAGATTCGGTCTCTTGTTATTAGCACTGTTCAAGACTCTCGGTCTCGAGTCTCGACTCGAGAAAAGTCTCGGATTTTCAGTCTCGGTCGCGATCTTCGAGACCGAAACTTTTTTACACCCCTAATATTTAATTGGCTTTTTGTAAACTTAAAATAAATAATACTTTTGGTAGCTTTTTGCTTCCTTCTCTACTCATATGCCATGGCATGGTCCAATGGATTCTGTCTTAGTTTGGTTCCTTATTTTTGCGTAGGGATCAGTTCCCCTCAAGGTACTTGTTTTTTCCTAATTTTCAAAAAAAAATCCCTTTTCAATGAAGATTTTCAAAATAAATTAAATATTCTTTTTAAAGTTTTAAATCAAAAATAAAAAAATCCATATTAAAAAATAGGTGCAAAATTTGCACTTTTTCAGCATCTTTTTTCCAATTTTTGCCATTTTTATCAAAACTTTGAAAAATCAATTGAAAATTAACCTAATTAGTTGGACCCCCCTAAATTTTGACATACCAATGTTTCTTGAAAAATCTTCATGAGGGATGGCCGGAAAACGGATGTTGAACAGTGCCGGGCCAAGCATTTCCCGACGATTTGCTCCCGTAATTTCTTTGCCATTTTTACGGCACTGATTATCCGCCCAACGGAGTGCCTATTAAAATTAAAAAAATTAATGAATGATTCTCTTAATTATACAGAGTTCGGAATTCAAGAATTCATCCTCCTTATTTTATGATTTTTGGGAGGCTCCATGGCCTTTTGAATTTATCTGGCGACAATGCCCAAATAAAATTGAACTAAAAATGCCAAAAAAAAAAATTATAAACAGCCATCTACTTTATATATACATAACTGAATAATTTAAAAATTCCCCTATTTTTTGCAGCATTCCAAGTTTCAAGTTCGAATTTTAAGAATTTATTCTCCTCATTTTATGAGATGGTGAGGCCGGACAGAAAAACGTTGAAAAACCCGTTACTTAATTTATTATAAATTGCATTTTATTATTAAATTTCTAATTGATAATAATTTTTTTTTAAACTGTCCAAATTTTTTACCACTTCCCAAATTTCAATTTCATCATTGATCATCAACTGATCACGCTTCAATAAATCGCATAACAATTGTTGATTAATTGACAAAAAGGGAATTGATTGGAAGATTTGTATCGCTCTTTTATCAATCTGATCAAAGCATCGGAGAACCAAGCTAATCACTTCATATTTTTTCGCTGAATTTTCTCAAAATAATTAATTATCTTTTTAAATAATATTGAAAATGCAATTAAATTGGTGTGCCAACCGGCATAAAACACAGAGAACAAATTTGGCATGTCCAATTCATCCAAATTGTCCGTGTAAATGTAGCGCAACATTGTGTTGAATGCAAAAATAGCGACATCCGTTACCACAAGGGGGTTGTCCTTAGCTAAATATTGAAAATCCCAAAATTATCGAACTTAAATATGGAAAAATGAAAACGCTCTACGGACAAAATACGGATTGAAACCCTGGCATATTGACTAAAAATCGAAAAATCACTAAATATGGACCAAAATATGGACTACAAACTGCCAAAAAATTGCTCTAAACCACAAAAAATTCAAAAATTGTTATTTAATCTATATACTTATAAAATAAGCATTTAATTGTTCATTTTTGATGAAAACAAAACGGGAATCATTTGTCGAAGAACTCACCGCTTCCAGCAGTCATTGGAGTCTGCGCACTTTTGAACATTGTCTTGAAAACCTCGGAAGCTGGCGAAAGCATTGACTTATGTGCCCGGAATTCCTCCTAAAAAAATAGGCGATTTGGGCATCGATTAGAAATTTTTTTTAAACTGCCTGAGACAGGAAAAGTGACGGTTTCAATAATTTTCGAATAAAAATTCAAAAAACATCGATATATTAAAATTAATCGATCGTTTTTTTTTGATATAATACCGAGAAATATGCTACCAAAAACCGGTATATAATAATACCGACCGATAAATTGATTATGCCGGTCTCTAATTGAAAAGTAATAATTTTTTTTTGGAATTATATGCGAAAAAAACAAAAATTTAATGCGAATTTTGAAGTATCTAAGCCGTCGCTTTTTATGCTTAAACACTGCCTGCTTTTCGTGTTCTTCCTCCTTAACCAAAAAGAACACATCCGCCCCGATGCCACTGTTCAGTAATTGCCCCATCCGATCGTTCAATTTGTTTGATTTTGGTGTGCCAATTGACGATGAGCTGTTTTAAAATGATTTTTAATTCAGATTTGGTGAAAAATGAAATTTTTAGGCATTTTTTTCTTAATAGGTTTTTATTTTTCGGTTTACTTTAATTTCCTTAAAAGTTGCGGCAATGCAAGCGCCAAAAAAGGGAAAATTTATAATTTTAGATGAAACTTTAACAATTAAATAAAATTTAAAAAAAAATAAAATTTCAACAAATTGTAAATAAGTATATTTTGAGCGGGACCGGGAATTTTGGGCAAAACCGGTACCGGGACCTTTTCGGGTTAAAAACCGTGAATTTTTGGCTGGGAAAACCGGGACGGGAATTTCTCGATCCCGGTCAAAACCGGGACTTCGGTACTCAGTTGTCCGTGTAATGAAAATTTTGTGATTAGGAATACAGAAATATTTTTTAAATAATTAATAATTGCCTTGAACATTGGTCGACTGCTGTGTTCTTGGTGTCCCCTAAATAATGGTAATTAACAGGGTTCCCAGATCTGAGGATTTATCCTCATTTTGTGGCTTTTTGATAGGTCAATGAGGATTTTTTTGGAAAATGAGGATTTGAGAATTTTTGTGGCTTTTTGAGAAATTTTGAGGATTTTTGAGGCTTTTGAGGAAAATCCTCAAAATTTTTTAAATTTTGATAAATTGGCATAATGTTTTACAATTATTTAATAATTTGGGTTTTTAATAGAGCATCAAAACTGAAAATCTCCCCCAAATTTTCAAAAAAAAATTTTGCTAAGTTTTTTATAAAAACCAGAAAAGAACCAATTTTTTTCCCAAAAATACAAAATTAATAATTTTTTAATAAAAATCTGCTAAAAAAATAGTCAAAATTCTCAATTTTTCCCCTGGCGGCGCCTATCGGCACCGCCAGCCTTTAAAAGTCCTTTATTTTCTATAAAATTTGCTCAAGATCACAAAATTTGGCATTTTTGTGGACAAATCTGTTAACAAATCGCATTAATACAAAAAATTTTTCCGGCGGCCTATCTGCACCGCCGGCACCTTATTCCCCGAAAGTTTTTGAAAAAAGCGCCGCAAAAAAATCAACTTCGATTTTTCCTGCTCAGAATTTCACAAAATGCTTATTTCAAACAAAAAATTGCTCAAATTGATCATGGAAAATCAAAAATATAACATTTGAACATTAGACGCCCTGGTAATTAATATGTGAATAAATTTCGAAAATTAAGAGAGAAAAAACATGCCATTACTGTTGTTATCTGTCGTTGTTGACCCGCTTAAAAACATTGTATTGAAGAAAGCATAAATATTTATCAGAAAGAATAAAAGGTTCATTTTCATCAAATAATCTCTACATAATATTAAATGTAAGCTTCAATGAATTTTATTAAATGCTAATATATTTCAGTCGTATTTAAAATACGATTGTATGGCCTGGGTGACATATATCTGATATATAGTACATGATAATTGCCACGTCATAATGGACTATTTTTTAAATAAATTTTATTGTTTGCCCTAATCACTCTTCAAATATGTAAATCAGAGTTGTTGAGAATCAAAAATAAAATACAGAATACAAAACGAAATATAAAATACAAAACACGAAAAGGTCAATATCCCTGATGTTTATCCCTCTTATTAAATGAGAGCTTCAACCATCCATTCATAAATGTTAATATATTTTAGTGATATTTAAAATACGATTGTATGACCTGTTGGGTGACATATATCAGAAATATACGTGATTTATTATTTTTAGCCGTATTCACTCATCAAATATTTGTATCAGGGTTGTGGCGAATCAAAAATAAAATACAGAATACAAAACGAAATATAAAATACAAAACACGAAACGGTCAACATCCCTGATGTTTATCCCTCTTATTAAATGAATGCTTCAACCAACCATTTATAAATGTTAATATATATTTCAGTCTTATTTAAAATACAATTGTATGGGTGACATATATATGATTTATACATGATAATTGCCACGTCATAATGGACCATTTTTTAAATAAATTTTTATTGTTTGCCCTAATCACTCTTCAAATATGTAAATCAGAGTTGTTGAGAATCGAAAAATAAAATACAGAATACAAAACGAAATATAAAATACAAAACACGAAAAGGTCAATATCCCTGATGTTTATCCCTCTTATTAAATGAGAGCTTCAACCATCCATTCATAAATGTTAATATATTTTAGTGATATTTAAAATACGATTGTATGACCTGTTGGGTGACATATATCAGAAATATACGTGATTTATTATTTTTAGCCGTATTCACTCATCAAATATTTGTATCAGGGTTGTGGCGAATCAAAAATAAAATACAGAATACAAAACGAAATATAAAATACAAAACACGAAACGGTCAACATCCCTGGTGTATATCCCTCTTATTAAATGAAAGCTTCCACCAACCATTCTTAAATGCTAATATATTTCAGTCATATTTAAAATACAATTGTATGGGTGACATATATCTGATTTATACATGATAATTGCCACGTCATAATGGACCATTTTTTAAATAAATTTTTATTGTTTGCCCTAATCACTCTTCAAATATGTAAATCAGAGTTGTTGAGAATCAAAAATAAAATACAGAATACAAAACGAAATATAAAATACAAAACACGAAAAGTTCAATATCCCTGGTTTATCCCTCTTATTAAATGAGAGCTTCAACCATCCATTCATAAATGTTAATATATTTCAGTCATATTTAAAATACAATTGTATGGCCTCGGTGACATATATTTGTATATACGTGAATGGAGATAAATTTTTATTATTGGCCATATTCACTCATCAAATACATCCCTTTTTTAATGGAAGATTCCACCAATCATTCTTTAATGATAAAATAATATTTTAAGATTATTTGCAAGTATTCGCATAAACATTAATTCTTTTTTTAATTGAATAAGATTTTTGCAGTAAGCATAAAAGCAGACTTTAGAGATGAAAATTTTCTACCCTGCTTTTTTGTGTGCCTTTCTCAACTTTCTGCTGTTGGCACAAGCATCGCCACCCAAATCTGATGTTAAACAATGTAAATAATAAAATAATTCCAATAATAAATTTTATTTATAAAAGCGAAAAATAAACATTAGCTCTGATATCTATTAATATTTTTAAAAATCCAGCTCTTACTTTAATTTTAATTCTGAAAATTTCAAGCATCCGTCGGGAAATCAAATTCAATAAAGCGTTGGTTTAAGAGCAGCAAGAGTGCCGGAAAAAGCAAAGATAAAGCAAGGTATTTTTTAACCTTTTTCATATTTATTTTATAATTAGATAGAATTATGAGGCAAATGCATTTTTTGTGTCTTTTTTTATTTTTGGTACATTTTCATGCTTTTTTCAGTATTTTTGAAAAATATTTTGCATAAGAAACGCGGCATTTTTGCCGAGTTTTTCAACAAGATTAAGGGACGGGGAGGCACAAATAGAGGGAATGGTTCTCTTAGAAAGCACACCTTATATAATATAATATTTAAAATAGTTCCGCAAGCTCACCTTCAACCCATGAAGCTGATCCGCAAAAAACTATTGTCGCGAGTTCACCTTCAACCCTTGAAACTGATCCGAAAAAAACTATTGTCGCGGGCTCAGTTTCGACCCAAGAAGCTGATCCGCAAAAAACCGATGTCCTGAGCTCAGCTTCGACACATAAAGCCGAACCGAAAAAAAGTATTTCCTCGAGCTCTGAACTGAAAAAATGCGATTTGACGAGTCGGATGGATTCTTTGTTGTGCTCATCCGAAGAAGCTGATATATATTTTTTGGTCAAGGAAGAACAGACTGGCAAAGAGGTCTAATTAGCTAATTAGTATAAACAAATTTTGTATTGGAATACTATTGGAAAATGCTCATTTTTAGGGAATTATATTACAAAACAAAAACATGAACTGAAAACGCATATTTTCCGGTAGTAAATTACAATTGTAATACAATATACCATCGTAAAATATATTTTCCGGTACAATTATAATATACCATCGTAAAATATACAATCTCTCCGGGAAGTTATTACAATTGTAAAACATAAAATGCATATTCTCCAATATAAATACAATTATCTTCCTAACTGTCATAATTATCTTTAAATAATACTGCTCATTTTAATAATTTTAGCAACTTATTCCGGCCCATAAGCCGAATCTTTTGGCATCTTCCGAATTTTTTGCGACAATGTTTGATTTTAATGAACAAAATGAACAAAACAAGACTTGGACAGGTGAAAATATAAATGTATTATTTTTTATTTAAATTTTTTTAAAATTTTATTTAGCCGATAATCCTTTTGTTGTCACGGATATTAGCATTGAAGCATTTAAAATAATGTTGCGCTTCATTTACACGGACAATTTTAGTGAAGTGAATGCGGACAATTTGTTGAGTGTTCTTCATGCAGGTGCATCATTTTCATATTTATAAACATTTTCATTTCGTTTTCGACAATTATTTTTTGGTTTTCGCACTTTATGTTTCAAGTGAAATATTAGTACAATAGTACCCCTATTTAGACTTTGCTAATTTAATTTTCTATATTATTTACTAGCGGATCAGTACGGAGTTAGCGCATTGGTCGATGAATGTGTTGCGTTTCCCATTTCAAAAATGAAAAATGTTTTTCTGGCGCTGGCCGAGGCTCAGTATATTGGCGTTAAGGTCAGGGTTTCTATCTGTTCTGGTTTATCAAAAATACGATTTGGAAGGGTCCAAATTCAATGTTTGGATTAGTCCTTGAACGGCAAGGACTTCCTGGAAATTGAGGCCTCTTACTTGAAATTTTGAAAGTTTCCTTTAATTCAAGATGTTATTGAGAATGAGTGTCCTTGAATTAAATGGAATTTTCCCCATATACCCGTCCTTGGAAAGGGAGTTTGTCCGATCAAAACCCTGTCCAAATTTGATAAAATAGAAATGTTCCTGATTTATCATAAATGTTCTGGTTTCAGAGTAGTGATCAAATTTGTTTTAAATCCCCCGCGCAAAAATTTTATATTTATTAAGGCGTTTGCTGATCGCTGTTTTGATTACATTGACCAAAATGCGTTATCATTGCTGCAATCAGATGAATTTTTGGAAATTGATCAATCGATTTTGTGCCAAATTTTGCAACGTGATCAATTAGAAACCCATGATGAAATTGCAATTTGGCATGCTGTAATAACATAATACAAATACATATATTTACAGAGCTCGGTAGGAAAACAAAAGTTCACAAAATTCACCCCCCCCCCCCACCCCCCCACCTTCTCATTGGAGCCTTAAAAAAAGCTTCATATTCCTCCACTATGAATGCTAAAACTCAATTCTCAAAAATTATAAAAATTCCAAGTTTTTCAAAAATTTATCGTAAAAATGAAAGGCTTTTGATTGAATTGGGCCCGTTAAAAACCGCCTAAAATTAGTTGCAATCAATCTCTAATGATCTCTAAGCGGAAAAAAATTCAAAGAATCTGTTTTTAACCGATTTAAATCACTAAAATTGCACCCAAAATTACCCATAAATAGGGCTGCCAATTTTATGTAAATACATATTTTTTCCTGGCTTCTCCATGCTCTAAATAGCAGGAAAAACACTATTTTTTGTGTTAGCGAACAAAAATCGGGACTTTTATTTACATATTTTTACATATTTCAGGGTTTTTATACATATTTACATATTTCGGGATTTTCTTAAATATTTAGTACATATTTGAACTTTTTTCTTATATATTTTCATTTTTTTACATATTTTGAGGATTTTTTACGAAAATTTTTGGAAATATTCAAAAAAAATAATTCAAAATTTCGGCAAATTTTTTTTTACATATTTTAAGAAATTTTGATATAGTGAAAAAAATACCCACGAAAAATACCAAAAAAGGAATTTTAAAATACTAAAAGAGATTCTAAGACTATTTAAGTAATTTTTATGACATTTTGTGCCTATTCCATACTTTACGAGGATTTTTTTTCTCCTAAAAATAAACATTTAAAAAAATTTTATTTACACATTTGGGGTTTTTTGTACATATTTTGGGATTTTTTATACATATTTATGTACATATTTGGACCACTTTTTGTACATATTTTTGGCAGCCCTACCCATAAAAGATTTTAAATAAAAAATTTTTGAAACCGACGCCATAAGAGCACTGGGACAAATGAGTCCCAATCGGGGCTGGCCGTGGTTGAATTCCCAATCGTGGAAATCCGTGAGCCGTGATCACGGCACCCCAAAAACCTCGTGATCCGTGATCACGGCCAGCCCTGGTCCCAATGAATATAGACACTTCAGTTCGTCGCCGGCAATTTCTTTTTCATCCATTGATCCCTCAAAAATTATATATAATGAGGATAATTATTTAGGACTCCGAGACTCTGCATAATTATGAGCATTTTTGTGTTCATTAATTATTTTTAAAAAAAATTAATAGGCACTCCGTTGGGCGGACAATCAGTGCCGTCAAAATGGCAAAAAAATTACGGGAGCAAATCGTCGGGAAATGCTTGGGCCGGCACTGTTCAAAATCCGTGTTCAGACAATCCCGCATAAATTTTTTACAAGAAATATTGGTATATCATACAAATATATTTGATTTTTTAAATTGAATTTTGTAAAGCTTTTTATAAAATATAATTAAAAACAATAATTTCCAAAAAAATTTTACAGAAAATTAGTAAATGCAAGGGGGGCCAAGCTATACGGTAATTAGAATTTTTAGCATTTTTTGTCGTTTTGCCTTTTCCATTATTGATTTGTTTACCTAACTAAAATATTTTCAATAAAATTTTACCACTCAAAAAAATAAATTTTTACAACAACAGTTTCGTCCGGCGTTCTGACAAAAGCGGAAGTGATCAGTGTGTTTCTTTTACACTCAATTAACGGCATAAATTTGCCGGAAAATCCTTACAAAATGCCATTCTCTGCCGCTCCATCCGGCAACACAAATAATAATAATAATTTATCCGGCCGTTGTTGGATACGCAGCGGGAAAATCAATTTGCAAAATGACAAATTACGTGAATTTTTGGAAAAAAAGCGAGGAAACAAAAGATTATCATTACTTGAGGGATTCCAGTAACAATGCCATTGATATTATGGGAATTCGATGTGAAAGCTTGGTAAAATACGAAAATTATAAGCTTCGTTTTTACTTGACATGTTTTTCGCAGGCGGGAAATAAAGGTGAGTAGGGCTGTGGTTGTCCGATGGACAAAAAAAATGCGAAATTTGCTAAAATTCTTTAATAAATCAACTCATAACTTTTCTCAGACGCAACCAAATTGCACAATCTTGGTACCATAAGATAGCCCTTGAATTGCATTATTAGCTTGCTAAATTTTAACAAATTTTTCTTAAGTTTTTCAAAAGTTTGGACAATTTTTCCAGTTTTTTTGGCTTGAACTTTTGAAAAAATTAATAAAAATTTTTGAAATTTAGCAAGATAATAATGCAATTCAAGGGCTATCGTATGATACAAAGATTGGGTAAATGGTTGCGTCTGAGAAAATTTATAAGTTGATTTAGTCAAAAAGTTAGCAAATTTTGCACTTTTTGTCCATCGCCCGATTTGCACTTTTTGTCTCTTGGCATAGCACCAGTAGGGCCGTTTCTGTAGAACAGAGCCTGAGCGAGGCTCTAATTAATGTGTGGAGGGGGGGGGGGGGGATGAATTAAAAACTCGATTTTTAGGGATGTTTTTATTTTAAAAATTTTCCAGGCGGTTCACCTCTCGGCACCGATGGGATGAAAATTTTCTCGTTAATTTCTTAGAAAAATAAAATTTAAATGGTCCATAAAATTAAAAACCGCGATCAAAAAATCTATTTGATGATTTTAATCCAATTTTAATCCCCCCCGAAAAAAAATCAATAAGAATTCCGGCATGGAATAAATTGCTCATTTTTGTGCTAATTGAAAAATTCCATCATTTGTTAAGACCCAAAATGGCGTTTCACTTGTACAACCGGAATTCGAAAAATTTATTCGTTTCCGTCTGTAGAGCATGAGAGAGAATTGATGAAATGTGTGTTCAATGCCGAGAAAACTGATTGTCTTTTTTCTTTCAAACTTAACAAGGTTGGGTGAATCGGCATTAAATTAAATTAAATGATTTTTTTTTTTTGCAAAATTATTGTGATTAGTAGGGATGGGATTTTTAGGCACAAAATCGCGAAATCGGCACATAAAAAGGCAGATTAAAATCGAAAAATACGCATTAAATAGGCACAAAAATCCTCAAATAGGCACAAAAATAGGCAAATAAAAATTTTTTATTAACATTTTTTTAGGTAGTAACAAATCACTAAAAATTTAATCAAAAACGTTAATTTTTCTTTAATTTCAATTGTTTTAAAGTTTTTTCGAATAATGACAAAATTTTCGTCAAAATTTTTTATGATGAAAAAAATATTTAAATTTTGGTGATCAATTTTTGTGAAAATTTTTCAAATTCTTGGGGTATATTTTCAGAAATATTTCGGGCATTTTATAGAAGTGTATTTTCGTTTTTATTGCATTTTTATTTCAGGATTTTTTTTGAAAATCCTGAAATAGGCACATTAGGCACAAAAACCCGAAATAGGCAAAATTAGGCATCATAAAAGTCAACGTAGACACTCCAAACCAAGCAGAAAATGCGTTTTTGTGATTATCTGTACAAAATTATAAAACAAAGCACAGTAGCATTAAGTATTATAAAATTAAAAAAGTCTATAAAACATCGTTCTGAATTTCGAACCCCGGAAGCGAATTGGAACAAAAGGTCGAAAATCATAATTTTCGAAATTAGGGTTTTGGACAAAATTGGTTTAAATACTCGAAAACAAATTGAAAATCATCAATCCTTCAATAGTTCATTTATGCCATTTTTGAACCAGAAATGCGAATTTCAAAAATTTGGACTCTAAATTTTTTGTTCGAATTCGGTCCGGAGTTCGGAATTTGCCGAAATGGATACCGGATATGTGGTCAGTGACCTCGGAAACTCAAGGAACTTGTTTATGATGTTAAAATTTTCACTGACGCATTTTCCTGGCGCCGCCCCACCCCCCAGTTCTAATTTTATGGGCTAACTCCTTAATTTGTCCGAATGAATAAAATTGATCTTTCGATAGCCTTAAGTGTCTTTGTTTAGCTGAAAAAATTTAAAAAAAAAATTAATTTGACGTCCCAGTCCGATGCCAAACACTAATTGTGCAAAATTTAGTATGATATAAAGAACGAGCCTAAGACAATGTCGATTCAAATTAGTGTTGAAGATGGTGATGTTGGTGCTTTTGGTGTTTGAATTAGAGGAACAGAAAAGCGAGTGAAAGAGGCGGTGAAGCGAATTTGGAAAATTGGAGAATTTTTCTGTGGCATTATGTTTTGTTGTTTTTTATGCTTTATCCCTAGCGAGTAAATGATTATGATGAATTTTCTTAATTGCTCACATTAAATTAAGCTGCTGTTTGAGAATAAAACTTACTCAAGAGTCTTCTAAAATTAAGTACCCCGATGATCGAGATCAAAAAACTATGGACTCATAAACAATAAAGAAAGAAAAATATTTTGAACAAAAATCCAAATCCGAACAAAAAAAAACGAAAATTAAAATTTCGAATTTTTTATTTTTAGCCTAAAAATGGAGTTAAATAAGGACTGGGATCGTCCGAGATCATTTTCACAGTACAGACAAGTTGGTTAAATACCTAAGAGGAAAAATTTAATCGTTTTGGGCATTTAGACGTTTTTTCAAATTATCAATTTTAAATTTTTAGTTTTTGATAGGTTGAAAAAGCAAAAAACGTTTGGCCTTGTCAGTTTTTCAGCATCCGTATTATTATTTTTTTTGTTTGCTTTTATTTTTAGTCCAATTAACAGATTTTCACCAAAAAAGGCAATTTGATTTTTACCAAAAATCACCAAAGAAAATATTTAAAAAAGAAGTAGAAAAAGCGTAATTAATTAACCTTTTCTATGCTAATGTATATATCTCTCGGTCAATACCTTTGGGTCAAAAATGCAACTTAAAATTGTAAAATACTATCGCAAAATGCGCTATATTGTGATTGTAAATACGAACTTAAATACATATTTTCTGAGAGTAAATTATAATTGTAAAATATTATCGGAAATGCGTATTTTCCGGAAATTAAAATACAACTAAAAATGCATATTCTCCGGTCATAAAGAACAATTAAAAAACTATTGGGTAAATGAATATTTTCCGTTATAAGTCTTAAAAAGTATTTTAATATTTGCTTGAAAAAAGTATTCACGATTTTCATCAACATCTTTTCATGTCATTTTACATTGTTTTTTTTTTTTTGCGGCGCGCTTTTTGTCAAATAATTTTGGTGAACGGGGGGGGGGGCAGACGTCCGGCGGTGCCGATAGGCGCCGCTGGGAAAATTTTAGTGATTTTTAATGCGATTTGTTAACAGATTTTGTAGAAAAAATGACCAGATTTTTCGATTTTAAGCAAATTTTGCAAGAAAATTAGAGATTTTTCTGGTCCGGCGGTGCCGATAGGCGCCGCTGGGGGAAAAATTGATAATTTCAGTGCAATTTATTAACAGAAATTGCTAAATTTTTGGAAAAAAATCAAAAAAAAATTTCCGACTTTTTATCAAAAATTTCGGAAACCGGAAATCGGAATTCCGAAGCCTAAATTTTTTTCGGAAACCGGAAACCGGAATTCCGGCCCCAAAAATGTCGGAAACCGGAAGTCGGTAATCTGAGTTCCGTGCCATCCCTGATTTATATTATACAAGTTATTAAATAATTTATTTAATTTGTCGCTTGTTTTTATTCAATTTCAGGTGCATTTTCTATCGGTTAATTAATCTTTCGATGTAATTAGTTATTTAAATTAGTAATCTATCAGTTTTATTTTTTCCACAATAACGCACAATTATTTTCTTTAATGAAGCTATTTCAATTTTTTTTAAATTCCTTTGGCGGTGACACAACAATTTTCATTAAATATGCTGCAGGAGGGCTTTTCCTCCATTTTTTGCCCTCATTTTATTGATCGCTTTTCCATCGGCTGATTCCGTCAAAATGTCAAAATCACAGCGATCACAACAGAATGCAATGAATAGTCTCAGTCAGTTCCATTTGAGGACACAGAAAGCAATGATCGTTTTTGGTCCTTAAATGGGATGAAAATTTTGAAAATTTAATCCATTAATCAGATCAGTTTACAAAAATCTGAATAAATCACGGGAAAATCTTTTTCAACCCCTCTCATCATCTACTCCAAAACCAAAATGGAAAAATGTGCTAAACGTGAGCCGGATTTCCCCAGGCTTTAGGACCGTAAAGCCACAGGAAACGAGATTGATAGAACAAAAAAGGAATCAAATTCTCACATCGAGAATATCTAACCAAAACACTTTGGTTTAATTATTGGACAAAATGGCAGTAAATGGCGCCAACAAATGCCCCACTTTATCTATATATTTTATCCTATAAATATTTTTATAAATTATTCTTTCCATATACTACCTACTCAAAAATACAGTATTCTAATTATTTTCAATACTAATTCATTTATTTTTTCATTCATTTTAAATATTAATTAAATTATCCATTAATTTACACCAAAAGCCCGATGAAAATGATCAAAAAAGGTGGAATAATTGTCGAGTCATTTTTGATGAGTTTTAGCCATTAAAAAATTATTGTGTTTATCAGTGCCCACAATCTCTGCTGCATAATGTGTGGTCGTTGGTCCGCTTTTACTTCTGCAGATGGCTTTTCGCTTTTCGCTTTTCCCCCATTTTTTCTATCGGCGAATTGCGTCCATAACACCCACAAAATCACAAGTCGCAACAGAAATTTAGTGATTGTTTGATTAATTTATTTTCCATCCCTACTAATTTATTCTGCTCATCACACTATTCCATCTATTCGATCGCTCATTCCATTTTCATTTAATCATTCGGGGTGAAATATTTTTAAATATTATCAATAATAAATCAAAATAATTTGGCATTTTTGTTTAAATAACCAAAAAATATCGAATTTCGTACCGAGAATTTCTTAATCAATTTAGCCAATAAATTTTAAAAAGCTTTGCATTAAGCACCAATTTGTAAATATTAATTATGTCTGTGCTTCATCTTCTGCTGCTCCTTGCGCTTCAATTTGACTTTGGTGAGCAAAGTGAACGCATTTTAAACGGCAAATTAATTGACAAAAAAGGAACTGATTGGAACATTTTCATCGCCCTTTTATCCATCTGTTCTAAGCATCGGATATCCAAGTCGAGCACTTTGTATTTTTTTGGCTGCATTTTCACAAAAAAAAAAATATTAAATTATTTTAATTTTATATATAATATTAAAAATTGTAATTAATTGGCGCGCCAGCCGGCGGAAAGCACAGAGAACAAATTTGGCAACTCCAATTCATCCAATGCATCCGTGTAAATGTAGCGCAACATTTTGTTGAATGCAAAGATATCAACATCCGTTACCACAATTGGGTTGTTGTCAGCTAAATTTTCAATTCCCCGAAATTATGGACATAAAATGGACTAATACACGGAAAATGACCAAATATGGACCAAATTATGGACTAAAAACTGCCAAGATTTCTCTAAACTACAAAAAATACCAAAATTGTATTAACTGAAAATCAAAACAATAAACTAAATGGCATTTTTTAAATATTTTGGATTTAATAAAAATAATAATTTCTTAGAAAAAACTAACTTTAATCTCTATGAAAAAGCATTTAGTTGTTCATTTTTGATGAAAATAAAAAGGAATTATTTGTTTGGCAATGCCAAAAACGCCGCCGGGGACAATTTGGCGACATTTGTCAAAGGGCTCACCGCTTCCAGCAGTCATTGGAGTGTTCTCCTGATCACCACCCTTGAACCTTTTCTTGAAAACCTCGGAAGCTGTCGAAAGCATCGACTTATGTGCGGGGATAAGCTGCTTAAAATATAGGGGGATTCATTTTTTTTTATCAGAACCCAATTATTTTAAAAATTCTGTGTGTAACCGTGACCAGAAAATGCGTCAGTGATACAAATATTTTAATATAAAGTTCTGTGTAGAATATAAGTAAAATTCCATTCCGGGGTTAGAACCGAAATGGATACCGGATTAGAAATCAGTGAGCTCGAAAACCCAAGGAAATTATTTTTATGACTTTAAAATTTTTACTGACGCATTTTTCCACTGACGCATTTTCCGGGAGCCATGTGAAACCACCCCTCTAAATTTTGTGCGAATTTTGAAATATCTGAACAATGTCACTTTTTAATGCTTAAACCCTGCCTGTTTTTCTTGTCCTTCGTCCTTGACCAAAAAATAAACATCCGCCCCCTTGCCACTGATCAATAATTCCTCCATCCGATCAATTAATTTCTTTGATTTTGGTGGCGGCACATGCCTTTGATGATTGCCAGCCGCAGTTGACGACGAGCTTTAAATTATTTTATTTGCAATTTAGATAAATTTGAATTTTTAGACATTTTAATTTTATTTTTTTCAGTTTTACTGAACTTTCCTTAAAAGCTGCAGAAATGCAAAAGCCAAAAAAGGGAAAGTTTGAAATTTTAGATGAATTTTAACAATTAAATACAATTTTTAAAAAGTAACATTTTCAATAAATTCTAAAATAAGCAAATAATGGAAAAGTGCTTGTTGTAAAGTCCCAAAGATATTAGCGAAATGGAAATTTCATAATAAGGAATTCAGAAATATTTTTTAATAATTAAAATTGCCTTGAACATTGGTCGATTGCTGCGTTCTTGGGATCACCTAAATGGCAAATTTGTGAATGAATTATGAAAAAAAACAAACATACTTTGATTATCGTTAATTGGCGTCGCACCAATTAAAAGCATAGTGTTGAGGAAAGCATAAAAATTCATCATGGAGAAAAAATTGTTCATGATATAAAAAAGGAATATTTTATTAAATAAATAAAAATTAACAATATTTTCATTCACCAATTATCCCTCTTATTAAATGAAAGCATCCATCAATTTTCTTAAATGCTAATATATTTTAGTGATATTTAAAATACGATTGTATGGCCGGGGTGACATATATCTGGTATATACATGATAATTGCCACGCCATAATGGACCATTTTTTAAATAAATTTTTATTATTTGCCCTAATCACTCTTCAAATATGTAAATCAGAGTTGTTGCGAATCGAAAAATAAAATACAGAATACAAAACGAAATATAAAATACAAAACTACGAAACGGTCAATATCCCTGATGTTTATCCCTCTTATTAAATGAAAGCTTCAACCATCCATTCATAAATGTTAATATATTTTAGTGATATTTAAAATACGATTGTATGACCTGTTGGGTGACATATATCAGAAATATACGTGATTTATTATTTTTAGCCGTATTCACTCATCAAATATTTGTATCAGGGTTGTGGCGAATCAAAAATAAAATACAGAATACAAAACGAAATATAAAATACAAAACACGAAACGGTCAACATCCCTGGTGTATATCCCTCTTATTAAATGAAAGCTTCCACCAACCATTCTTAAATGCTAATATATTTCAGTCATATTTAAAATACAATTGTATGGGTGACATATATCTGATTTATACATGATAATTGCCACGTCATAATGGACCATTTTTTAAATAAATTTTTATTATTGGCCACATTTACTCATCAAATATATCTTTCTTATTAAATGAAAGCTTCCACCAATCATTCTTTAATGATAATATATTTTAATTATATTTAAAAAATGATTTGTAGCGCTTGGGTCTTAGAGCTTTAAAAAATGCCAAAACCTATTCCATCAAAGGTATTTAGCCGTAAACATTATTCAAAGACAGTAAAAAAGCTGTCTTTCGCACTTTTCAAGAATTACCTAGGAGCTTTGGAAAAAAAGCATCCGTCGGGAAATCAAGTTCAATGAAGAGTTTTATTAATTTTATTATCTTTTGCAATGGTTTTCCATGAAAATTCGTCCATTTTGCACATTACACTTGGCCCAGGGACTGTTGGATGACAAATGGCTAAATATGTAATATTTTTTGATAATGATTCATTTAATTAATGAATTAATTAATTACCTCCCAACGGCGGCAGCCGATGCTTTTGAGGTGATCAAAAAGAAGGCAATTAAATTAAGAAAATTATTCATTTACGAAAGAACATTTAAACTTAATTTATTATTATTAATTTTCCAATAAATCACACACAAATAAAGGTTTTTGGTTCAAAAATGATCAAATAGCTGAACGGACTCCAATGGAAAAACTATGACAAATTGAATAAATTAAATGGAAAAAATAATGGGCGGAAAAAGCTTTCATCACATTTTACAGCAGAGATTGTAGTACATAAGCACAAATATAGTCAACAAAAATATATATTAGTCAACTGATGGCTCGCCAAAAATGTGCCAGAGATAAAAATACAGCAAATTTATTTATTTATTTTATAGTTCAAGAATTTTGATTTTAAAAATTAGGTATCTCATTACTGATTTGGATTAACGTTGAGGTCCAAAGATTGTGGCGGTGCCCAAATTTGCGCAAAAATTTGTTAGCCAACTGATGGCTCACAAAAAATATGTCAGGGACAAAAAAAATATATCATTGATACAATATCTTACAGATAGAGACAGGACAAGGGATTCAATTCGGAATCGAATATATATATATATACTCAAAACCCTATATATAAGTAGAGTTGTAGGGGGACCGGGAATTTTGATAAAAACCGGGACCGGGACTTTTCGGGTTGAAAACCCGGGACTTCTCCCGGTCCCGGTCAAAACCGGGACCTAGGTACTCAATTGTGCGTTTTTTTCAGTACCAGTCCCGGTCCCGTACAACTCTAATATTAAGCATTAAATTTTTAGGATTAAGCATTAAATTTTGAGAAATATCAAATGCAAAAAAATAATAATTCTTTTGGTCTTTTAAATTTTATGCATTGATTTAAATAGTTTGTTTAAAAACATGTTTTAAATATGGTATTTTCCAAAATAGAGCCCCAAATTTACGGCCGAAAAAATGCAATTTTCTGAAGACAAATAATTCTCGTCCCATCGATCACTCATCATCGTCTAAAGTGACTTCGATCACTAAAGTTAGGCTTTGCAGCTGCTTTGACGCAATTTTGTGGGAAAAATTGGCACATTTTCGCGCGGAAGCGAATGATATTTAAAAACATTGATCAGCTCGTCCTCTGTCAACACGGCGGTTGGAACTGAATTTAAAAAAACAGAAGGAATGCCAAATATTTGTGAAATTTCAATTTCAAATTTCGATTAAGCAACAAATGGTTTGTCCTTATTCTGGTTTACCGAAGCCTTTGGGGCCAGAATTAAATGATTTTTAAATGAAAATTCCGGAAAATCTGCAATTCTAATTATTTCAAAAAAATACAATTTTAAAAAAAGATCTGTTTATATACTTGCCAAATTTCCAGAGTTTTTCCATTTCATTTAAAAATTTGCCTATTTTATCGATTTATCAAATGTTTGAAATTGTCCATTGAAAAATAACCAACTGAATTGGACCCTTAAATTTTGGCATACCAATGTTTCTTGAAAAATCTTCATGAGGGATAGTCGGAAAACGGATTTTGAACAGTGCCGGGCCAAGCATTTCCCGACGATTTGCTCCCGTAATTTCTTTGCCATTTTTATGGCACTGATTGTCCGCCCAACGTAGTGCCTATTAAAATTTAAAAAACTAATTAATTAACAAAAAGGCTATTAGAAATTGGCCTCTTTGGCCAAAATAATTCCCCATATTTTTTACTGCTTTCCAAATTTCAATTTCTCCATTGATCACCAGCTGATCACGATCGAACAATTCGCACAACAATTCTTGATTAATTGACAAAAAGGGAACTGATTGGAACATTTTCATCGCCCTTTTATCCATCTGTTCTAAGCATCGGAGATCCAAGTCGAGCACTTTATATTTTTTGGCTGAATTTTCTCAAAATTATTAATTATTTTTTTTCACAATATTGAAAATTGCAATTAAATTGGCGCGCCAACCGCGTAAAGCACCGAGAACCAATTTGGCAAATACAATTCATTCAAATCATCCGTGTAAATGTAGCGTAACATTGTGTTGAATGCAAAAATATCGACATCCGTTACCACAATTGGGTTGTTTTTATCTAAATTTCAAAATCCAAAAAATAGACAAAAAAATTGCCAAAGATGGACCCAAATAAGGACTAAATGACAAAAAATACCAAAATTGTTATTGACTAAAAATCAAAACAATGGCTAAATGCAATTAATCAAGTTTTATCAGTTAATTAACTTTAACTTTGTACTCTTAACTTAATATTAGCTACAGAATCTTATCTTGAAGATACTGTATATATTTTATTTGTCCATGATATATTTTTGGTAAGCTATCACTTGGCTAACAAATATTTTTGTTGGCTAATATTTATGCTTATGTACTACAATCTCGGCTGTAAAATGTAATGAAAGCTTTTTTCACCCATTATTATTTTTTTAGGTAGCGAAGCTCAAAAAGCGCGAAGCGCTTTATCTCAGGCCCAGATCCGACGGTTCACGCACCCGCTAGTTATATTTTACATATAATTGCAGAACTAATAAATTGCTGTTTTTATTGCTTTTTGCTTTTTTCCTAAGTCTCGCTAATTAATGCCCTGACTCTGTGTAATTGGATAGATTATTTCGGCATAGTTTTTGTAACTAATTTTTTGAGCGTTAATTATGTTTTACACTTTGTTGTTATTTTTCAGTGAATCAAGCATAAAGAAAGATATTTATATTTTTCATTTAATGGTTTATGGACGACTACGGCATATTTTAGAATAGGTAGAACTGTTTTTATTAGATTTAAGGCCAAAAGTCAAATAATGGGACTTTTAAGGAGAAAATAGTCGAATTAATTGTTCTAAACTTTTTAATTTTTTTAAATTTATTAAATAAATTAAAAATGTAATTTTAAATGTATTTTTGACCCAACGGCATGAACCGATATATTCATTTACGTTTTATACAATAATTATAATTTAATTTAAAAACATTTTCGATAATATTAATACATTACCGAATTTCGTGTTTTACAATTATAATATAATTTCCAGAATATTATATATTTTTATGCAAATATTTTTCATTGTAATTTATTACCAGAAAATGCGCATTTTCAGGTTCATGTTTTAAAATTATAATTTAATTTCCGAAAACCACGCATTTCCGTTATGGAAAAAAGCATATAATTTCGAAATTTATTTAATAAATCTGTGAATATATATTTTTTAAGCTATGCACATAGGCATCCGCCACCTTGCCACTGTTCAGTAATTGCTCCATTTGATCGTTTGATTTGTTTGATTTTGGTGTGACAATTGACGATGAGCTGCTTTCAAATTATTTATTTCCAATTAAGTGAAAAAGGGAAGTTTGAGGCATTTTTTCGGCTATTTTTTGTCATTATCCAGAATTTCCTTATAAGCTGTGACAATGCAGCAGTCGAATGGAAAATTTTTTTTAATTTTAGACGAAAATTTTAACAAATATATCGCGCTATTGAACTGAGAAAACTTAGAAAATAAAATATTATTAGCTAGGCAAAGTTTGAATTTAATTATCTTAACGTATGATTAGCGTGAAAGCCAAAATACTATTATCTTTAAAAAGATTTTATGCAGAAAATTAAATAAGGAGAATAGCCCATTAATTTATAGTGTTTATCTGAAAAATTTCAATTCAATTCAAAAAAGGTTAAAATGCGTTGTAGTTAATTGATCCCACAAAATTTCGATCGAAAAATTAAAAAAAAACCCGAATGAGGAGAATCGAATGATGCAATCACTGATCTATAATCATTTTTATCCAGGATAAAATTAAAAATCTAAATTTTAGTTTCGGTTTTTATTCAAATATTGTAACAGCTTAGAATATATTACATATTGTTTTATTGTTTTTAAATTAAACTTTATAGGAGTCAGGGCTTTTTGGTCTCGATCATCGTGGGCTCAATTCTTGAGGATAAGTCTTGAGAACATTTATCTTATTCAACAACACATTAATTTAATTGTGAGAAATAAAAAAAATAATCATTATCATTTACTCGCTTGGGATAATGCACAAAACACGATTTGCCTCAGTTGGGTCGGCACGGTTGTGCCGGAACGGTTGGGCCCCAGCATATTTTTCCACTATAACTTTCTACAACTTTTTTTCTTTGTTATTCAAATCCAACATTGTTGGTATCATTCGAAATCTTAATGTATTTAGAAACTTTTTCTAAGCTATCGCTTCGCGATTAGACAAATACTAAAAAAGTTATACATGAAAATTGCGAAAAAAACTCGAATTTTGAAGTTTTTTCTTAATAAAATTTTTTCCAGGCTTTAAAATCTATCCGCTTTATCTAAGGCTAATAGAGCATGTGAAGAGCTTTCGAATGATACCAAGATTGTTGGATTTGGATGCCAAAGAAAAAAGCTATCATGGAAAAGCATGCTGGGGCCCAATCGTGCCAGCCCAAGCCCAACTGAGCGAGTCCGGAAAATACAACAACATAAATGCCAAAGAATTAATTGTCCAATTTTACAAATTTCCGCCATCGCCTTTTTCACTCGATTTTCTGTTCTGTTTCTCTCATCATACAAACACCAAAACCATCATCATCTTCTTCAACAGTAATTTGAATTGACGGGCTTATATGAAGGGTCTTACCCTAAATTTTGCAATTAGTGTTTGGCATCGAATTGGGTGTGACGTATAACGAATTTTTTTTTTTAATTTTTTAGGCAAATAAACACACTTAAAGCGAAAAAAGTAAAAAAATTCGGACTTTTTGCGGATTTAATCCTGGCCGAGACGGAGTTGACTCCTGCCACATAAGAAAAAACCCGAACCCCTACCTAATATTTTTCAATGAAAAATTGGAATTCATAGGTAGAGTGATCCTCCCGAGTATTCCAAAAGATCCAAAATTAGTAAATTTAATTTTTTAAAAAGTTTTATGCGGTCCCTAAGAATTTTCTGCTTACCTATGTTAAATTATTTGGCCCTTCACTAATTACAATATTTTTTTTTTTTTGCAAATCAATCAACATTAAATTATTATGTGGTGATTAACACACCTGATGAAGACGCAAGTCATAATCCAATTTCGTCGTCCCGGCACTGAACACAAATTTCTTCATTTCATTGTATTTCTTTTGCCCCCAATAAAAGGTTTCAATTTTGTTGAACAACTGAGACTCCATGTTTGATCTTAACAAATAATGTAATTATCCAATTAGAAAATTGTTGATTCCGGAATATTCTAGATTTTAGAGTTGATTAAAAATATGTTGCGGATCCAGCGGAATCCCGCAAAAAAGACCAAGTTTTAAGAGTTTTGATCAAATTCCTGCTTTTAAAATTTTAAAATAACAACAATAAAAAAATGTTTGGACCGAAGAGTAAAAAAAAAGAAGTAAGATTGCCCCTATAAATGCCATGGTAAGGTTCCCCATATAAATGCCATGGTAAGATACACCCTATAAATGCCTTTGTAAGATTCTAAGATACCCCCTATAAATGCCATGGTAAGATTCCCCCGGTGCCATGGTAAGATTCCCTCCTAAAATGCCATGGTAAGATTCCCCCGATGCCATGGTAAGATTCCCTCCTATAATGCCACGGTAAGATACCCCCTATAATGTCATGGTATGATACACCCTATAAATGTTATGGTTTGATACCCCCTATAAATGATGGTAAGATACCCCCTATAAATGCCATGGTATGATTTCTACTTTAAAAATGGATGAAATATTACGAAAACGGCCCAACTCACCTTGGTTTCCCGTCCGGCGGTTCACATTTCAGAAAAAAGTGAAGCCCGGAAGAATAATCATCTACTTTTACTATGCTTTTACATTGAATTCCCATAATATAAATGGCATCGCTGGAGTAATATCGCCTTTTGCCTTTTATCAAAAATTCACGTAATTTGTCATCTGTAAAAATGATTGTCCCGCTGCGTATCCAACAACGTCCGGATAAATTATTATTTATGTTGCCGGATGGAGCAGCAGAGAATGGCGTTTTGTAGGGATTTTCCGGCAAATTTTTGCCCGAAAGTGAGCGGAAAAGGAACACACTGATAACTTCCGCATTTGTCAGAACGCCGGTCGAAACTGTTGTTGTTGTAAAAATAATTTTTAAAGTAAAATTTTTCTTGAAAATATTTTAATTAGAGAAATAAATATATAATAGAAAAGGAAAAACAGCGAAATATTGGCGGAAATTGCTAAAATTTTAATTTCCATATACCTAGCTTAGCTCCGAAAATTTATCTTTTTTCTTTATAAGAATTTTCAACATTTACTAATTTTCTGAATGGAAATTATTGTTTTTAATTATCTTTTTAAACAGTTTTACAATTATTTCAATTAAAAATAAAAATATATTTATTTTTACACATTGATATACCAATTTTTCTTGTAAAATACTTAAGCGGAATCGTCTGAAAACGGATTTTGTACAGTGCCGGGCCAAGCATTTCCCGACGATTTGCTCCCGTAATTTCTTTGCCACATTTACGGCACTTATTGTCCGCCCAACGGAGTGCCTATTAAAATTTAAAAGCCCTTTAATTTGCAAAGCTCGAAATTCTAAGAACATAACACCATTCGATTTTTGGTACATACTTACGTTAAAAAGGACTTATTGAAAATTTTGGAATTTTGAAGATTTTTTGATAATTTTTTTAGAAATAATGAGTTTTTTGAGGATTCTTAGTGGAAAATGATGCCCTTTTATGAGCTTATGTGTTCTTTCTGAGCTCTCTAATTAATTTTTTGTTATACAGCATGCCAAATTGCAATTTCATCATGCGTCTCTAATTGGTCACGTTGCAGAATTTGGCACAACATCAGGTTGATCAATTTCCAAAAATTCATTTGATTGCAGCAAATGATAACGCATTTTGGTCAATGTAATCAAAACAGCGATCAATGAAAGCCTTAATATTTTTTGATTTTTTTTTGAGGTTTTTGCGCAGGGGATCGGGTTAATTAGGGTTAATTGATGATCAATTTCCCACTTTTTGCTTCTTGAATTAATTTAATTAATTATTCTCTTTACCCTATAAATTTTCAATAAAATTAGTTTGAGTTTTTTGGAAGGAAAAAATAGTTGGAATTCGATTAAAAGTTTTTGTGGTCTTCTGAAATAGATGACACCTGAACGCCAATATACTGAGCCTCGGTCAGCGTCAGGAAAATATTTTTCTTTTTTGAAATGGGAAACGCAACACATTCATTGATCAATGCGATAACTTCGTACTGATCCGCTTAAATAAATTTAATGAAAAATAATAAAAATTTAAATAATTAATACACCTGCGTGAAGCACACTCAACAAATTGTCCGCGTTCACTTCACTAAAATTGTCCGTGTAAATGAAGCGCAGCATTATTTGAAATGTTTGAATGCTAATATCCGTGACAACAAAAGGATCATCGGCTAAATAAATTTCAATTAAAATAAAAGTAAAATTATTTTCCACCTGTCCAATTCTTTTTTTGTCCATTAAACTCAAACATTTTCTCAAAAACTGGAGAAGCTGCCAAAAGATTCAGCTTATGGGCTGGAAAAAGCTGCTTAAAATAATTAAAGTTAGCAGTTTTATTGAAATAATACTTATGACAGGTTGGAAGATATTTGTGGTAATTATGTGCATAAATTTTTAGAAAAGATTGTTTAACAAAAAAGTTTTCAATGAAGAAAACAGTTATAATTTTAATTTCCAGAAAAATACGTATTTTATAATAATATTATTTTTAATATATTTTACAATAATTCCCGGAGAAATTAAATATTTTAGATAGTATATTATAATAATAAATGCATTTTCAGTTCATTTTTATCTTTTTAATTAATTTCTAGAAAAATGCGTATTTTCCCATAAAGTTTGAAAATGCCGTTTAATAAACATTCGAAAAGTTTTGAATGTATGTTTTGAAATTTTGCACTTAAAAATTTTAAAAATTTAAAGCAAAAATAATGTTTACTATTATGAATTTTAAGATTAAACAAAATATTTTATAAAATTTTAATACCAAAAAATAATAATCTACTTCTCGTTTTTAAAACAAAAATAAAATAGAAAATTCCTTTTATAAAAGTGGGTTTGAGTTGGAAGAAGAAGAAGCCTCAATCCGAGAGGAAGAAGATTAATGGATCAAGCGAGGCACCAATTTATCCTATTTAAATAGGTCAAATCAAAGAGTCGTTCTTATTTTCTCCAGCAAAAAAAAAATTAAAAGAAATTGTAAATTTATTTAATCATTAGGTCATCATTAATTTTCACTACCCTATTTGATTAAACGAAGGTTAGTTTAAATGAATTAGACCTCCTTGCCAGTATGCTTTTCCTTGATTAAAAAATAAATGTCCGCATCTTCGGATGAGCAAAACATAGAATACATGCGACTCAACAAATCGCATTTTTTCGGTTCGGCTTCATGTGTCGAAGGTGAGCTCACGGTAATACTTTTTTTCGGTTCGGCTTCATGTGTCGAAGGTGAGCTCACGGTAATACTTTTTTTCGGTTCGAGTTCATGTGTCAAGAGTGAGCTCGTGGAACCATCATATTCATAGAGCAAGGGTGTACTCGCGGAACTATTTTAAAAATATATTTATACACCATATTAGTTCAAATAGAGCCCCTCCCCCTGTTAGTGCTTGCACGCCCTCTTAATTGGTTCGAAAAACTGGCAAAAATGCCGCGTTTCTGAGGCAAAATGGTAACACTGGCTAACTAGTAGCCTTTAATCAGGGAATTTCGATCGAAAATTTTCTAAATAATCACGACATCGGGTCTCAAAAAATCAGATTTTGTGGTCGAAAATCAGAACATTTTGTGAAATGCTTCAAATCAGTTATTTTATTTCCAAATCAGGACATTTTCATTTTATCAGATTTGGACCCTCCAAATCAAGGACAAATCTGTGATAAATCAGGACAAATGGGAAGCCCTGGCTTTAATAGAAAAATTCCCAATGATAGAAATAGAGAGAGAGAATCCAACCCTTAATCAGTACGAAATTTTCTATGAAAATTCATTTACCCCCTAAGCAGAAGGGGTTGAACATTGAATTTTCCCCTCTATTATTGCCGCCCTCCCCCTTTGTGTTGGATGAATGATGTATTGTAAAAAATAATCCTTTAGAAGGTTCAAAAAATACCTTGCTTTTTCTTTGCCATTTCCGACAATCTTGCTCTTTAACCAACCCGTCACTGAACTTGGTTTCCCGCCGATTGCTGAAATTTTTCGAAATTAAAATTAAAGCAAAGAATTATTAATTAAGAATATATTTATTTACTATATAGACCCCGGGGCTAAAATCCATTTTCGCTTTTATAAGTAAAATTAATTATTATTATTATTTTTTCACCCTGTTTATCATTAGGATTGGGTGGCGTTGCTTGTGCCAACAATAGAAAGTTGAGAAAGGCACATAAAAAAGCAGGGTATAAAAATTTCATCTTTAAAGTTTAAATTATGATTATTTATTAAAACTTAATATTTGAGTAAGTATTGTGAACTTTGCAATAATTTTTAAACATATTTTAGTTGAATAAACTAAAAAAAAGAGTTTTAATATAATCAGTCAACCCTAAGATGCTGTCATTTAAAAAAAATTGAAATATTTAATTCCAGTTTTTTAAGATCTTTTTTTATTTTTGTTTAAAACGCAAAAATTTAAAAACATTTCTTTTCATAAACTCTGTACGTACTTATTGACGTTAATTATACAAGTAAACAGCTAAATTGATACGCATTTTAAAAACGAAATGTTTTTTTTTTCAAATTCAATCATATAAACATCATTTTTTGTAAATTTTCATAATATAAAACGAAATGATAAATTCAAATTTAATTTAAAAACACGACATAGGCTGTGCCAGGGGCCTAGGTCAACAAACCGATAGCAAAAATTATCCCAATTAATTAACTGAGTAAATCCTGTTTTGCCAATTGCAGAAAATCAAAAAATTTTAATAAAATAAGTATGTTTCAAAAATATAAATATTTCTGACAGATTTTTGGCAGAAAATTTTTGATTTTTGAAAATAAGAAGTTTTTTAAGTCTATTTATGAATGCCATTTGGTATTAAAAAGATGAATTTTGCTTTTCAGTCCAAGGGACGGTGTTCCGAGAAAAAATTAAGAAAATTCTGACCCCATTGCCGAGTTTAGGCTTAAATTTTATTCAAAGGCCAAATTTCATGCCCAAACATAATGTAAATATTTACAAAAAATAAATATAAATTATTTATTTATTTTAAAAATAAATTTTCCTTTTTTTTTGTACCATGAATTTCTTATTCTGCCTGATGAATGTTTATTCTTTGCTCAACACTGTGCTATTAATCGGTGCAACGCCAATTAACGATAATCAGCGTATGTTTCATTTTTAATTTTTCGAAATTCATTCACAAATTGCCATTTAGGGGATCCAAAGAACACAGCTCTCGACCAATGTTCAAGGCAATTATTAAATTTAAAAAAAGAAAGAAAGAAAAATGTTTCTGAGTTCCTGATCACAAAATTTCCATTTAGGTCATATTTTTTGGGTTTTACAAGGGAATTTGCCATTATTTGCTTATTTACCTTCTGTCAATTGTTTTAGTAATTATTTTTTTTTGAAATTGCAAACAATTGTTAATATTTTTGTCTAAAATTTCAAAATAATTTGAAACAGTTCATCGTCAATTGGCACACCAAAATCAAACAAATTGAAAGATCGGATTTGGCAATTACTGAACAGTGGCAAGGGGGCGGATGTGTACTTTTTGGTCAAGGAGGAAGAACATGAAAAAGAGGCATGGTTAAGCTTAAAAGTTTACTGTAGTTAGATAATTCAAATTCGCCAAAATTTACGGTGTTTTTTCGCCAAAAAATGATGCGTTACAATAAAAAATATTTTTGAAAATTTTCAATAGACAATTAAAATAATCTCCCAAAAACTCGAGACTCAAACCGAGACTTGGGCCCGAGATTCGAGAAAACGAGACATCATAAGCCGAATAGACTCGGTCTTGAGTCGATCGGAAATCGGAAATACAAATAATCTCCGATATTTTAAGCAGCTTTTCCGGGCACATAAGTTGATACTTTCGACGGCTTCCGAGGTTTTCAAGACAATGTTCAATGGTGATCAGACGAACACTCCAATGACTGCTGGAAGCGGTGAGCCCTTCAACAAATGTATCAAAAATTGTCCCGGAATTCGGTAGCTCAGTGGAGAGCCGCCCACGGAAAGAGTGCACGAGTGGGATCCATTCCCACCCGAGGCCGCCTTTTTAATATAGATTAAAAATTATTTTTAAGGCCAGTTTTTATATGAAATTGTTAATTTTTTAGTCTTTTTTGGAAAATTTTCATTTTAATCCATAGGTTGGCTATTTTTTTGTTGAAAATTAAAAATTCCTGTTAAAAAGCCATTTAGCCATTGTTTTGATTTTTAGTCAATAACAATTTTGGTATTTTTTGTCATTTAGTCCTTATTTGGGTCCATCTTTGGCAATTTTTCAGATTTAGTGAATATTTTGTCTATTTTTTGGATTTTGAAAATTTAGATAAAAACAACCCAATTGTGGTAACGGATGTCGATATTTTTGCATTCAACACAATGTTACGCTACATTTACACGGATGATTTGGATGAATTGTATTTGCCAAATTGGTTCTCGGTCTTTATTACGGTTGGCGCGCCAATTTAATTGCAATTTTCAATATTGTGAAAAAAAAATAATTAATAATTTTGAGAAAATTCAGCCAAAAAATATAAAGTGCTCGACTTGGATCTCCGATGCCTGCACCAAATTGACAAAACAGCGATGAAAATTTTCCAAACAGTTCCCTTTTTGTCAATTAATCAAGAATGTTGTGCGAATTGTTCGATCGTGATCAGCTGGTGATCAATGGAGAAATTGAAATTTGGAAAGCAGTAAAAAATATGGGGAATTATTTTGGCCAAAGAGGCCAATTTCTAATAGCCTTTTTGTTAATTAATTAGTTTTTTAAATTTTAATAGGCACTACGTTGGGCGGACAATCAGTGCCATAAAAATGGCAAAGAAATTACGGGAGCAAATCGTCGGGAAATGCTTGGCCCGGCACTGTTCAAAATCCGTTTTCCGACTATCCCTCATGAAGATTTTTCAAGAAACATTGGTATGCCAAAATTTAAGGGTCCAATTCAGTTGGTTATTTTTCAATGGACAATTTCAAACATTTGATAAATCGATAAAATAGGCAAATTTTTAAATGAAATGGAAAAACTCTGGAAATTTGGCAAGTATATAAACAGATCTTTTTTTAAAATTGTATTTTTTTGAAATAATTAGAATTGCAGATTTTCCGGAATTTTCATTTAAAAATCATTTAATTCTGGCCCCAAAGGCTTCGGTAAACCAGAATAAGGACAAACCATTTGTTGCTTAATCGAAATTTGAAATTGAAATTTCACAAATATTTGGCATTCCTTCTGTTTTTTTAAATTCAGTTCCAACCGCCGTGTTGACAGAGGACGAGCTGATCAATGTTTTTAAATATCATTCGCTTCCGCGCGAAAATGTGCCAATTTTTCCCACAAAATTGCGTCAAAGCAGCTGCAAAGCCTAACTTTAGTGATCGAAGTCACTTTAGACGATGATGAGTGATCGATGGGACGAGAATTATTTGTCTTCAGAAAATTGCATTTTTTCGGCCGTAAATTTGGGGCTCTATTTTGGAAAATACCATATTTAAAACATGTTTTTAAACAAACTATTTAAATCAATGCATAAAATTTAAAAGACCAAAAGAATTATTATTTTTTTGCATTTGATATTTCTCAAAATTTAATGCTTAATCCTAAAAATTTAATGCTTAATATTAGAGTTGTACGGGACCGGGACTGGTACTGAAAAAAACGCACAATTGAGTACCTAGGTCCCGGTTTTGACCGGGACCGGGAGAAGTCCCGGGTTTTCAACCCGAAAAGTCCCGGTCCCGGTTTTTATCAAAATTCCCGGTCCCCCTACAACTCTACTTATATATAGGGTTTTGAGTATATATATATATATTCGATTCCGAATTGAATCCCTTGTCCTGTCTCTATCTGTAAGATATTGTATCAATGATATATTTTTTTTGTCCCTGACATATTTTTTGTGAGCCATCAGTTGGCTAACAAATTTTTGCGCAAATTTGGGCACCGCCACAATCTTTGGACCTCAACGTTAATCCAAATCAGTAATGAGATACCTAATTTTTAAAATCAAAATTCTTGAACTATAAAATAAATAAATAAATTTGCTGTATTTTTATCTCTGACACATTTTTGGCGAGCCATCAGTTGACTAATATATATTTTTGTTGACTATATTTGTGCTTATGTACTACAATCTCTGCTGTAAAATGTGATGAAAGCTTTTTCCGCCCATTATTTTTTCCATTTAATTTATTCAATTTGTCATAGTTTTTCCATTGGAGTCCGTTCAGCTATTTGATCATTTTTGAACCAAAAACCTTTATTTGTGTGTGATTTATTGGAAAATTAATAATAAAAAACTAAATTTAAATATTCTTTTGTAAATGAATAATTTTCTTAATTTAATTGCCTTCTTTTTGATCACCTCAAAAGCATCGGCTGCCGCCGTTGGGAGGTAATTAATTAATTCATTAATTAAATGGATAATTATTAAAAAATATTTTACATATTTAGCCATTTGTCATCCAACAGTCCCTGGGCCAAGTGTAATGTGCAAAATGGACGAATTTTCATGGAAAACCATTGCAAAAGATAATAAAATTAATAAATTTATTTGAATCTTCTGTAAATTTCTAGGCTTCTTCTCTGCTACCAAAGCAATTTAATTACGGCAAATTCAAAGATCGGACGTCGTTTTGTGATCAAAAAATCGGACAGTTGGCAACGAGATTTCACGGAATGTGCCGAAGTGATGAAAGGTAATGTTTGGCACGGATTGATCATTACCCAAGACGATTACGGCACATTCCGGATTGCGTGGAGGTGAGAAAAAATTTGAAATAAGAATTTTTCAATTAATATGGTACCGAATTTTAAGTCCTATAACAACAGAAATTTGCAAAATTTAGAGAAAAATGACAAAATGAGACTTTTAATGGGAAATTATAGAACGAATATAAATTTGTTTAAAATTATATTTGATAAATAATCAATGATCAAAATGAAATGTAATTAATTTGATAATTTTTTTATTTTTTGATTGACAAAAAAAATTTTTTATTTTTTAAATTTGGGTGTCATAATAAAAGTGCTATTATCCATTTAATTTTCATACTTCAAATAAATAATTCAAAATATCTTTTGGCATTTTTAGCAATGGCATTGATCAATTTTTGGACATTGAGCTGATCAATGAAACGAAAAATCACACAGAAATCCTGCTCAAAAAATGTGAAGAAATATAAATTTTTACATATTTCATTTTATGTATTTATTTATTCTTCAGTGCTTTCACCCAATTTAAATGAATTTCAAAATGCGTCCAATTTTGGTGCCTTTTTGGCCGATTACGATTGGATGGCACAGCTATTTTTTGCTGGAAAAAAGTTTTTTGCCTGCGCACAAAATGGCACGATGTTGTGCCAAACTAAGGCATGTAATTTTAAATCAAATGTAAAATAAATAAAGTATATTTTAAGTGCATTTTTGACCCAACGGCATGGAGGGAGCAGCAATTTGGCACAAAACTTATGAAAATTGCCTTTCCTGTGGCCAAAGTTTCCAAATTCGTGCTCCACATTTGGGCAACACCTTATCGAATTGCTTGCATCAAATATGCAAAACCTATACAATTTCATGAAAAGGATCCTCCACCCAGTTATGAGCACCGGCGTTTTAATGGCTGCATGAAAGTGCCGACGACAAAATGCCATGAGTAATGTGCATAAAATATAAATTTTGCTAAATTAATAATAATAAAAGTTTTTTTTTGTGGAAAATATTAATATTAGTTGCTTAATTTTTTGCTTTTTTTTCCATATTTTTGAAATATGTATTATAGAATTTTCATCAAATTCACTATTAAATTTAGACCCTCACTATTCCATATGCCGAAAAAATTTTTCAAAATAAAGAGTTCGCTAATATTTTATAAAAATTCATACCCGGTTTTGTTTGCCATTTGCCAAAATCGTTCATTTTAACCCCCTTTCCTTATATTCAAAGCCTTCAATTAATAATTAATTAATTATTCAATTAATTTTCAGACATGAACAGCTAATTGTTTGCTATAATAGCTCAAAAGAATTGCTCGGAAACAATTCAATTGTTGAAATGTGCCGAAAACATTTTGGAGAAATTGCTGGTGCCAATTATGCCGGATTCATTGTCAAAATATGTGTCCACCGTCAACAAAACGCAATCATCCTTAATTCAACCATAAACTTTTCGTTTTCAAACAAAACGTAAAAATTTATTAAATTTATTAGAATTATAAAATTAATTAATTTAAGTTTCAATCGGATGCACACTTTGCCATTTTCATTGGAAAAAATTTTCGATTTGGAAAAAACACTTACCATTTTCGTTATCGAATTTGGTGAAGACGAACAACAGAGTGCAATTAGAGAAAAATCCGATGTTCAAAAAATGAATGAAAAGGTGAAAATACACTTATATCTAATTAATTATGGCTTGGTATGCCTAATTAGCGAGGGGTGGAGCCCAAATTAGAGGCATAGAGAGAGAGAGAGAAGGAGAGAGAGAGTGACGGTGAGAATTTATACGATTCATAGAGGACAGACAGTTAGAAACCGACGAAGATAGCTTACCAAACTCGCTATGAGTTTCCTTCATAATTATGCATGGAATTACCTTAAATACTATGATATTATTCATTAGTTTCCAAATAGATGTCCCTAATTGATTAATTCATTAAGAATGATGGCGTTGGCACAGTGTTCAATGACATCGCACCGCAGATGATCAATGGCACCATGGCAAAACTGCTTCATTTTGTGCCACCATCATCACATTACAAAATGCCCGTGTTTTTCCAAATTGAAGACCCCGAATTTTCGAAACTGATCACGTCAGATCATTGGCTTAGACCAAGCGAAAATGATCCAAAATGTGGAGTATGTAAAAATAAATTACCGTTTTTCTAAAAATATACGCCCTGGGGCTTCCATTTTGTAACACCCCCCCCTCCCCCCTCAAACGGTGACATTCTATGAATCCTAAGGGCATAGCGTTAGACGCCCAATTTATGGGGGCGGGGTAACTAAAAAAAGGATTCAGATGCTTTTTCTTTTAATCTGAAAAAATTAGGGAGGTTAAAGAAACAGAGGAAGCGGTGAGGAATAGACACCACCAAGGAAAAATTTTTAAAAAAAGTACATTTTTTAAAGTTTTAGCCATTCCTAAAAGGGGGGGGGTATTGCTGCCATAATTACCCCCCTAGGCTATGCCCCTGGCTTCTATTTCGGTAATACGAAATTTTTCGTTTTGCTTTTTAAGGGAAGAGCGAACGGTGTGATACGTATGGCAAAGATTGCTACAGGGTAAAAGGACTTTTGAAAAAATTGGAGGCACTGATCGGTTGCAAACGGCAGAAAAGGGCCTCCTCCAATGATCAGGTAGGGTTTTTGATTTTTTAGAAAAATTTTTTAAAGGCAAATTTATTTAATTCCCGCAAATGCTGTGTCAAGCGTATGGCTAAACCCTAAGGCGGGGACCCTTTTTTTGTGTTCTTCAACATACCGAAAAATTTTGAACACCCATTAAGTTCATAAAATTTATCATTTTTCAAAAAAAAAGAAATGCGAATTTTTGAAAAAATTTTCAAAAATGGGAAAATTTTAAACAATTTTTATTACTAATTAGGTCCATTCCAACACCGTAACCTTACAGTAACTATTGCATTTAAAGATGAAGCCTTTGGCTAATGAGGGCTTTGATTGTTACAAGTCAAAGCCAAGCGAAACTTTGCTGTGTGATTGTGATATTGTGTGCGACAAAAATGAACTTCAGCAACGCTTAGATGAGAGAAAAGAAAGTTGGTTTTTCAAAAAGCAGAATCTAACTTTTTTTTTGAAAATTGTTACTTACTAGGGCTGGGAAATTTAAGTAAATACCTAAAATTTTTGCGTACTTAATCTATTTCAGGATTTTTGTACCGATTTAATAATTATTTTGTTTTTTATAACCATTTAAATACCTATTTCGCCATTTTTCTTACCTAAATTTTCCAGCCCTATTACTTACTATATGAAAATTGAGACTGAATTTTTTTTAATTCGAGGTCAGAGCAGGACTTGGAAATCTGACCCGGGATATGATTACCGGTACCAGAATCATCATGAAACTAAGCCTGGATCAGTATCAGGATTTGGGATCTGGGGCGGGGATAAGACAAATTGTGCCGTGATATTGAACATTTGGTCTTTCCTCGTTTGGGAATCGGGCTCGGGATAGATTACTTGTGTCGGGATTTTGAACACAAAGTCCAGGATCAGGATTTCGAAATATTACAGGAATATGTTGTTTTCCGGATTAAATTCCCGGTTTTACCGAGATCCTGAACCCAAGTCTGGGCCAATATCGCGCGAAAATCGCGACAGAAGTGCCTGATCCTGTCCGGTCTCGAATGGTTAATTGTTTATTTAAAATTTGACTTTTTTTAGGATGTGGCATTGGAGCTGACGAAATTGTTGTCGTTCCATTGTCATGAATTGGACGATGTTTTTACATTTTTTTCATTTTTTATTCTTTCTTTTTTTACCTTTATGCGTTTTTTTTGTCAGGGTTTGCTTTGCATTTTTTAAACTATCCAAAAAATTTCGTGCCGATTTTCTTGAAATTTGTTGGCATTCAATGCGATTCCAATCCCGATTAATAATTAAGCGGTTGTAGATTGTTGCCAATACACTTTTGCAATTGCTTGAAAATTTCCAGCGAATTAAAATTTTAAACATTTATTTTTAATTTAACAAAATTTAAATTCCTCCATTGTGAGTAGAACAGAATAAAATAAATTATTATTGGATTTTGCATGTTATTTGTCAATGATAAATAAAATTTATTAATTTTATTTGAAAAACTTCAAAAAAATAATAAGGGTGGGAGGTTCGAGGTACCGATAGGCGCTACTGTGAAAATTTTTGAAAATTAGCTCCTTTTTAAGTGGATTTTTCTCAAAAAAATACGAAAAATTATATTAAATTTTAAAATTTTTAGTAAAAATGAATTTTATGCCATATTAATTTTAAAATTTATTATTTTAATTTTACGAAATTAAAACAAATTTTCGTCAATACTGCAAAATTAGAATATTTTTGATAAATCAGGACAGATGGAAGGAAGACCTGCTGACCTTGATTAAAAAACATTATATGTTTCACATTCGCTTGATAAAAATAACAACACAAACTGTAAACCATAATTAGTGGTCCAAAAATAATTTTAAAAAAAATATGCAATTATTAGTTCTGCAATTTTATAAATACCAATATTATTTGTCTGGATTCTAAATGCTTTAAATAATAGGAAAAATGTAACAAAAGGTGGAATTTTCTATACTCACAATTTCGTGCATATATATATATATTCATTCCATTTCTTATTATATATTTTCAGGGTTTGCATTAATGTTTAGACATTCTTATTAAAATACAACAACAAAAAAAGGATTGTATAGTAATTAGATGTGTATAATTAGGACAAAAACCTCGCGTCATTAGTGGTATAAAGAGATTAAATTAAAATCTCATTATGTGTAATTTGAGAAGGCATTTATCAGGACAAAAAAAATTTATATATTTGGCGCATTAGATATAGAAAAATTTGAAAATTCATGTAACAAATAATCTTTTGGATTTTTTAACTTTTGAATATAACTCAATTTTGAAAATATTGTAATCCCAATTTTCTCAATTTTTTTTGACAATTTAGCTAAACATGCAATTTTTTCTCGTCTGAAGTGACTCCGATCACTAAAGTTACGGTGTCCGCCTCTTTGTCGTACAGTCCATTGCTTGGACACTTTTTGGGTAAAAAAGTTTCTGCTTTATATTGTTCTTCAGCTCCCCATTTAATGATAGAATGGAAAAAGTGACCAAAAATTTGTCGTCGTGCCCAATTTGCCCTTAATTAGTCTTGGTGTGAATTGTTTTATATTATTAATCGCGGGCGTTTATTGACGCTAATGCCGGTCCGGAAAATTAATGGGCAAATGCTACAAATTCGCTGAATATAAACTTTCGGATTTTTTAAAAAATTTTCATTCTTTGGCATGGGTGTTTTTCGCAAATTTTTTTTGTCAGAAATTCCGGTGAAAACAGCCAAATATGAAAAAAAATATCGAATGGAAAAATATGGAAATAAAAACGCATACATTATGGCCGAGGAAGAGTCATTTCAGTACAAAAAATAGGTTTTAATAAATAATAGAGCTGAGCGGGACCGGTACTGGTACTGAAAAACACGGACAACTGAGTAGCGAAGTCCCGGTTTTGACCGGGGCCGGGAAGTCCCGAGTTTTTTCCGGTTTTCCCATCCAAAAATTCCCGGGTTTTTCCCGGTTTTCCCATCCAAAAAGTCCCGGGTTTTCAACCCGAAAAGTCCCGGTCCCGGTTTTGCCCAAAATTCCCGGTCCCGTACTACGTTAATAAATACTGAAAAAAAATCAAAATAAACTTTATAATTAAAAAAAAAATCATTTTGGAGACTTTTTTAAAAAAGGGAATTTTTTGCTTCGGATTTCCAAAATATTTTAAGGAAAATTTCTAGCATTTGGAAAATGAATTTTGATTGAGAGATAATTAAGAAAATTGGAACACTTTTATCCCTCCCGCTTGTTTTCAATAAAAAGGCAGGCCCTCCTAAAAAAACCTCCAAAACAGGCACTAAAATGGAAAAATAGTCTCAAAAAAATTTATATAAATGTTTAAATTTTGTAAAATAAAATATAAAAATTAAGATTGTAAAAAAATAATGAAACATCGTTTTTGGGTTTCGTTAGTCTTTTCTAATAATGGTTTTTGATAATTAATAGGCATGTGGAAACGTGAAGCATTAATTATAATAATTAAATTTAATTATTTGAATAATTTTTTGGGACTTTCATTACCAATGTTTTCGGTTGGACGATATTCAAGAAAAATGCCCAAGCATTTGGTATAATCATAATAATTATATGCATCTTGAATAGTTGCTTTGATATTCATTTCAAAGCCTTGTTGGAATAGCATCGGCTTTTTGCTGGGATATTCAATCTAAATGCTTTTTGAAAAATCGGAAAAATCCTTAATTTTTAAACTCAGCTTGCAGCTGTTGATAACGCGGAATGTTGTGGGAAAAATTGGCGCAATTTTGTCCGGAAGCGAATAATTGGCATACACATTGATCAGCTCGTCCTCGGTCAACACGGCAGATGGAACTGAATTTAAAGAAAAAAAACAACAACGAAACGCCAAGACAACGGGACGCCCTGTATCGTTTTGGCGCCGACGTTTTGGCGCCAGCCCGAGTTTTTGGGTTGTAACTTTTTTCATTGTTGACTAAATCTAACAATCTTGGTATCATTCGGAAGCTTTATATGCTATAAGCTATTTCTAAGTTATTGCTTCGCGATTAGACAATTACTAAAAAAGTATAACATGAAATTGCAAAAAAGTCAAAGTTTTTGGAGTTTTTTCTTATTAAATTTTTTAGAGGCTAGAAAATTTTTCGCTTTTTGTAAGGTTAATAGAGACGTGAAGGGCTTTCGAATGATACCAAGATTGTTAGATTTGGTCGACAATGAATAAAGTTAGAATCCAAAAACTCGGGCTGGCGCCAAAATGTCGGCGCCTAGTCCCACGCCAAGTATGTGAAAAATGCAATTTAAATTTCAGGTATATGTGACGGTGGCGGTTCCTCATTCGGCATTTTTAGATAAAAGCCTAAATTTTTATTAATTTATTTTCGTGGTGCCGATGGCATTTTTTAAAAATTTAAATCAATTTTGTCGATTTATCAAAAGTTTGAGATTGTCCACAGAAAAATTACGAAATGTTGCGGGACTTAAATTTCTGACATACCAATAATTCTTGAAAAATCTTCATGAGAGATGGTCGGAAAACGGATCTTGTACAATACCGGGCCAAGCACTTCCCGACGATTTTCTCCCGTAATTTCTTTGCCATTTTGTGGCACTGATTGTCCGCCCAACGGAGTGCCTTTTATTTTAAAAAAATTATAATCCATTGAATTCATTAATTATGTAGAATCATGGAATTATCCTTATTCCATTATATTTCAAAAGGTCGAAAAGGTTTTTTTCTTCTAAAATTTGAGATTTTTGTGCTTTTCGGACCAAACTCCTAAAATTGGTATTTTTATCAAAAATATTTTGTCAAATCATAGAAAAAATTCAACATTTTCTCCGGCGGCGCCACTCGCAAATGCCGTATCAAACTTTGACCCAAAAATGCCTAAATTTCTTAATTTTTTGGCAGAATCTACTACCAACTAATACTCAGGCTGCGCCTTGCGCATGAAAAGTTAAATATATAAATCCGGACTCTGCCCAGTATAAATGATTGAATAATCATTAGGGCGACCAAAAATATGGTTATATAATATCGCGAAATATGCCCATAAATATGGACGAAAAATCCAATATATGTACAATGGGCATAATGCCAAAATATGGACATAAATCGCGAAATATGGAAAAATATGGAATAGAAATCCATCTAGAAGCTTCAAAACCAAGCCCTAAAAACATGTTTTTCGTGCGTTTCAGCAAGCCCCCATAGTCCACGAAAAAAAAATGGATTCCCATATAATTGGACACCCTAATTCCCAAATTTTTTCCACTTTCCAAATTTTAATTCTATCGATTAAACATTTAAAAATTCCCCAATATTTTTACCGCTTTCCAAATTTCAATTTCTCCATTGATCACTAGCTGATTACGCCCCAACAATTCGCACAACAATTCTTGATTAACTGACAAAAAAGGGACTGATTGAAAAAATTTCATCGCTATTTTGTCCATTTGGTCAAAGCATTGGAGAACCAGGCCGGGCAGTTTGTATTTGTTGGCTAAATTTCACGAAATTATCAATTATCTTTTTAAATAATATTGAAAATTGCAATTAAATGAAGCGCCAACCGGCATAAAGCACAGAGAACCAATTTGGCACGTCAGATTCATCCAACTCTTCCATGTAAATGTAGCGCAACATTGTGTTGAATGCAACTATATCAATGTCCGTTACCACGATGGGGTCGTCGTTTGCTAAATTTTCAAAATCACAAAATATTGCAAAAAAAATATGGGACTAAAAATCCTAAAATAATGACGAAAACCCGAAAAATAGCCAAATATGGACCCGATCATGAACTGAAAACCATAAATTAAATTTTTTTTTTTTGATTTATTGTATATTTTGTATCTTATTGAAAAAATCTGGAATATGGAGGATGAAAATGTAGAAAAGATGGATTAAAATATGGACTAAAAACACTAAAACATGGCCAAAAAACCCTAAAAATGGCCAAATATGGAATAACATATGATCCAAAAACACTAAAATATGGCCAAAAACCCTATAAATGGCCAAAATGGATTAACATCCAAAACCCTAAAATATGTCCGAAAAACCCTAAAAATTGCCAAATATGGATTAACATATGATCCAACACCCTAAAATATGCCCGAAAAACCCTAAAAATTGCCAAATATGGATTAACATATGATCCAAAAACTCTAAAATATGGCCAAAAAACCCTATAAATGGCCAAAATGGATTAACATCCAAAACCCTAAAATATGTCCGAAAAACCCGAAAAATAGCCAAATATGGACCCGATCATGAACTGAAAACCATAAATTAAATTTTTTTTTTCTCATTGAATTTTTTCAAACACTGAAAGCCTAATTAGCATTAAAATTAAGAAAACATGGTCTTTTGGTTCATTATGTTCAATAATTTGTTGTTTTGAAATTTTTTCAAAAATTTTTTGAAGATCAAATGATCGGATACAATCACTTTCAATCACTTATTTAAAGTTGTTTATGTGATCAGGGATTGAAAAAACTTAATTTTGAACCCGATTTTGTACAAAGGCGCAGATGTCGGGCCGCAAAAGTCTGAGCCGCAAATGTCGGGACACGGAGCGGTAGAAACGCCGGCCGGCGGTAGTCGCCGGAAATTTTTTAATCGTGTTTGGGAAAACTATCAAAAAAATTTTAAAAATCAATTTTTGTTTATTTTTTGGATAAAAAAGCCAAGTTTTTTGTTATTTCGATCATAAGCCACAAAAATCAACAAAATTTCCAAACGGACGCAAAATCCGTAAATTCTCATTAAAAAAAAAACAACTTTTCAACCCACCTAAAAAAAGCATAAAATGAGGCTGAATACTCAGAATTCCGAGCTCGGCATAATTAAAGGCCTTTTGTTGTTCGATGGATAACTTTTTTTTTAATTTTAATAGGCACTCCGTTGGGCGGACAATAAATGCCGTGAAAATGGCAAAGAAATTACGGGAGCAAATCGTCGGGAAATGCTTGGCCCGGCACTGTTCAACATCCGTGTTCAGACAATCCCGAATAAACATTTTACAGGAAACATTGGTATCTTAATATAATAAAAAAAATTTCAGCTCTTTATGCATTTTACACGGAAATAAAAAAAAATAAATTTATTTTTAGAAACTTTCACTAAACCAATTTTTAGGCCTTTTCCCTAATTAGGGTATTTTAATTAAAATTTTGCTCTCAAAAATAAATTTTTACAACAACAGTTTCGACCGGCGTTCTGACAAATGCGGAAGTGATCAGTGTGTTTCTTTTCCAGTCACTTTCGGGCAAAAATTTGCCAGAAAATCTTTACAAAATGCCATTCTCTGCCGCTCCATGTGGCAACAATAATAATAATAATAAATCACCCGGCCGTTGTTGGAAACGAAGCTTAAAAGTAATCAAATGGAAAATTTTGACAGAAAATTATTCATAACTTCGCATAAAATGAATCAAATTTTATAATCTTGATATTATTCAATAGTCATAAGTTATTTTTATTATATTGCAAAATTTCTAAAAAATGTGTTCAGTTTAAATAAATTTTTGACCTGATTGAACAGTTTTGGTTATAACTTTTTTGAAACTTAACAAAACTTTTTGAGATTTTGCAAAATAATAAAAAACAGTTAGGGCTATCGAATGACACCAAGATTAAAAATTTGGTTACTTTTGAGTAAAGTTATTTGAAATTTTTTTATTTTGATGGTAGCTTCCGGCCGACCTGCTCCAACTCTGAATAACACTAATTGTTAAAATTTAGTACGACCGATCAAGCCTGAACGATTGACATTACTGTTGATGATGATGATGCTTTTGGTGTCTGAATTTGAGGAACAGAACAGCAGAAAAGCAAGTGAAAAAGGCGGCGGTGGCGAATTTGTAAAATTGGACAATTCTGTGGCATTATGTTGTTGTAATTGAAGCTTTTTTCCCAAGCGAATAAAGCATTATGTGATGAATATGGCTCGGATTTGTTATATGTGGAAAAATTACAAAATATGTGCCTAAAATATGAAAACATCTCAAATATGTACGAAATATGTACAAAAATCCACAAATATGTACCAAAAATATGTAAATATAAATTCTTTTATAAGGATTTTTTGGACAAAAATCATAGAAAAGAGTTATAAATATGCGTAAAATGCTATAAAAAATATCTAATTAGACTCAGGAACAGAGTTGTGCCGGTCCAGGTATTTGGGCAAAAACCGGGTCCGGGTATTGCCGGCTCCAGAAAAGTCGGGTCCGGGTCCAAGATTTTTAACCGGGTATCGGGTCCAGAATTTATTTTTTTCGTGAAATAAGCTTATGCTTTAAAATATTATAAATATATATTCATGGAAAATATTAATTTTATTTTACTTTTTTCGTCAGTTGTCAGTTCGGCATAAAATTTTCATGTGCCTATTTCACACATTTTATTTACATAAAAAATTATATTAAATTTTAAAAATGGCGTTATTTATTGCTCCTATGGCTTACAATTAGTGGTTAATCTCTTACATTCTGTCTGTTCCTTCTTTCGCAGGTTCATTTCATTCTTACAGCGGTCTCTTTAAACTTTATTTAATGGGTTTTATTGAAAACTTTTTTTTATTAATATGTAAAGAAAACTCATAAAATTTTTTAAATAACTTTTTTCTTTAATAAATAAAAATTAATTTTTTTATAATATGCAATTAATCATTTTAAAAACTTAACCATATATTCCTTTTCAAAATTAAACCATTTTCGGTATAAATTATGTAAATAAATTGGCTAAAATCACAAAATTATTCATTCATTAATTTATGTGATTATGATGAGTATTCTGGTCAATTAAAAATTATTTGTGGCTGATCAGATTTTAGAAATGAATTAATTCTGAACTCAACTATTTCTATCATTAATAAAACCACACCACATTTTATTCACATGTTAATAAAATAATTATCCGAAAAATGACCCGAAGCTCAACAAATTTTTTAAAGGCATCAGTAAGACAAGGCAATTGGCTCACGAAATTTTGAATTTTATATTTTTTTTAAGTAATTTTTAAATATTTAAATATAAATGTGTTTCATTTAATTTAAACTTTTCATTTGTTTCAAAAATTTTTTTTTGTAATTCTGACTTTTTCATTATTTTATTTATTTACAAAATTAATTCATTTCCAATTTTTGAAAAAAATTTGTCTCATAATAATTTTTCGATAAGTGATCAGAACAAATATTTCTGTAATTCTGAGTTTTCCATTATTTTATTTTATTTTTGCAAAATTAATTCATAAATATTTAAACAAGGTAATGTCGTGCCGATTTTCTTGAATTTGTTGGAATTCAATGCGATGCCAATCCCAATTATTAATTAATTTGTTCTAAGTTTGACAAAACACTTTTACAAAATGCTTGAAAATTTTCAGCAACTTAATTCGACAATTTTTTTAAATTTAACTTATTTAAATATCATTGCGAATGGAACTGAATAAAATAAATAATTATTGAGATTGGTATTTTATTGTAAATGATGAATAAAATAAATACAAAATGATTCAATAAATTTCGACCGCTGAGCAACTGTAATTTAAATTATCGAAGGACATATTTAATTGCATTTTATGATCATAATTTAAAATTTTGTAACTGGGAAAACACGATTATTCATTTAATTAATTATAATTTTGATTTAATTATTTCAAAAATTCACTGATCATTTCTTTGGCAGCGTTTGTCCGTTTCACTTTCATCTTTGATGAAAGAACAAAAAATTAAAAAAAAAACGAAAAACGAAAAATTTCAAGCTCTGACTTAATTGTTAAATGCCTCAACCGATGAAATTATCAAATAAATGAAAAATTTGAAAAAATTGGCGCCTCTACAATAGTTTTTGGCAATTTGCAACCAAAATAAATTTGTAAATTAATTCATTATGCCAATAATATTTCTCCAACCGCAACTTTGCATGGCCAAAAATTTTTTTTGTAGCCAATTTATCAAAATATAATGGAGGTCGAGACAGGGACTAGAATTCTCGGATTTTTAGGCACCATTCTCGCTGCTCTGAGTAAAACAAATGAAAAATTTCGAGCTCTGACACTAAATTTTAAATGCTACAACCAATGAAATTATAAAAAAATAAATAAAATTTTTGTGAAATCTTGAATTAACAGTGATAAAATTGGGTGCCATTCTCGCCGGTCCCAGTCATGGGTTGGTGCCGGGATTTTGGGCCAGGCAAAAACGAGGACATATTTGCTCAAAAATCCAATTTAAAGAATTTCAAAATATATTTAAAAAAAGTAATTAAAATTATTCGAATATTTTGTTAAATTTCAAAATAATTAAATTTTCTTCAAAAATATCAATTAAAAATGTTTCTTTACAAATATATTTATGTAAAATTCCATTTCGTAAGCATTTTTCGCTTTTGTCTTGCCCTACTCATCATCCTTCGCTTTTTTGTTCATCACTTTTCCATTTTTGTCATCCGTCGACGTCGGGGCCGATCAAAAAAACATTGCTTCTTTTTTGGGTGAATCATTTGCTTCCATTGGCTTCTTACAAAAATTGTAACGCAAAATTTTTTTGTAAGCCTTTCTCTGCGATCAGTCATTTCATTCAGGTGCCCCCCCCCATTCATTCACCTCATTATAGAACCTGTATAAATTCACAGTTTTCAACATTTATTTTAAATTATTACATGCATTTAAAAAATTATAAAAACATTAATAAAGATATTTTTTCAACGAATTTATTTATTTATTATTTTATAAAATTACAAATTATGCTAAAACAATATTTGCTTGTCTTCGCTTTTTTGAGCAGTTCTGCTGTGATAAGTGACCTCATTATTAATTTAAATAATTATAATTTTGGCGTTTTGTTTAATTATTTTTGATCTTATTCCAAAATTTGGTTTGTTCGCTACTTCTTGTCTTTTGGTTTTTTTGTGATTTTGGATATTTTTTTGGTTCTCATCTTCGCCTCCGACTTTTCCTTTATTTTTATTTTGCTTCGCTTTTAATAAATTTGTTTGTGTTTTTGGAGTTCCAATTCGTTTGTGTTTGCCGTGCTTAATTGTTGGTCTTCGAGTATCAATTTGTGAAAGCGGTGGAATTGAAATATTATCACTTGGCGCTCCTGCAGTTCTGGGTAAGCTTCAGCGGAAATTTGGAGTTTTGGGATTTTTGAACAAAAAGCGAAATTGTGAATTGTGAGAGTTAAACGAAATTGGATATTAGTGATTCACAGGTTGGACACTAATTACAAACGACTGATTTTGGAAAAAAATTTTCAAGAGTGAAATTTGTTTTACATACGTTTTCCATTCGCCAGTCATCGCCGTCTTGTTTTGATCCACAGTCTGGACAAAACAAAGTCTACCATCTCGCCATTGCAATCAGCACTCTCAGCAAGAGGCTGTACTGAATTTCTTCAAAAGCAATTTTCCCAGTAAGAGATTGCACCACAAAGAGTGTGGCATTCAATTTTAAGTGTAAAAACGTGAAAATAATGATTTTTCGTACGCCTCGTCATAATGTGAACCAGCGGCGTTTATTTGGAGATGGAGAAAATGAGCAGAACAGAAACGTTCCCGAATTTGAAATGCATTTTCCCCCTTTCCCGGAAATGAATAGAGGAAATAACGCACAGGATAATGCGAATGAACATCATTCAGACCATCAGATGGACGAACGAGAGGTGCACGAAAATTTGTTGGATGTTGGCGAACAGCGGAACGAAAATGGACAGCAAAACGAATTAAATGATGACGACGAGCGACGACTCTTGGATCAGAGTAACGGGAACAGGGGACAAAATGTGGAAGAAAATTTGAGAAACCGGGGTGAAAATCGACTAAATGAATTAGTTGGTAATGTTACGCCACGCAGAAATCCTGAGTTTGTGACTTCAACTCCGAATATAAGTCCAATCCGTCATGTCCCACAGCTAAATGCTGGCGGCAATCGGAGAAACTGGGAAAGACCTAGAGACGCGCTTGGTCGGTTCATACGCTTAGACGACAACAACCGCCAAGAAGCGCGTAATTTGCCGAACAATAACGCGAATGCAAACGCCCAAATTTTGCCGCAAAATCCTCCTGTTCCGGTTAATAACCCGAATAATTTTGGGAACTACCAAGTTGGTGGCGCTCAAATCCAACAAAATGCAGTCAATCAACAGCAGCTAGGAATGAATGGGATGTTTGCTCCCCCGGTTTTCTGGCCACAGATGCCAATGCCAGTTTTCAATCCGCAACCTCAGTTTTACGGGGGTCAAATGGTACCACAATTCCCCATCCAAAACTATGCACCGTTTTTGAACAATCAAATGCATGTAATGCTTCCACACCAACCAAATATCCAGAATGCTCGCATGGCTATAAACGCCGCACATCAGCAGGTGAACGAGCAGCCATTTAACCCACAAGTGGTGCGGCAGAATGCACAGCAACAGGCGTTTCCACACCAGGCGGGCCTGAGTGGACTTGAATATGCGATGATTTTGGATCGTCTGCCGGATATAAAGGGAAACGAAGGCAGCGATTTGATTCGCAATTTCTTTAAAAAGTACAGTCAGTACACGATTGATTGGCCTAACAAAAAGCGTATCGAATCGTTGGAGGCGAAATTAAGTGGCCGTGCTGAAAGAGCTTATAATGCCGCTTTGGCCAGCGAACCTTTCGCTTACGAAAACATCAAAAGAAGCATTTTGCAACAATTGGAGGAGACGGACTGCAGAGAAATGAGTGCATTCAATGATTTGATGAATGGTATACTTAGAAAATCCGGTGAAAATCTGGACGATTTGGCCGATCGAATTTCGAGTCTAGTGCGCAGAGCGTATCCAGGACTAACGCGAAATCTGGCAGATGAATACTCGATCAAACATCTGATCAGAAGTTTGAATAACCCCGAACTCGCACTGAGTTTGGAGCTCCATCGCCGTAATGGGATGTCATTTGATGAATTTGTGGCGTTGGCTTCGCGTGCAGAAACAACCCAAAAAGCGGCAAAAATACAAAACGGGGAGCGCCCAAAACCATATTATGAGCGAAATTTCCAGCATACGCACCAGGGTGAAAGAAATTCCGAAACGATTTCTAAAAATTTTTCGCCACGCCCTATTTGTTACAATTGTAACGAATCCGGCCATATTTCGAGAAATTGCAATAAAGCAGTGGCTCAGTCGAACCGAAATGCACCCGCATTTTTTCCACGGAATCAGCAACAACAACAATTTCATAATTCGCCAGCTACAGCAGCGAACCGAATTTTTCAAAATTTCAAAAATGGAGTAACCCCAGCGGCACGCTCACAAAACTTTCTTAAGCAAAATTGCATAAGAATGGAAGAGGAAGTTAAAACCGACGCAACCGTCGCTGGTGTCAAATTGGAAAAGGAAGTTATAGAATATCTGAGGAATGAGTTGGGGAAAAGCCAAAATGTTAGCAGAGAAACCGAATTGAATGCAATTATTGGAAAAATGGTGACGGTGGAACTTGGAGTGATGGGAACCCAAACCAGTGGAATGCTTGATGGGGGAGCCCAAATTTCGTTAATGGGTGGAAAGTTTTTCTATGATTTGGTAACCAGTGGTAGATTGGACCTTCGCAAAAATAGATTTAAAAGGGTTTCAGCCCGAATTTCGGATGTCAATGGTAAAGAGTTGGAGTGTTTCGGAATGACTTCAGTTCCAGTCGATCGAAAAGGATGCAGTACAACCAATGTTTGTTTCCATATTACGAGTGCTCCTTTTGGTTTTGACTTGTTAATTGGTACCAACGCATTGCGTTCTCTTGGGTTTTGTCTCTATGACATTCCCAATAAAGAAATGATTAATTTTGAGGAAGTGAACCATCAAAAGAAAAATCCAATCAGTGTTATTTACCAAATGACATTAAAACCACACACAATGCAATTCATAACATTGTCAGCAGGAAATGAATGGAATGGCCAAGATGTGGTAATTACGGCTGTCAATGAGAAAAGTTTTCACAAACTGGAGCCAATCGTCGGAACAGTTCAAGACGGAACGATAACGGTGCCAATTTTGAATCCGTCCGATAAATTTGTACATATTTCTGAAAAAGAAATAATTGCCGAATTAACTCCTGCACTTTTGGTATCGGAGAGCGAAAATTCGCTTGCTTCCTCATTGTTAATGAATAATTTTACCGTTTCTTCAATTGATACACAAAGAAGAGATATCGGTGACAACGGAATTCACGACTTTTTGTTAAGTCAGTCGAACGGAATGTCGAATGAAGAATTCGCATCGTTTGAGCAGTTGATCTGTAAATTTGGGGAAATTTTCGCCGTTTCTGAAAAAGAGTTGACACAAACTGATTTGGTTGAACACCGAATTGATACAGGTGATGCAAGACCGATCAAAGCTAAACATAGGCCGGTTCCATATGCCTACCGAGAAAAGGTGGCCGAAATGATCAATGATTATCTTGGTAGGGGCCTGATCAGACCATCATTTTCACCTTGGGCATCACCAATAGTGATTGTTCCAAAACGAGACGGAACTCTTCGTTTCTGTGTTGACTACAGAGGCCTAAATTCGGTTACAGTAAAGGATGCATTTCCATTACCAAATATCGACAATACCTTACTTGCTCTTGGAGGAAAGAAAATCTTTTCCGTCATTGATTTTATGTCAGGGTACTGGCAGATAAGAATGGAAGAGGAGTCAATTGAAAATACAGCTTTTGTGACAGAGTTTGGGTTGCACGAATTCACGGTGTTACCGTTTGGTCTTTGTAACGCAGTAGCGACTTTCCAGCGTTTTATGACGCGCCTTTTTGATGGAATGGTGAACAAATCAGTGTTCATTTACATTGATGACATTTTGATTGCCTCTGAGACATGGAAAGATCACTTGACGGATCTTTCAAAAGTTTTTGAGCGGATAGAAGCAGCAGGGCTGAAGCTAAAAATTACAAAATGTCGATTTGCCGCAAAGGAAATTCCTTTCCTTGGCCATATTTTGACCCCTGAGGGTATACAAATGGACATGGACAAAGTTAAGCCAATTACTGATCTCCCAGTTCCAAATACGAAGAAAGAATTGCATTCCCTTCTTGGTTTCTTCACTTATTACAGAAAGTTTATTTTTGGATTTGGGGCATTAGCTGCACCGCTTTTCCGGCTCCTGAAAAAGGATGTAAAGTTTGAGATGAAAGAAATTGAGTTGGGGGCGATTAGTACACTTAAAAAAAGTATAGTGGAACACGCAGTATTGTATTTTCCCGATTTTAAAGCGGCGGTTGAGGACCCAAAACGACAATTTGTTATGCTAACCGATGCAAGCAAAATCGGTTTGTCGGCTATCCTTTGTCAATCAGACGAATTGGGTCAGCTAAGACCAATTTATTTCGCGTCAAGACAGTGCAATCAGCATGAATCTCGTTATTGCCCCACCGAGCTCGAAGCGTTAGCAATCCGATTCGGGACCAAAAAATATGCTCAGTTTATCACTATGATACCAACAAGAGTGATAACTGATCACCGTGCGCTTGTCTCTATGTTTAAGAGCAAAAATGAGACTGGGAATAGCCGAGTTGATAAATGGTTGCTAGCAATGAATTGCCGTTTTATACTACAAGTCGAATACCAACCAGGCAAAATGAATATAATTGCCGATCTTTTGTCTCGGTCAAAAACGCTTCTGAAATCGGAGAATGCCGAAAACTTCGAAGAGTCAGACGAAATCGCATTTATAGGCCAAATTAGAGAAAGACAGTTAGCGGAAGAAGCCGAAGAAATTGAAAATGAGCATAGACAAGACTGGGCCCAAAAATCAAAGGAAAGTGAATTAGGGTTTGTTTATGATTTTTTGGAAAAACGTGTCTTACCAAATGATATTCGTGATCGCCAAAAATTGATGTCTTACCTACACAATTACACTTTAATCGAGGGATTGCTTTTCCGAAGTGGCAAGGAGGGGAAACTACAATTGTTTGTACCGCGAGAATTCCGTGAAAAAATGATAAGAGAGAGACACTCCGGTACTTGTGCTGGACACCTCAGCGGAATTAAAATTTTTCGACAACTATCCGAGCTTTATTTTTGGCCAAATATGTTCGGAGATTGCATAAGAGCAGCACTTCGGTGCCGAATTTGTGCACACGCTCGCAAACCACGGTCAAATGAACCTCCTTTAAATGCAATTGAGACTTCAGAACCTCTAGAGTTGGTATGCATCGACATTTTATCAATTGGGCCAGCAAATTCGTCGAACCATTATATTTTGGTTGCGATTGACCATTTTTCAAAATATTTGGTTGCAAATCCCATTCCAAACAAAAACGCCGAAACCGTGGCACAAAACTTTGTAAAAAACTGCATTTTAGTGCTAGGGGCACCAAAAAAGATTCACAGCGATAAAGGCAAGGAATTTGTAAACGAAACACTGAGCGAAATTTCAAAAGTTCTAAAAATTGAAAAATCTACCACTTCGGGTTACGACCCTCAGGCCAACGGTGTTACAGAACGTGCAAATCAAACGATTTTGGGAATGCTTAGGCGTTCGACTTATTCTGCTTGGGAGTGGGATGAAAGACTTCCATTCATTGTTTTTGCTTACAATTCAACCCCATCAGAAACGACTGGCTTTTCCCCACACCATTTAATGTTTGGAAAACCGATTAATTTTCCCTTAGAACATGAATTAAAGTTCGAAGTAAACCCACTCTATACAATTGATAAAAATTCATACATCCAATTGTTCCGTGAGTCACTTATGCAGCTTGTGGATGAAGCGCGAAAAAATTCAGAATTGAGTCGGTTGAAAATGAAAGAGCGTTACGATGCCAAAGCCAAAGTCACAGAGAACAAATTTAGTGTGGGAGATAGAGTCATGGTCATTTTTCCGGGATCCCACAGCCGTTCGCCTCATAAAAAGATATTATGGAATCATTTTGGACCATTTCGAATTACTGAGCTTAAAAAATCAACGGCTACAGTAATACCGTCAGATAGACCCAATGGAAATACTATGATAGTCCCAATCGAACGACTTGTGAAAGTCCCCATAGAATTGCCAAACATTTGTTCACTGCCGAAAGGAAAGAATCCTTACAAAAATATTTTGAATGGATTAATAAGCGTGGCCGCATTAATTTATAAAGAGTGCCTACAAATAAACCAAAATTTTGTGCCAAATTACGAAAATACTACCAAAAGAAGCGTTTTTCAATTGAGGACAATTGATTTTTTAGGCGGTACGGATGAAGCAATGGAAACCGAACAGCAGAAAGGAAAGGAAAACATTGAAGAGGACACAATTTCCGTGCTGGGAGAAGATGAGGCCGAAATGCCAAAAGCCATTTCCTGGAGCACGTGTTGCACTGGCGAACAGCACAAAGACTGCGCAGACCTTTTAATGGCTGATTTGGATGCTGTTTTGGACCGTTCGGGAATGGGACTCCTCAAAATCGACAATCCGCTGAAGGCACTGCTCGCCAATTTCCTACTCAAATCCGACGCAGTAAAATCAGGATCGGCCGGAAAGAAGCTGCTTTTGCAAATTTTGGAGGCAGAAATTGGTTGGGAGCTGGCCACATATTGCAGTTCGAGAGAAGACGACATAAAAAGTGGCGCATTTCCGTCGGAATCGGACGTGGAAAAGACATTGGAAGTGTGGGCCGAGCATTGCCAAATCGTGAATGAAGAATTGAAAATGACCGGCATGGGTCCAATTTCAATGGAAGTGCCCGAAGGCTTGTCCCTTTTGCCGGAAAACGAAAGAGAAGGGCTGAAAAAGGCGATGGAAAGTGCCGGGTTTCAGCTGGAGAAAATCCGGGCGGCCTCAATTCATAGAAAAAGGCTCATTACGGAAGAGCGCGTAATTTTGGGCGATTCAGGCGCATTCCAACTAATGAAGATTTGGCCGAAGTCGGAATTTGTTGGAACAGAAGCAGGCTCAGTGGCGGAAGTGATCAGAAACTTTGATGAAGTGATTCTGTCATCAAAAGTCAAGTGGTTGGTCGTGATGGTCGGCAAAGACTCAATTTTGGCGGGCGAAGCGATTGACAGTGTGATGGACAGAGTAAAGAGACTCCGCCAATTGTGCTCAAAATTTGGCCACGTGAAAACCTTTTGGCTGTTGCCGCCGTTCATTTTTTCCAAAAAGAACGAATTCGAAGAGTTCTGTGGAAGAATGCGGTCAATTTTCCGAAAAAAGGACGAAATCGAGCTGATTGCTGTGAATGAAGAAGGGCGAAGCCTATTGGAGGTGTTCCGATTCGGCAAAAGCTTCAATAATGAAAATGTGAACCATCATGGATGGATGACGGAGAAGGGATTGAAGGTGATGAAAGCGTGGCTCACTGCGGTGGTTCCAGGATTTCCGGGTGACCGAGAACTCGGAATCCACACAATTAAGTCGAAAATAATTGTGCCGGAAGGAAGTGCCAAAGTAAGGGGTGGAGGTCCAGCAGACCCTCCCCAAATTGGCCACAATTTGTCAGAGAAAAGCGGGAAAAGAGGAGGTCCAGGTGACCCTTCCCCATTTCTATCTGATTCGGCTTCTGATCGTGGTCAAAATTCAGTTCGATCTGTGAATGTGCGAAATTATGGAGAGAAAAGCCATTTTGGACGGGTTGGTGCAGGTCACCGCTCTGGTCCCTCGTTTCGTGGTCAGTCGTCGTCTCATTTCCATCCGTACCAGCGTATGCGCGGAGGGCCTTTCCACCATTCGACTCCGATCCAACGCCGTCCAGAATTTGTGCCGAGACGCTGAAGCTTAAGACCCCCAGACGAGCCCCACCTTTTGACAGTCGAATTCGGGTTTTTCTTTGTTTTGACGGCAGGGACGCCGCTCATAAAGGGGCGGGATGTGATAAGTGACCTCATTATTAATTTAAATAATTATAATTTTGGCGTTTTGTTTAATTATTTTTGATCTTATTCCAAAATTTGGTTTGTTCGTTTTTTCTTGTCTTTTGGTTTTTTTTGTGATTTTGGATATTTTTTTGGTTCTCATCTTCGCCTCCGACTTTTCTTTTATTTTTATTTTGCTTCGCTTTTAATAAATTTGTTTGTGTTTTTGGAGTTCCAATTCGTTTGTGTTTGCCGTGCTTAATTGTTGGTCTTCGAGTATCAATTTGTGAAAGCGGTGGAATTGAAATATTATCACTCTGCCGGAAAATCGCTTCATTGGGATAGCGGAGTACGCAAAAATTATTTTAACTACGATTATGCGGGGGCTCATGGTTGCATTAACTGCGACCACATTGATTCGAAGGCCAAATGTAAAAATGGAAATAAAATTTTCAAATTGGTAAAATATTTTTGTTTTGCTCCAAAATTCAGGTGAACACTTGGAAAACATTATCCGTCCACCGGTGGCACCTTTGGCAGCACCTCATCAAATACCGGCCATGCCAAATCCGGCATATGGCATGCCAAATCCGGCATATGGCATGCCAAATCCGGCATATGGCATGTCAAATCCGGCACTGCCGCCGATGGTCGTCCACAATGTGCCTGTCAACTGTCCGCCTCTCAACTGCAACCCATGCAATTGTAGTCCTCCGTGTTTTGGGCACCACACAGCGGCGACTGGTGAAGGCCCCGGCGGCGGTCCCGCAATTTCGTTGATATTGGCGGTGAGTTTTTGAAAAAAAATTTATAAATATTTTTTTTCATCAGTTCTAGAAAATTTGAATATAAAAGCTAAAACACCCCGAAAATTATACTTATTCCATCGAACCCCTTCATCGAAGGTTTTCAAAAATTTTTGAGTCCCAAATTGTTTTTCAGAAATTGCCGAATCCCTTTATCGAATTGCTTTTCAAAAAAATTTTCGAATCTCTTGATCGAATTTGTCGAAAAAATTTTTTCAAAATTGAAATTTTATTATTTTTTGCAAATAACTGCTAATGGCACCATTAATGAGTTAATGACACAGAACCTAAGAAAATAAATATTTATTTTTTTTATCAACAGTTTTTCAGGCTGTTACTTTTTCGCTTCTTGGCCTGTTGAATGTTCATGGGATTGTTTTGCCCGTTTGATTTTGGTGGCGCGACTCATTGGCCGGACAGAGTGCCACGTGAATAAAGGGGACGACGAAAAATGAACACGAAGAAATGCGATATTTTAGGCACACATGAATCCATCCATATAAACAAAAATACCTTTTCATTCACAAATTAACTTGACAAAAAATGATGGGGATGAATAAATTATGAATTGCAAATCCCATTGAATTCGAAAGATTTATTTGTGGCATTAATTGGTAAATATTACGGATTAATGAACAGAATTGATTTTAATTTGGTAAAAAAATTGGATTAAACATAATACAAAATCCATTAATTTTATCCCAAAATTTTTACATTACATTTCATGAAAACTTTGGCAAAAATTTATTCCTGAAATATAACACATAAATGAATATTATATGTAAAAATACATATTTTAATTGACAGCAAAAGTGTGACAATTCAAATAAAAAGATAATGTTTGTTAAGAGAAATTGCTCAGTTTATCACTATGATACCAACAAGAGTGATAACTGATCACCGTGCGCTTGTCTCTATGTTTAAGAGCAAAAATGAGACTGGGAATAGCCGAGTTGATAAATGGTTGCTAGCAATGAATTGCCGTTTTATACTACAAGTCGAATACCAACCAGGCAAAATGAATATAATTGCCGATCTTTTGTCTCGGTCAAAAACGCTTCTGAAATCGGAGAATGCCGAAAACTTCGAAGAGTCAGACGAAATCGCATTTATAGGCCAAATTAGAGAAAGAAAGTTAGCGGAAGAAGCCGAAGAAATTGAAAATGAGCATAGACAAGACTGGGCCCAAAAATCAAAGGAAAGTGAATTAGGGTTTGTTTATGATTTTTTGGAAAAACGTGTCTTACCAAATGATATTCGTGATCGCCAAAAATTGATGTCTTACCTACACAATTACACTTTAATCGAGGGATTGCTTTTCCGAAGTGGCAAGGAGGGGAAACTACAATTGTTTGTACCGCGAGAATTCCGTGAAAAAATGATAAGAGAGAGACACTCCGGTACTTGTGCTGGACACCTCAGCGGAATTAAAATTTTTCGACAACTATCCGAGCTTTATTTTTGGCCAAATATGTTCGGAGATTGCATAAGAGCAGCACTTCGGTGCCGAATTTGTGCACACGCTCGCAAACCACGGTCAAATGAACCTCCTTTAAATGCAATTGAGACTTCAGAACCTCTAGAGTTGGTATGCATCGACATTTTATCAATTGGGCCAGCAAATTCGTCGAACCATTATATTTTGGTTGCGATTGACCATTTTTCAAAATATTTGGTTGCAAATCCCATTCCAAACAAAACGCCGAAACCGTGGCACAAAACTTTGTAAAAAACTGCATTTTAGTGCTAGGGGCACCAAAAAAGATTCACAGCGATAAAGGCAAGGAATTTGTAAACGAAACACTGAGCGAAATTTCAAAAGTTCTAAAAATTGAAAAATCTACCACTTCGGGTTACGACCCTCAGGCCAACGGTGTTACAGAACGTGCAAATCAAACGATTTTGGGAATGCTTAGGCGTTCGACTTATTCTGCTTGGGAGTGGGATGAAAGACTTCCATTCATTGTTTTTGCTTACAATTCAACCCCATCAGAAACGACTGGCTTTTCCCCACACCATTTAATGTTTGGAAAACCGATTAATTTTCCCTTAGAACATGAATTAAAGTTCGAAGTAAACCCACTCTATACAATTGATAAAAATTCATACATCCAATTGTTCCGTGAGTCACTTATGCAGCTTGTGGATGAAGCGCGAAAAAATTCAGAATTGAGTCGGTTGAAAATGAAAGAGCGTTACGATGCCAAAGCCAAAGTCACAGAGAACAAATTTAGTGTGGGAGATAGAGTCATGGTCATTTTTCCGGGATCCCACAGCCGTTCGCCTCATAAAAAGATATTATGGAATCATTTTGGACCATTTCGAATTACTGAGCTTAAAAAATCAACGGCTACAGTAATACCGTCAGATAGACCCAATGGAAATACTATGATAGTCCCAATCGAACGACTTGTGAAAGTCCCCATAGAATTGCCAAACATTTGTTCACTGCCGAAAGGAAAGAATCCTTACAAAAATATTTTGAATGGATTAATAAGCGTGGCCGCATTAATTTATAAAGAGTGCCTACAAATAAACCAAAATTTTGTGCCAAATTACGAAAATACTACCAAAAGAAGCGTTTTTCAATTGAGGACAATTGATTTTTTAGGCGGTACGGATGAAGCAATGGAAACCGAACAGCAGAAAGGAAAGGAAAACATTGAAGAGGACACAATTTCCGTGCTGGGAGAAGATGAGGCCGAAATGCCAAAAGCCATTTCCTGGAGCACGTGTTGCACTGGCGAACAGCACAAAGACTGCGCAGACCTTTTAATGGCTGATTTGGATGCTGTTTTGGACCGTTCGGGAATGGGACTCCTCAAAATCGACAATCCGCTGAAGGCACTGCTCGCCAATTTCCTACTCAAATCCGACGCAGTAAAATCAGGATCGGCCGGAAAGAAGCTGCTTTTGCAAATTTCTGGTCCCTCGTTTCGTGGTCAGTCGTCGTCTCATTTCCATCCGTACCAGCGTATGCGCGGAGGGCCTTTCCACCATTCGACTCCGATCCAACGCCGTCCAGAATTTGTGCCGAGACGCTGAAGCTTAAGACCCCCAGACGAGCCCCACCTTTTGACAGTCGAATTCGGGTTTTTCTTTGTTTTGACGGCAGGGACGCCGCTCATAAAGGGGCGGGATGTGATAAGTGACCTCATTATTAATTTAAATAATTATAATTTTGGCGTTTTGTTTAATTATTTTTGATCTTATTCCAAAATTTGGTTTGTTCGCTACTTCTTGTCTTTTGGTTTTTTTGTGATTTTGGATATTTTTTTGGTTCTCATCTTCGCCTCCGACTTTTCCTTTATTTTTATTTTGCTTCGCTTTTAATAAATTTGTTTGTGTTTTTGGAGTTCCAATTCGTTTGTGTTTGCCGTGCTTAATTGTTGGTCTTCGAGTATCAATTTGTGAAAGCGGTGGAATTGAAATATTATCACTCTGCCGGAAAATCGCTTCATTGGGATAGCGGAGTACGCAAAAATTATTTTAATTTTAATTTAACATATTAATTAGCCTAAACAATTTTGGTTATTTAGCACAAATTCTGCTACGATTATGCGGGGGCTCATGGTTGCATTAACTGCGACCACATTGATTCGAAGGCCAAATGTAAAAATGGAAATAAAATTTTCAAATTGGTAAAATATTTTTGTTTTGCTCCAAAATTCAGGTGAACACTTGGAAAACATTATCCGTCCACCGGTGGCACCTTTGGCAGCACCTCATCAAATACCGGCCATGCCAAATCCGGCATATGGCATGCCAAATCCGGCATATGGCGTGTCAAATCCGGCATATGGCATGTCAAATCCGGCACTGCCGCCGATGGTCGTCCACAATGTGCCTGTTAACTGTCCGCCTCTCAACTGCAACCCATGCAATTGTAGTCCTCCGTGTTTTGGACACCACACAGCGGCGACTGGTGAAGGCCCCGGCGGCGGTCCCGCAATTTCGTTGGTATTGGCGGTGAGTTTTTGAAAAAAAATTTATAAATATTTTTTTCATCAGTTCTAGAAAATTTTTGAATATAAAAAATAAAAACACCCCGAAAATTATACTTATTCCATCGAACCCCTTCATCGAAGGTTTTTAAAAATTTTTGAGTCCCAAATTGTTTTTCAGAAATTGCCGAATCCCTTTATCGAATTGCTTTTCAAAAAAATTTTCGAATCTCTTGATCGAATTGGTCGAAAAAAATTTTTCAAAATTGAAATTTTATTATTTTTTGCAAATAACTGCTAATGGAACCATTAATGAGTTAATGACACAGAACCTAAGAAAATAAATATTTATTTTTTTTATCAACAGTTTTTCAGGCTGTTACTTTTTCGCTTCTTGGCCTGTTGAATGTTCATGGGATTGTTTTGCCCGTTTGATTTGGTGGCGCGATACAATTGGCCGGACAGAGTGCCACTTGAATAAAGGGGACGACGAAAAATGAGCACGACGAAATGCGTTATTTTAGGCACACATGAACCCATCCTTTTCATTCACAAATTAACTTGACAAAAATGATGGGGATGAATAAATTCTGAATTGTAAATCCCATTGGATTCGAAAGATTTATTCGTGGAATTAATTGGAAAAATATTACGAATAAATGATCAGAATTGTTTTTAATTTGCTAAAAATAATTGAGATTAACATCCTACAAAATTCATAAATTTTATCACAAAAATTTTTACATTACATTTCATGAAAACTTTGCCAAAAATTTATTCCTGAAATATAACACATATTATATGTAAAAATACATATTTTAATTGACAGCAAAAGTGTGACAATTCAAATAAAATGTTAATGTTTGTTAAGAGAAATTCCATTAAAAAGTGGCTATATATGTATTGATTATTATTATTAATAATTTTTATTATTGCATTATTAAGAGCGTGGATTTTGAGGCATACATATGCCTTTTTTCTGCTAACTTTTTATAGATTAATAAGCACGAAAAAATAAGTTTAATTTGAAGCTAAGTGTCAACATTTCTGTGCTTTTTGGAATTTTAGTGCCTAATGCCCATGGCACATAATTTTGACGTTTTATATCTTTTTTTTCTGACTTTCAGGGTTTTTTTGTTTTGTTTGAAAGTCTCTTAATAAAAAGGCACTGCAATAAAAATGAAGAAAACATCTCTAAAAATCTCTTTTAAATATTAAGCCCTAAAAATTGGAAAATTAAAAAAACCTAAATAAATTCTAATAAATTTTTCATGATTTAAGAATTTTTTTAAAAAGTGTATTTTTTTGTTGCAATGTAACAAAATTTTTTTTGTCTTTTTTGCCTTTTCACGCTTTCTATACTCTTTTTCACCTTTTTCGTGCTTGCCCTTGCCTATTTTAGGTGTCTGTCTATTTCAAAAAATTTCTTTCCCAAAATTCCTCGCTCTATTTATTTTTTCTTACCGAACAACAGTAAAAAAAAAAAACAACTGAAAATAAATAATTTCACAATTGACGAAGAATTTAATTTATTTTTAATAGTTTTCGATTGTTTTTTTCTCCGGTTTCATTGAAATATTGGCACGAAAAAATTTGGCTTTATTTCCGATAAAATGTCGGTCCCATGTTTGGCGAATCCGTCAAATGTTAGCATATGATAATAAAATTTTTATTTAAAATTACTAATTTTTACGTTGAAAACAATTGCCATTGTTCTTGTTGCATAAATACATATGTGGGAAAACTAAAAAATGGTCAGCAAAATGGTAAAAAAGACCACCACCACAAAAAGGGACGGAATGGAACCGATGGCACCAGAGCAAATGTTCTCGGCACAATCGAACGGCACGAACGGGTTCAATAGCGAAGCATCAGTTGAACCGGTTGGCGGAGCTAAAACAAGGATTCCTTTTTTAAGCAAATGCACAAAATTTTTGCGCACTTAATAAGCTCCGATAAGCAAGAAAAAAGCAAAAAATGACCCAAATAAATTTATGAAAATACATACACCGCTAAGAATGAAAAAATTATTGACAAAATTTTTGTTTATATTTGTCCTAATTCGAGAAAAAACTTTAAAATAATTATATTAAAAAAATTAACGGTCTAAAATAATGTAAAATAATGCACATGTTTTCACCATTTGGATTCCAACGTTGTTCTTTCGGGATTTGTAAATTGTTCTGCAATGTGTAATGCCCACGGCAATTATAATTGCCTTTGTCGCACAGGGTCCTCATCGCAAATTCAAAATCATTATCCTTACATGCCGCAAACATTAGATGTTTAGGGCAAGTGTTGTACACAAATTTCAAATTGCCATCTTAAATTGTCATGATGTGTACCAGGGATGGCACGGATAATTCCAATTTCCGAAAATTTTTAGGGCACCGGAATGCCATCCATACAGGTGTGTGCACATTACGCATGATTAGTTAGTGTTAATATTATTTATTGTAATTGGTGCAGACATTTGTGCCTATGTCCAAAATCGGATTTAGATTTAAGTTTTTTCAATCATAATCACTTTTTCTCGCTAATTAAAGGTTTTCAGGGTCGATGATTAAGATTGCGACATCCATTTCGATCCATACGGGATCACGGGCCTGAATTAAATATTTTTTCAAAAATAAAAAAATTTTGAACAAAAGCCTAAACGTTGAAAATTTTTTAATTTTTGCTTTTGGTTGAAAGCTGTCTAAAATTCAGTGAAACGAAATTGGAAATCATCAAAGACTATAATAAACGATATGCAAACAAAATTTCGGCAAAAAATGAAATTCAAAATTTTCGGCTTTTCGACTTATTGTTCGAATTCGGGTTCAGAGACTGTGAGAAAAGTGCCCGTTGAAAACTGCATAATTACCAAAAATATTATTTTTAACAATATGAGAGAAATGGGGCTCCGACGGTGCCGTATATGTCAGGAAAATTGTTTGTTTTTTTTAGACCTTTTTAATCATTTTTAAATCGCTTTTTAAAGGAAAAAATGGACAAAACTTAGTGCTGCAAAAAATATTACAAATTTTATGATTATTGAAAAATTTTTCAATTAGTGGCAAATGTGTTAACAAATTAACATAGAATTTAAAAAAAAATTTCCGGCAACCCCCGTCGGCAGGTGTTCTGTTTCGTTATATAAAAAATAAAAACCATCAAATTAAAATCTTAAGAAATAATTTAAACATATTTGCTCAAAAGCAATCAGATTTTAATTTATGTGTTCACTATTAACCTGGAAACTTTCAAAAAAATTTTTTGTTAACTTTCAAAAAATTATTGTCGGAAGAGCTCAATAAACACTGTTTTCCTTACATTTTGGTCATAATTTTTTATAAATTTAACAAAAAAAATTTTGGAACTTATAAGCCATAAAAAAAAGTTTATTGTCCGAACATTTGCAAAAATTAAAAAATAAATAAACATTTTACCACTGTCAGTGCACGTGTGTTCGGTGCACACCTTCAAAGTGTTCGGATCAAAATTTTCGTATTTTCCGCAATATTTTTCCACCATGTTGCCATTGACAGTGACTTCGATGGATTTGCCGGTGTTTTTGATAAAAAATTCACCCTCTTGTCCACGTGAATGGAAGCCCACCCAACAAGAAACCGTTGTTTCAGGATCTGAAGTTAGGAGTAAATATTTGAAATTGAACATAGAACTGGACATTTTTGACAAAGCCTAAATCTAATCAGTATGATTTCTTCATGTACCAGTCCCTAGAAAAATCTAGGCTTGCTTGTTTGTGCCTGTAAAAACATTGGCCACGCATGTCATAAACACCAGAGATTGGAACACAGTCAGCAAGAGGTTCATGAGGCCGCAAATTGAGATTAATTAGTTTGAAATTGACCTTAATTATCTTCTAATTATTCTTTTTATTTAATTTTGGATTTATACGAAATTATTTTTTATATAAATCATTTGGCTATTAAATCAAAAATCAAATTAATGAATGAATGAATGTGATATTCGTAATGTTCTCTCTGCCCATACTGATCAGATTTTCACGTTCAGTCATCCATTTTTGTGCATTCATTAACCACTTGCTTTTGCTAATGTGTGTTTAGGGGAATTGTTGATGATAAATATGTGTCATACACCAAAATGAAAATTTAAAAAAAAATGAAAAAATTGAAAAATCTCAAAAAATATATTTTCACAAAAATATTTAATAATTACACTACAGTGTATGACAATGAATCTGATATTTTCTTAATAAAGATTTATGATTTGTTTTAATACAAAATAACATTTAAAATAATGTAAACATAGAAAGGAATAGTGAAAATGTGAGACATAACCCAACACTTGTTGGTCCCAATTTCGCTTCTCCCCTAAAAAAGATTAAATAATATTTATAAAGATAAACTTTTCAATTAAAATAAGCAAATTAAATTGGATTGACTAATTGTTATTCATTACAATATAACCTACAACAATTTTCATGCTTAAGAAAATCAATGTTTGTTGATTATTCATTGTTTGTATAAGAAAAGCAAAAGCATTTAAAAATTTAGATGATTAATTTTGATTGCTAATAAACATTTTCACATTTAAATTTAAAACAACTAAATTAATATTCAACAGCTAAACAGTTTAATAATTTATTTAAAAAAAACATAATTTTGCCCAATTTATTAGAAAACTTAAATTATCGATAATCTCGAAAGAGTATTTATAAAGATTTATTAAATTATTCATATAAAAATAACAAATACTATTGGGATATTTAAAAAACCAAACCTTCTCCCCCTCCACGCCCAGGCCAGCATCGGGCATTCGTTAACCACACAAAGTTCAACCCGCAACAGAAGAAGAATATTTTGGGCGACAATTAAAGCAGCAGCAGGCGAAAAAGGCAATGCCATCAACGGAAACAGCAAATTTTGGCATCGGCATAGTTCCAAAGGAAAGTGCCAAAGATGGAGCACAACATGGACATGAACAACATGATGGCAATGGCGTACAAGTTCTTCATCAAGACGAAGTTGTTCAGCATCAACAGCACCGTAATCATCACCACCGTAGACGGCATCGGTTATTGACCAGCGGACGAACATTGTGCCAACACAGGCATGGCGGCATGATGGTGATGCCAATGCCAATACGACAGATGGTGGCCGATTAAAACAGTGGAAGAGGAAGAATGATGAAAGCAATCCGAATTGGACTATAACCATCGCCTAATTAGCATCATAAATATATTTTTGTATAAAATATTTTAAAACTGTGTCATTTTATTCAAAATAAAAGATTTATTATATTTTACCTTTTTTGTTCTTTGGTATTTATGGCGTTTTTATTTTGAATTGTTATCACAAAATTGTTTGGCACGCTGTGTATACATCAAAAAAGGGAAAACATTGGCCACGAATGGCAAAAACACCACAGTTGGTAAAACCCAGCCATTTAAAAGCAAAATAAATAAATAAATAAAACATAATTTATGTAAAAAATGAAATATAAAAATTTAAAATAATTTTAACAGAAGCAAATTAATTCCACATAAATTTATCCTTTAAAATTCTATTACAACTAAAAAACAATTTCATTCCAAAAATAATTAATTTTCGAGTTAAAAATTATTTATAAAAATGGGCTATAAGGAAATAATTTGTGACAATTAAGATAGCAATTACAAGTTGTCACTGTGAAAACTGGTTATCCTAAAGATTGGTGCTGAGAAGTTTTATCCACTAATTTAAAAGGTACATATAATTGATAGGGATAGCGTTTTTTAGACAAATGCTTTTGCATATTTGGGGTTTTGTGCCTAATTTGCCTATTTTTCAGGATTTTTGAAAAAATCCTTAATAAAATAGCAATAAAAACGAAAAACACACCCTTAAGAAATGACCGGAAAAATTTTCATAAATACACGCCTATGAATTAAAAAATATCCCAAAAACTGCACCCCAAAATTTTTCCTTCATAAAAATGTTTGGTTTAAAAATTACTCTTTATTTAAAAAAAAATTTGAAATATTTAAGATTCATTTTCAATTGAAATATTTAAGTTGTTTGTTGTTTTGTAACCTAAAAAACGTTAATAAAAAACTTTAATGGGTTAATAATCACTAATTTTAATGCTTAATTGTTGATGAATAAAATTTAAAAATTAGAAGAAAGAATAAATTTATTTCAACTTATTTTGTCCAAAATGAAATTCAATAAATTAAAGGCATTTTTTGAACTTTAAAAAAATTTTTCATCGTTATTACACTTTGATGAACAATTAGTTGAGTGCCTTTACAAATTTGCATTCATTTGCAAGAAACATCGCCTCTCGTCGCTTGATTTATCCATTCACAAAATGCGGAGATTTTGTTGAAAAAATCTTAATTAAAGGTAGTTAATGAGTTATTATGTATATTTAATGGCGCAAATTATAAAATATTTAGAAATGTGATCGAAAACGTACTTTTGTTTGAACGTTCTGATTCATGCCCCAATATAACACCGATTTGGGTCCAACGCCCATTCTGGGTTCTGAACAATGGCCCACCGCTGTCGCCCTTGTAAGTCAAAAATAAGATTTAAAGATTTAATTTTATTCATTTTCTAATAAAATGAAAATTTGTAAAAAGGCAAGGACCTCATTTTTTGACTAAATTCATTATAATCATTATAGGAAATCAACATATTTTTAGAGTAATAAAGGAGGGAAATTTTTTAATTTGTTTTTTAATTTACCTCAAAAAAATAGAATTAAGGCCAAATTTTCATATATGCAAAAAAATAAATGAATTTTGATTTAAAACGAACGTGTGTAGTCTTGTGGAATCGGCTGAATTGGCAAACAGCATGGTTTGGGCAACCAGCTGGAGAAAGGCGGACATTGTCTTGGCGAAGCGAATCGGGTAAATGTTGTTGTTGTTGGTGTTTGATGCGATCTATCAAAAGATGAATTAATAAGTTAATTAATTAATTTAAATTAATTGATTAATTAAGCCTCCTTTTACCACCAGTATCATTTTTCCGAATTCGAACAAAGTATTGAAATTCATTTTCGCATTTTGCCTATACAGTGTGTACCATTGAATTTTCATCCCGCTGTGAAAATTTCAGATTTTTCAAAATTTTCTTCTTTTGTCCCTGGCAAACCGCTTTCCCTTCCCTCTTTTAGAGCCCCCGCCTTCGCTGCGAAATATAATCCTACTTTTTGTTTTATATTGACAATATCAAATTCATAGCTGGTGGTACCTCCTTTCGTAGGTCCCCAACTAATTATTGTCGCTGGTTCAATACTCGCTGGCTCTTTTTTGTCAAGGCAAATCCGTGAAACGTTCGGGCCAAATTCAAGTGGAACGGTCAACTTTTAATATTGCATTAATTTAAATTATTTAATTTTTTATTTTGAAAAGTCCTGGCTACTTAATTTTAATTTCTTTCATTCATTAATGCAATTAGAAAGAGGTGTGCGGGTCGTTTGGGCGCTGCCGTTTGGGAACCGCTTTTTAATTATATATTTTTTTAAATTTTAAAACTTAAAATATTTTCGCGTGTTAAATTTCCATGGCACACAAACGGCGGCGCACCCATAACGTCCCGATCCCGCAAACAAAAACAAAACAAGCCTCGAGAAGAGCCAAATCATTTTTAAATTCATTGCTTCGGAAATGCTCATGCCGTATGATGTTTAAAACATGCTTTTTTGTGCCCTTTGTATAGTCTTTGTGGCCAACAATCACTTCCATCTCGTTGGGTTTCACTCTCATAAACATTTCCTTCCTAAAGGCAAATTTATTCTGTTCTTCAAAATCGTAAAATTGCTAATTAAAATGTGCTAAAAACATACTGGAATAGTGCCAAAAATGTAAATTGATATTTTAATAAAAAATTTTATTAGAAGAATGATTTTAATTCTCAGTATTTACATTAATCTTTGTAATTAGAAAAAAATTCAGTTTCCAAAAAAATTGCATTACGCCAAACTATACGGTTTAAAACAGTGCCAAATAAATTAATTATTTTCACCGCTGGTTTGCCGTGAGTCTGATTTTTGATTCTTCAAAAAATGGCTGTTTCCATTCGTCACATTCGTTCGTCTCGAACAATGTCATATTCACATGGGTACAATGTCCGGACGTGAGAATCCATCGCTTTTCGACAACTGTGCCACCACAAGTTTGCATTTGCCGGATTTTTCCTTTGACGTGGCATGTGACCGCAACATGTGCCATAAATGGCCATTCATGCTCTCCACCCACCTCCTTGCCAAATTTAATCTGAGTTTTAATTGGTTGGAAAATTGGCATTACATCTATTGAGTAGGGGTCGAGAATTTAAAAATTGATTTTTATATTCTTTTTTTGAAAAAAAGATTTTAGGAAATAGATTTTTAAAAAATTTTAAAAACGCATAAAATCTCAAAAATTTTAAAATATTGTATGTATTTACTCTATAAAAGTGCCGAAATTTTTTTTTTGCTCTTTTTAGTGCTAAAAGATTTCCCGAGACCGAGCCTAACCACAAACTCGGCTCTTTATCGAGTTGAGCCCCGAGACTCAGGATCTCAAACGGTATAATTTTTTTGGAAAAATCCGTTAAAATTTATGGAAAAAAATTTAGCAAACATTTTTCAAAGCCCGTCATCCATTGGCCTCTCGGTTTAGTCCTTTAAATTTCCTGTTTACGCGGGATAATGGGTGCAGCTTGGTCCCGCATGGATCATTGCTGACGGTGTATTCTTTTCTTGTTTCAATTGCCACTTCTGGGCTTTTGCCAATGATTTGATGTTCTCCTCGTGGTTCTTCCGCTTCCTCCTTTTCGCTCGGCACCAATGCCAATGCTTCTTCTCCGTTTGAGGTAACCTTTTCAAATTGCAATGATTTATTTGATGATTTTTATTTGCTAGTTTTTTTTAATAGTTTTATTCTTTAAAATTATTTAAAAAATTAATAATAATTGTTTAGCTACGATTTGCACATGCTCATATAGACAACCTCAAATGACTTAACAGTAATTAATTGGATGATTGAGTAACATAAATCAAAGAGGCTTAATTTTAAACTAAATTAAGCCTTGAGTGACTCACTTCTTTTGTCTGGCAAAATACAACAATAAGGAACATTGCCAATAGTGGTAACATTCTCACAGAAGAAAGACAATTTTTAATTACAATCACCTTGTAAACTATGAAATTTTATTTTATTAATGAAAATACGAAAAGCCAAAGATTTTCTCAGAAAATTTTTAATTAATTAAAAATAATTAAAAGAAAATAACATAATTAAGCAAAACGAAATAACCTTTTTAATTATATTAATGAATTTAAAGAAAATTTTGACTTCATTTGTGCAAATTATCTTTTTTTAAATCTGACTTACACCTTAATTGGTTTAGATTTTTATCTCTTTTGCGAGATTTAAGCGATAATTTTAAATTTTTAAAACCAAAACGGAAAAATCTGTTTTTTTTTAAATAAATTATTTAAACAGTTTATCTCTTGTAATAACAATTAATTTTAGTCGTTTTATTTAATTTCCATTTGTGAGAATTTTCATAGCAATCCAAATTAATCATCAAAATTTTTTTAAAGACGTTATGCTTTTC
>SIJG01000050.1:123975-144469 GCA_023374025.1 Heterodera schachtii
CCCTTGGCCTAGGTTCAAGAAAAACTCAGGCCCAGGCCGAAGAACTATCCAACTTAACATTTCACCATTTGCAAAAGTTTTTGCCTGTTGTATTACTCGTTTTGTTGTTTTTTTTTTTTTGAGTTTTGAACAGTTTTTAAGCATAAGCAGTTAAAATGGCCACAACTGTTACCACCAATCATTGTCAACAAAAGTGCCCTCAAGCAGAAAAAATGCGCTGCGAAATTGGGCACTCAACGAGAGGGGGGGGGGGGGGGGGGGGGACGTTGTGCCGAATAGCGCAAGTTGAAACACTTAACGACACCAATTTGGAGGGCGCGGACGTCCAATGGAGGCGTAATTTGCGATGATGGCAGCGAATTTTCGGTACTATCCCTTTTGTGATCCCCTATCGAAATTTATATTTTGCGACATTTGCTTCTACATATAATTAATTTTTTACTTTTTGGATTTTCTGTCATAATTAATTCGGGTAAAGAAATAACTCTTTTAAAATTTTAGTTAGGATTTAAATAAATAAATTTATGATTTTCAATTTTCGCCACACGAAGAAACGGCGGCACAACCATTGGACATCAACTGAAGGCCAATTAGCGAATGAATTCAGCAAGAAAATCAGAACAATGAAGCGTACTGTAAACATTTGGCCTCGTCTGGGGGAACAGAGCATGAAAATGAAATTTGCATTTTGCAAAGAAAATCCGAGAAATTATTACAAGTTTTTTGATTAAAATAATTAACGGTGGAAAATTTAATGTGCGTTTGGCTCTTTTCAAAAATTCTTTGCTTGAACTCAATTTTATTTGCCCATGCCCAAAGGGATGTTGAAGTAATGTTGTTTTTGGATTTTCCATTTTCTATAAATTCATTTTTTTTAAACATTTTAAAATTCAATTTTAGGGGTGTATTTTTCTTTTTTCAGTCGATTTTTAGGGGGTGTATTTTTGTTTTTTTGAAATCCCGAATTAGGAGGTGTATTTTACAAAAATTTTCACCGTTTTTCGCCAAAAAAATTACTATTTTTTGCATTTTTGGCCTCCATTTTTCAAAAATATGGTAAAATGAGGGTCCGGCGGTGCCGATAGGCGCCGCAGGGAAAATTTTGAGTGTTTTAATGCAATTTTGTTAAGAAAAATGCTTAAAATTTCAAAAAATTTACTGAAAATTTTTTACTTTTTTGGGTTTCGGGAAGGGGGGAGGGCTTTAGCCCCCTCAGCCCCTCCCCTGCCTACGCCCTTTGCTCCCGTAATTCATAATTTATGAATAGGGCGAGGATTTTTAAGCGCGAAAAAGTCCAAAATAAGCCCTTAAATAAGCGCGAAAGAATCGCGAAATAAGTGCGAAAATAAGCACGAAAAAAAATTCCAAATTTAGTGGTATAATTTTTTAAATTGCTGTTTTTTATATGAAAATAATTTCGGTTATACTGTCGATGGTACCCCCCCCCCCCTTTTTTGAAAAAAAATATTTTTGTTTTCAAAAGACATAAAGCATGTTTCCTAGGGTTTTCGGGGTCGCTGATCACGAATCCGGTATCTATTCCGACCAATTTCGAACCCCGGGCCTGAATTCAAACAAAAGTTCGAAAATTCAAATTTTTTGAAATTTGTATTTTTCCTTAAAAAACCGGCTAAATACGCGGAATCAATCAGAAACTCATTAATACTTCAATAAAAAATTATTTAAACCATTTTGGATTAAAAATATGAAATTCGCAAAATTTGAATTTTCGAACTTTTGTTCGAATTCAGGCCCGGGGTTCGAAGTTGGTCGGAATATTATGCCGGATTCGTGATCAGCGACCCCGAAAACCCTAGGAAACATGCTTTTATGTTTTTTGAAAACAAAAATAATTTTTTTCAAAAAATGGGGGGGGGGGTACCATCGACAGTATTACCATAATTTCAAATTAAGGCAAACAATTTTATTCATTGATTACAGTTGCAAATAATTAAATATATTCGAAATTTTTGAATACTTTTTCTAAAATTAATAAAATTTGAAAAACCAAAATTTGGTAAAAAAAATTACAAAAATTTTGGCCGAGATAAAAAAACAAATTTAGTGGAAAAATTTTTGAAAATTTTTAACCAAGTCGCCAAAAAATGTGATCGCGTCGAAAAATTTTTTTTCATTGTATTTTTGTTAAAAAATTTGTGAATTTTACAGGAAAAATTTAAAAATCTCGAAATAAGAACGAAAATAAGCATAAAACGCTAAAATAAGTACAAAAACTTATTTTAAGGGCGAACCTCTAAAATATGCATTTTTAAGCACGAAACCCCAAAATAAGCATTTCTAAGTTCGAATAAGTGCGTTAAAACACAAAATTTTCGAACAAAAAATGTGTTTTTCGTGCATTTCTCGTCGAGTTAAAGCCGCAGAAAAAATTAAGCAAAAACTTACAAATCCTCGCCCTATTTATGAATTTTAATTCCAAATTAATTTGAGTCTATTTTTTCTCGGGCTTAAATGGAAATCAAAATTCTCAACATTCAAGGAGAAATAATCATGGTAATGAGAAGTAAATATTAGTTTTATAGCCTCAAATATTTAAAAAAAGTTATGGGTGATCAAATTTAAGAAAAAATATTTAATTAATTTAGGCGTGTCCTAAGTTCTGCAACAGTCCCGAACAGTCGACGCTCATCAGGCGGAACCGCCGCCTCCATCCGAAACTTATCGAAATACTAAAATACCATTACAAAATTTTTGTCCATTTTTTCTGGCATTTATGACTGTTGATCATTTTTTGATAATTTTTTTGCAGTTTCTTCTTTGAATTCCATGCATAAATTTAATAAAGTTTCAAATAAAGTACAAATAATTTTTCCATTTTATCGCAAAATCAAAAATAAAATAAATTTTTTCTTATTTAATAAAATTGAAGTAATAAAATTGTTAAAATCTGTGATGCAATTTTGTGCAATTATTTGAATATTGTAAATTTAGAGCGAACATTTTATACAAAATGCTGAAAAATGGAAATTTGATACAATATACAAAAGCTCACGAACGTAAAAAACTCAATTACAAAAAAAATTCACTTTCATATTTTAGGCAATAAAAACTCGAAATGTAACTGAAAAAGGACACAAAAAATACAAATAGAAGCCGAGAAAAACGATGCCTCGTCGATAATAATTGAAAATCCTTAAAATAGAACGATAGCGAAGACTTTTTCCAAAATTTTATAAATTTTATTTGGGGTTATCACGTTTTTTTGAAAAATTTTGCCAAAATTTAAACCGGGGGAGGGAGAGGGGGGGGCGGGTCTTACTTTTAGTTGGGATGATCAGATTGTGTCGGTGGAAAGAAAAAATCGAAAGGATTTGAAGAAATATTTGGCCAAGGATGGAACCAAAGAGCATATGAAAATGAAGGCGATCAAACTGATCAAAACAGAGTGAAAGAAGAAAAAAGTGAAGAAATGCCAATGGGTTGTGACCAATTGGAACAATTTCCAACAAAAAATGGACAAATTTATGATAAAATTCGAATTTTAAATCACAAACAAAAGAGAGAAATTGTTGAAAAATTCCATAAAATAAAAGAGAAAATTAGGCAAATGGGAAAGAAATATCCAAAAAAAAAAATGGAGTAAATTTGAAAGAAAAATTGCCAAAAATTGGGTGAAAATCAAATGAAAATTTACAAATGGAAAAGGGAATTCGGAATAATGACGAACAAAAATTATTCAGTAATGAAAAAAGAAAAATGTTAAAGCAATTTGAACAATATATGCAAAATTAAAAATGCAATTAAATGAAAATTTGTGGGAAAAAGAGAAATTATAGCAAAAAAATTGGGCATAAGTTTAATGAGCATTTATAATTGGAAGAAACAATTTCAAAGTGGAAATGGAAATTCGGAGAAAACCCAAAAAAATGATGCGCAAAAAAAAGAAATTATTGAAAAATATTTCAAAATAAAAAACGAATTTATGCAAAAAGGAAAACATTCACAGAAGGAATGGAAAGAATTTCATTTGAATCATCAAACAAATGTTTGGTGTGACTTATAAAACAATTGAAAATTGGGCCAAGAAAATTGGCAATCAAACAAAATATTAAAATAGGTAAAGCATTTTAACAGATATTTTATTATTTAAACTTAATTACACCAATTTAAATGTTTTTCAGTGCAAAAGATTAACACTTTAGCTAAACAAAATGGAAAAGATAAAGCAATATTACAAGATGAAAAGGGAAACTCCAAAGCTTTCTGATTGGAGAATTGCAGAAATTTTGAAAATCTCCAAAGCGTCATTAATTAAAATTTAATTTAAAGAAAATGTGTAAACGTTTTGAATACCTATGTTAGCTTGAAAAATTTTCAATATTTTTATAAAATTAGTGCTCATTTTTTCATTTATCTTTCCTTTTTCTTTTGGCTCAACCCAAATTTTTTGTTTTTTATTTGAAATTTTAATAAATGTATGCTTTGAACTGGAAGGAGAAAATGCATAAACGCCCTTAGGCCTAAAATTTCGTTTTTGAGGCCCCATAACTTTTTGGTTTCTTCGTATGGGGACATAATTTTAATAATTCACAATAGAAGGCGATCCTGGCTTTATACAATGATACCAAATTTATATGCGTTTTTTCAGTGATCAGCACACAATCTTCAGTCAATTCAATGATCACAAAAAATCTATGACCAAATTGGTCAAAAAAGCGTTTTTTTTTTGTGTATTTGGCCCTAATTAGCAATTTAAAAAAAAAAAAATTAATGTCCAAAAGCATCCGATATCGTTTCGTCTGGCACGGCATTTTCCATGCAGTTTCATTTTGTCCGTTCGTCGAATTAATATAATATTTTAACGAATGAACAAAAGGTCTATTGAAAAATACAAAACCGACCAAAAGTGGTCAACCAAATGGGACTCGATCTTTTTAATGGGTTTTATGCACTTTCCTTTAGAATGGCATTTATTGTGTGAATAAAATGAAAACTACAATTTAACGCAACTTTTCACTTTATTTATTGTCGAAACAAATATCATGTCGTGACAGACATGATTTTTCATTTTGAAAATTTTAGTTTTTCCATCTATAACTCTATTACTCTATTTAATAATCATTTTAACACAGGGCCCTCATTCGTCCTTGGATGCCAAGGACGTCCTTGGAATTTGACTATCTTTCTTCGAAATAAAAAATGTCCTTGGATGCCAAAGACGTCCTTGGAAGTCAGCATTTGGAAAAATTTAAAATATTCAAAGAAACTTGAAGTTTTTGAAAATTTATTTTGCCAAATTCCCAAGTTTTTTCTCGGCGGTGCCTATCGGCACTGCCGGGATATCTCTTAAAAATCAAATTCATTCCAATGAAAATATATAAACTTTTGGATAAAGTTTAATTATTTTTCATACATATGATAAAAATTTAAATGTCCTTGGATTTCATGAATTTTCCCCACTATGCCCTTGCAAATCGGCATACCCGTCCTTGTAAACGGAGCATGGACGATGAGAGCCCTGTTTTAAAATTTTAAATTAGAGTATAAATTATTTTCTCTGTATTGGTGGCAAATGAGTCGAATAATAATTCTTAGACCGGGTGACCATAAATTTTGGGCTTTACCAAATTTGTTGGTATTCAACTTATTTTTTCTTATTTTGCATATTGTTTTATTTTTTGCATCTTTAAGAAAAATGCTTGACAAAATTGTTAATTGTATAAATCATCAATCGGCAATTGTTCAATTGTTTTGACCTTTCCATTACCATCCCATCGACAATTTTGTACATTTTGGAAATGATACAATATTCCCTGTCATCATTTTACAAATTGTTCTTCATCCGTGGGGTGCTAGGTCGTTTTCTAAAAACCGCCAAGGGGTATAAAAATAAATATCTTGTTTCAAATTCAACCAAATCAATATTTCATGGTAGCACAAGTTTTCTATCAGAATATCAATATTATTTTTAAATTAGTATAAAAAAGTTATGCTTATTAAATTCGTAAAAATCTTAAGCATGAATTCTTTGTCCACAACTTTTTTGAAACCCTGTGAAATTTTTAGATATTTTAAAGATAAATAGAGAATTCTTAGGACTATCGAATATATAAATTCATTTGGCTCAATTGTCATTTTAAGGACTTTAAAATTTAAATTATGCAAAAAAAAAAAAGGTTATTTTTAAAAATACCATATTTTATGAAAATATTCCAAATAATTAATTTTAATGGAAATTCCTGGATAAACTGCTAAAATTTGACGGAGCGAATTTAATCTCTAAAAAAATTTAAAAAAATGCATTTAATAGCTAATTTCTATAAATTATAAAACCAATTGATTTTTTTTTAAATGGGACCAAAAGTTTGTTAGGCACAAAACAAATGTTTGCAACACCCTTTTATAAAGTTTTTCTTCTAATTTTAACTTTTGTAAAAAAATGTTTAAAAGTCGGTCTCGAGTTACGACTCGAGAAGAGTTTCTGCCTTTTTTGGGTCTTCGTCTCGGGTCTCGTATTAATTCCGAGAATCGCGGAGGAATATTGTACCAATAAATGGAGTTGCATTCTTTGTTGAACACATACTTCCGTCATAGTTTAATTGCTCAATTTTGCTCGCGTCAGTCTAATTATCTCATCAACACTATTTTTGATTAATTGCCCCCATTAAAATATCGTTGTCACATTGCGTGGCATTTATCGTTAAGCTCAAAAGCCATTTTTCTTTACAATTTTCGTTATACTTTGGCAAAATTATGGAAGCAATTAAATGGGTAAATATTGATCATATGGCCCAGAGCTGAAAATTGTCGAAATATATACCAATCGATAGCCCTAAGTCTGTAATGGAAGAATCCGAAAGAATTTTTTTGCGGAAACCAATCCCTGAAGAGTTACAGACCCGGGACTGAAATGGCCAAATGGCTTTGGGACTGAACCGTCCACTGACTGAAAAAGCATGGAATTGCGACAAAATGCATATGAATCGATTCCGCACGGTCTGCTAATAAAGAATCCGAAAAAATTTTTGGATAAAAAAGAAATTGACAAAAATTATGGGTCCTCAAAAATCTCAAAAAATGACTTTGATTAAAAAATTAATTTAGGTGAGCCAAAAAAACGTAAAATACTTCAGTTTTTGAACTTCGCAAAAGGGAGCATGCGAAGACGGAGCAAGTAGTGGGGCGAGACGGAGGGCGGAGGAAAAAGTCTGACGAGCGCCACAGGCGGTTGACTGCGGGGGCCCGAAGGGCCCCCGCCAATCAGTCAACCGCCTGCGGATCACGCGCGGACTTCTTCCGTAGCCCGTAGTCTCGCCCCACCTACTGGCCGCCGTAGTCGAGTGTGCGGCGGTTTTTTAGCGCAATAAGCAAAATTTAAACTTTTATATTTGACGAATTTTTGTTATTTTTTGACTGAACCGATTTTGAGGGACCTATAACTTTTGCTAATTTCTTTTTTATCCAAAAATTCCTTCGGATTCTTGTTTAACAGACGATGAGGAATCGATTGATATGCATTTTGTCGCAATTCCATGCGTTTAAGGGTTTGGACGGTTCAGTCCCAAAACCATTTGGCCGTTTCAGTCCCGGGTCTGTAACTCTTCAGGGATTGGTTTCCGCAAAAAAATTCTTTCGGATCCTTTCATTACAGACTGAGAGCTATCGATTGGTATATATTTCGACCATTTTGGGTTCTGGGCCATATGATCAATATTTTCCATTAAATGTTTCATTTCAGCTAATAATTATTTATTATTTTTTGGCAAATTTATGGAAGCAATTAAATGTTTCATTTCAGCTAATAATTATTTATTATTTTGGCAAAATTATGGAAGCAATTAAATGTTTCATTTCAGCTAATAATTATTTATTATTTTGGCAAAATTATGGAAGCAATTAAATGTTTCATTTCAGCTAATAATTATTTAATTATTTTGGCAAAATTATGGAAGCAATTAAATGTTTCATTTCAGCTAATAATTATTTAATTATTTTGGCAAAATTATGGAAGCAATTAAATGTTTCATTTCAGCTAATAATTATTTATTATTTTTGATGAATGCTCTGAACAGAGCCGAGGTTTTTAGGGTTAGTCTATGTTAAATGAGCTCCTCTTCACTTTTCAAATTTCAAAAAAAGAGCTCTCCTCTAAATATTACTTTCACTAAATAAATATTATAAAAAATACAAAAATAATCTTATGATTAGATTTGTTGGTACTTATTTCCTTTACGGGGTATTGTTAACATACATTTTCAGATGCCTATAAATGTACGCATTATATGACGAATTTAACAGCTTCCTGTACCAAGGGTACCCTCATAACATATACCAATGAGGGTACCGTACCAGCTGTAAAAATTTAGAGTTCACATATTGAGTTAAAATACTCTTTTATTGGAGTTTTAGATGACTAAGTTCATTTTCATGTATTTTAATCCAGTTCAACAAAAAACTCGAAAATTTTGACTTTTCGACTTTTGATTCGAAATTGGGTCAGGGGGACGGATTTGGTTGAAATGGATGCTGTATTCGTGCTATCAGCGACCTCGAAAACCACTTTGAATTATTTTTACTAATTTTTAAAATAAATTTTTTATTTAAAATGTATGTTAAAAGTACCCCGTAAAGGAAATAAGTACAAATTTATTTATTTATTTATTTTTGTAGCACCTGAAATTTCGGATTATTGACCTGATTTTTTAATTTTAAATATTTATAAATTATTATTTTCTGCCTAAAGAGATTAAAAAGATATTGCAAAAATATTGTTTATAATGGAACTGTTCTTCTTTAAGCCGACTGAATACCAGCGTTTGTACAACTGCAGCTCCTACAACATTGGCCAAATTCCATTGGAAAACCGTCAACATTTTGCAATTGGCGCATTTTTTCTTTCCATTGGCATTATTTGCGAGGTAAATTTAATATTTATTAATATTTTTTTTGTGTCCAATTAAGGTACTGTACATTCCTTGTATGATCAGCATCCGTAAGCACATGGACAGCACTTGTTATAAGGTCCAGTTGTGTGCTAAGTCATTTTTGTAAATTCTGACAATTTATCAGAAAATGGAAAAAAATATCAATCAGAATTTTCTTAAAAACCTCTAATTATCTTTTCAAAAAATTTTTTGGTATTGCAATTTTTAAATATTGCATGCTTACAAGGGAACCTCACGAACTGTTAGTCAAAAAGTGGGTATAAATTTGGTATCATTGGATAGAGCAGGGTCGACTTCTATTTGAATTTTTAATATTAGCGGTGTTAGACGAAAAATAAAAAAGTTATGGGGCCTCAAAAACCGAAATTTTGGTTGTGTTTTCACTTAAAATTGGTGGCTCAGTTTGTTAAATTTGCATTTTTGGAGCGCTCGGGTTCGAATCCAACATAAAAAATAATATATTTTATTAATGTATAATATAACTAAATAATTTAAAAGCGCATTTTTAGACAAAAAAAAATGTATAATAATTTTTATTTAGTGAAAATAAGCTAAAATAATAATAAAAGTAAAGTTTGGAAATTAATAGAAAGTTAACAAAGCTGGAAATAGGCCCTTACAAATTAGGCCTAAATTTCGGTTTTTGAGTTCACGTAACTTTTTTATTTTTAGTTACACACCGCTAATATTAAAAAATTCACAATAAAAGTCGACTTTGCTCTACCCAATGGTACCAAATTTATACCCACTTTTTAATTCGCGAGGTTCCGTTGATAGAGCTATCGAATCATAACCATAATGGTTAATTAGTTGCTTTTAAGAAAAGTTTTTAATTATTTTCTTATTTCTTGGCACGAAAACTAATTGAAACCATGCCAATGTCTCAGAAGAGAAGCAATAATATTGAAAAATTTACCAAAATTTAATTGTTTATACCAATTTTCAATTAGTTCATGTTTTACATTGCCGTCATCGACATGCTTTGCTTGCTTATAAATGCCATCACAACTGGCATTTTGGCCATTTTGGGAGCGGTTTTTTGTTCTTTTCCACGCTTTATTTATTTTGTTGGCGCCTTTGGTTTAGGTAATAAATTAATTTTTTTGAAGGAAAAAAGTTTGAATTTATTTTATATTTACTTTTATGTAATTTGTGGTTAAATGGGAAAAATCTTGAACAGAAACTTCTAAATAATGCTTTTTTATTCGCTGGAAGAACTTTTCACGCTTTAATTATTTTTTGATGTACATTTTGATAATTAAAATTAGTTTAAATTTATTGTTAAATAAAATTTATTTAAATTACAAAAAAGGGTTGTGGGCCTGTGAATCAATGGCTGAGATTTGTTTGGCGGTTAATCGTTGCATGGAAATTGCTTCTCCTAAAATGGCACGTTTTCTATTCGAAGGCAAACGCATTTTCATTTGGATGGTTAGTTAAATATTATTTATTATTTTAATTAATTTAGAAAGAAACGGGGGATGCGATTGCCAAAAGGCAAAAAACGGGCACATGAATTCTAGAGACCGGACAAGAGGGTAACGAAAAAACCAAAACCGAAAAACTCAAAAATTTCTCGGTCGGTTTTTTCGGTTAAAACCGAAACCGAAAATCGAAAAAAACCGACCGGTCTAATGAATTCAAAAACGGGCATTTTTAAAAAGCTTGGCATGCCCGGTTTTAAGAGGGCCTTATCGCAACGCTGGAAGAAACAGGGATTTATGTATACCAGTTTTTTCTAACACTGACCGCACATCGCTACTTACCTAAAGATTAAATTCTAAAATTAAATCTTACGACTAATGCCTGCACATTTTTTGCCCGATGGAAAATAAATTACTGAAATGTAAATTTAATAAAAGCTTTTGCTCAAAACTAGAGTTGTAAGGGGACCGGGACCTGGTACTGAAAAAAAACGTACAACTGAGTACCTAAGTCGCGGTTTTGACTGGGCTCGGGAAAAGTCCCGGGTTTTCCCGGGTTTCACAGCCAAAAGGTCCCGGTTTTTCAACCCGAAAAATCCCGGTCCCGGTTTTTCTCAAAATACCCGGTCCCGTACAACTGTAAAAATCAGGAAAAACAGACTTAAGAAGTCATATTTTATGGCAATTGAAAATATATTGAAAATAATAATATTTAATTTCTTATTTTTATTTTTAGTTGTTTCCTGCTGCGTATGGCCTGTATTTGTCCATCTTCACCAAGTCGCCATGTTTCAGTAGCATTTACATCGCTTGGTTCTCTAACCCGCACATTGGTTATATCAGTGGCTCCGAGGAAAATGTAAAAAAATACGATAACTTTTACGACTATTTGCTTCATAATGACATTTATTAACTGGATGCTAGGTCATCTGATTTATTTTTTATTAAATTTAATTTAATTACTTTTTTTTCATTTGATAGCTTTAAATTTTCTTTATTATTTTTCAAAATTTTATTAATTTTAAAAAAGATATTCAAAGATTTAGGCATTGCTGGTCTCAACTTATTTAAATCTAGATAACTTTTTGAATTTTGCTGACCGTGATACGAAGAAAGAAATTTTGTTGGTTTTAGCAAAGTTATGATTTCGAAAATTTGCAAAATCAACGCCTATGATAATATGTTTAATACTTATTTTGTAAAAAGAATATTCTTGAACACAATAAACTCCCAATTAATAGAATTTAAAATTTCCACCATTTATCTTTGAAATTTGACTTTCTTAGATAAGAAATTAATTTAATCACGATTTATTGATTGTTTTCCCCTTCTGAATATATAATACCTAATTAGTAAACATTTACAGTACCGAAATCCCTGGCACACTGTACACAACATATTTGTGATGATCGTACTCACTGGCATTTACTCGGTATTCGCGATGATTCTGTTCTTTAAAATGCAACAATTTAAAACAAATCAAACTGGCAGTACAGCATCTGTTTCACAGAAAAAGGTCAAAATCAATCGGGGGGTATAGCAGGGAAAAATTTAGTAATAATGAACCGAACAAAGATACGGTAATTGATGAATTTGTAGGGAATGATGAATAAATTATCCCATTTCTTTTCATATTTTATTTTGCTATTTCCTAAAAGGGGCCAAAATTTTAAACGACTCAAAAAATGAAATATTTTAATTGCATTTTTTTATGTTGCAAAACATCTCTCTACAGTACCTTCTTGTTAAAAGTTACTGTATAAGGCTCAAAATTAATTTTCTTTGTTGTGCGTCATTTCAACCCCAATTTTTGTTTAGATTTTCATCCAAATGATTCTGATCAGTGCAACAAATGCAACTGCTGCAGCAATTTATGTGTATATGAATTTTGTATCAATTAGTGACTTTTTGATCATTCTTGGCCATTTTTGTTGGATTTTGGCTCATGGTAAATTTATCAGTAATTAAATTTCGCTAATGCACAAAAAAACAACTTAATAGGCATCCCACCGATTATCTATTTGGTGTCCAACAAAACTGTTCGTCATGATGTGTACATCATGTTTGTTCGTGGACTTGCTATGGTATTCCCATGCATTACCGTACCACCTCAACTCTCTGGGCCAGCAGCAGGCGCGGTCATTCGCGTTGTGCCAATCTCTTCACCGTTTAATTGAAGTTCAAAAATGCGAAAAATAATTGCATTTGAATTGAATGATGAATAGGGAACGGATTTTTAGATGCTAAAAATCCTGAAATAGGTACTAAAATAGGTGCCAAAAAGTGCAAAATAGGTGCTAAAAACCCAAAAAAGGTGCGAAAATAGGCGTAAATTGTTCGGAGAAAATGTGTTTTTCGTGCTTCTCTCATCAAGTACCATCCGCAAAAAAATAGGTTAAAACCTAAAAACCCATTCCCTATTGATGAGGAATAAACCGGCACATCATAAAAATTTACTAAATTTCAAATAAATTGCAAATACAAGAAATTTAAAAAATATATTTTCATTTTCGATATTGAAGATTTGTCCCCATTTTCTACTACATCTGTATAATTTATAGGATAAGTACTTTTTTTATATTTTTGTAATTATACTATCATTTAATTTTTCATATCCACTAATATAATATAATAAATGAGATGAGGTTCCGACCCTTGGCTTAAATGGTAAACAAAAAATTAATTAGGTATATGAAAGTTAGAGCCAAAATTATAATCAAAATTAAACAGAATAACAGAAATATTTGCATTTTTCCGGGATTATATTCCCAAATATGAATTTGTATTATATTTTTTCAAATCTATCCAAATTATTAGTTTTAGTCCATTAAAAGCTTTTTTATTCACATGGAAAAATCACAATTCTATTGAATTTTCGGAAAAAATCTCCAATCAATTTATTAAAAATAATGATGATTTTTCTTCACTACTGATCACTTTTATTTAAAAGAAAAATTTTTTCAATTAAATAATTTAAATTTAAAAAAAGGAAAAACTTACTTTTCAGGAAATAAGTGAAATTCCTGAAATGAGTGAATATAAAATGTCAAAATGATGAAATTTTTTATATAAAAGAAAAAAAAATCATTAATTATACTTTTTCTACTCAACTGTTGAATAATTCAAATTCATTTTGTATTTAAAATTCTAGTAAGTATATTCATCTAAAAAATATGTCCCCTGAATTAAATTTTGTATAAACAAATTACATCCCGTGTAAAATGTTTCTACGAATTTAAAAAAAAGAAAAATTTCCTCTTGCGCCGGAAAAATGTGTTGTTCTTATAAATTGGCAATAAATATTAGCTAATTTATCGAATTTGGTGACGGAAATTAGGTAATTTTTAGTTTAAGAATTATTTATTTAATGAAGAAAATGGGAAATTTATTATAGACTTGAAAAGTAAAATTTAATCATTTTCGGTTATTATTAAAGAAAAATAAATAACATTCAAAAATAATTTGAAGAAATGTATTACAATTATTTTATTTCTTTTAATTTTAATTTCCATAATTCATACAAAAAAAAAGAATTCAATTTCATTATTCATTCCCATATGTAATTGTTCAGTCGTCTCCTCTAAATTCATCGTCTCTCCATTTTTATTATATTTCTTCCGCCGTTTCCCAATTTACTTCTAATAAATATTCGTCTCAATTTTTGACAACACCTGGATAACACACCATATTTGGCCCATCCCGAATTCCCCCTTTCCATAAACTGTCGTATTCCCGTAGACCCCGAGCATTCCCCTCATTTGTTAGTACTTTTGAAATGAGTAAACTTATAATGGAAGGGGAAAAATAGAAAAAAATAAAAATTTATTAATTAGATTAGAAAATTAAAAAAATTATTATTTTCTACTCCAATTTGATTTTTGGCATTAAAACTTTAAATATTTTCGCATTTTGTGGAAGTGAATTCTTTTTTTCAAGAAGTCATCCTTAATGCTATTTTTGAGCCCCTTTCTTCATAGCATATGCTTTTTCTTAAAATTGCTATAGAATTGCAAAATTTTCGAAGATTAACGGTTTTGTAAAACTCTTAAAAATGGCCAAAGACCGCAAAATTTACTTTCTAACGGAAACCGATCCGACGGTTTTGTTGGTCTTCTCTTAAAAAATGTGCCCCTAAAGATAGGCTCAATGCTCAAGAATGGTCAATTTTTCGACGTTTCAAAATGTTTTGATGGAAAAAGTCAAATATTATTTCAAAAAATGGAAAAAACCAGTTAGGTAAAAATCGAATATCCGCTAAAATCAAAGAAATATTTGGCCAAAGTTAGAGAAATTACAAAGATAAAAGAAACAAACAGATTTATTATTAGGCTTTTCTCTGCATAGTGAAATTGATACCCAAATGTCATTGGGTAAAATTATTTTTGACCGACGCTTTTTCTTAAAATTGCTATAGAATTGAAAATAATTTCTCGAAGGCTAACGGTTCAATTTGGTGACAAATTTCTTCGTCCATCGTCTTAAGTTGGCACTTGGAATGCCTAATGTTTCGGCAATTTTCATCTTACTCATCATTGGGTTTCTTTTTCTCATCTCCTCACCTCTGTTCACATAATCCAATTGTTCGGCATCAGTGTGAATTTTAATCGTTCCTTAACAAAAAGTAAAATTTTTAAAATTAAATTTCGATTACAAATAATTTATAAATAAATAAAGTATAAAATTAAAGAAAATTTACGAGTTCTCAAGTTTAATTTTTTCTTCCAATCACAAATTGTATTCAATCGAACGCCAATTTTTTCCGCTATTTTTTCATTAATTTTCCAATTCGTTTTTAAATTGAATTTTTTTTAAAATTCTTCTTTCAATTTTTCAAATTGTTTAACTTTTTCAATTTTTGTTGCGTTGAAAATTTCTTTTTTCTAACTTAAAATGAGAAAATGGGTAAAATTTTTTGTTTTATGTCATTTTTTCTGGCTCCCGGACTTTTCGACAGTGGACTTTTCGACAGAAGGACTTTTCGACAGCAAAGGACATTTCGACAGTGAAGGACTTTTCGACAGTAAAACAAAAAATAATGCTTTTCGACAGTAAACATAAAAACAAATAATTCTTATTAAAATAAATTATCTTCCTTGCCAATTTTACTACATTTTCTTTTAAATTAACATACTAATATATATTGCTAAACCAGAATTACTAGAGATACGTTTTTATGTTTTTACCTGGAAAATTTTTTAGAAAATACACCCTAAAGAACCGATCTTAAAATTTTCAAAAATACAATCCCAAGAAAAAATTCATCTTAAATATTTATTTGTTTATTTTCTTTGTAATAATTTTGATTTTAAAAATTATTTATCTCAATATTGGTTTGGCTTAATTTTGTTGCTTTTTCGAAAAATTTTACGGTTTTACATCACTAAATTTGAAATTTATTTAGTCTTTACTGTCGAAAAGTCCCCTCCTCAACTTTTAAATATTTCTGTCGAAATGTCCTTTGCTGTCGAAAAGTCCTCTGTCGAAAAAACCACTGTCGAAAAGTCCGGCGCCCATTTTTTCTTACCAATTTCCTTCTTCATTTCCTTTCTTCCATTTGTAAATTTTCTTCAGATTAATTCCCAATTCCTTAGCAAGTTTATTTTCAATTTTGGCTTTTTGTTTTTTGTTATATTTAAATCCATAAATTTTTTCTTTTCTGATCTGATCATATTTTCTGATCACTTCCATTTTTGTTTCTTCACTTTCCTCCGTTTTCACTCTTTTTTGTCCCAATTTTTTCTTTAATTCATAAATTTTGTTTCGATTTGTGCCCAACTTTTTTGCAATTTCACATTCAAATTTATAAATTGTCAACGTTTTATAAACACTTTCTTTTCGCAATTCCTTTTTCATTAAATTAAACTCGTTCAGAATTTTCATTTCATTTATTTCTTCTGTATTCTAAAGAAATAATTCCTTTTTTTTATAAAAAATAAATTTTCCAGGAATAATGCTGTTTATCTGTTGTATTTTACCATATTATTGTAATCCTCATCATCTGCTGAATTGCTCTGATAAGCAGACAAAAGATTCTGATCAGCTTGCTCATCAAACTCTGATTTTTCGCTCAATTGGTCCAATTCAATTTTTGGCACTTTTATTTTTTTTTAATTATTATTTTCTTCCTCCATTTGTTCATTTTTAATTTTTTTGCAATATTTTTGGCTTTTTGTCTGCCATTTCGATTTTACTGGCATTTTTTTGTTCACCTTTTTCATTCTTATCCATATTATTTTCATAGAAATTTTCCTTTTTGAAGTTTTTTGGGTGCGGTGGCTTTAGGTTTTTCCACAAATGATCAAATAAATCTTCATCTATTGCATCGATTAGTATAATTATAAATAAGAACAAAATAATCATCAAATTAAATTGCAGCATTGTTCTATTTAAAATATCTTAATAAATATCTTAAATTATCTTGCTTTTTCAGCTTATAAAATTATAATATATTATGGAAATTATTAAAAATATTTTCATGAACTAGAAATGATCTAATTAATTGCAATATATCATGTTTTAATTGTGAAATAATTGATTAGAAAATAATTTCATTTACATGTTTGTAACTCATATATTGACAAAAAACAAAAAATTAGATGTCTATATCATTGTGATAGTTTTCTTGCATTTCTTTTAATTTTAATTGCTTTTTTGTTGTTGCACATTCATTTGAGTAAAATTATTGAAAATTGCTAAAAGTATTTTAAAATATTTTTTGACTAAGCGGCGCAAATGTCCATCTAAAATTTTGCTCGACTAAATCCATATTTTTTCCGGGACTATCGCAGGCCTGAAACACGCAATTTTAAGATGATTTCAATATCCATATTTGGCATTTTCAAAAAAACTATTAGAATGGCATTGGCCTTTTCCTTTGAAAAAATTTCTTTTTTGTTAATTTTGTTGTAATTTTTCGGTTGAATTTAATGGGGTATTTTTTCCGAAATTCCGCCTGATGAAAGTGCCAATGCGTCGAATGGCCAAATGCCTGTTCACGCCTCATCCGGACGATTTGCCGAAGTAAAAAAGTGAAGAAATGCCCATGGGTTGTGATCAATTGGAACAGCTTCCAACAAATAATGGACAAATTTGTGATAAAAGTCAGAGAGAAATTGTTGAAAAATTCCATAAAATAAAAGAGAAAATTAAGCAAATGGGAAAGAAATATCAAAAAAAGAATGGAGTAAAACTGGAAGAAAAATTGCCAAAAAATTGGGTGAAAATCAAATGAAAATTTACAAATGAAAAAATGAATTTGGAATAATGACGAACAAAAATTATTCACTTAATGAAAAACGAAAAATGTTAAAGCAATTTGAACAAAATAAATGCAAAATTAAAAATGCAATTAAATGAAAAATTTTTGGGAAAAAAAGAAAATTGTAAAAAAATAATAGCAAAAAAATTGGGCATAAGTTTAATGAGCATTTATAATTGAATTTAAAATGGAAATTCGGATAAAAAACCAAAAAATGATGCGCAAAAAAGAGAAATTATTGAAAATATTTCAAAATAAAAAATGAATTTATGCAAATGGGAAAACACTCACAGAAGGATGGAAAGAAAAAATTTCATTTGAAATTCAAAAGGTAAAGAAAGCATTTGAACAGATATTTCTATTATATAAACTTAATTGCACCAATTTAAAGGGAACAGTTCAACTCGCCGATAAATCGTGCAAAAAAAATTAATGAAAAATTGAAATTTTTGACTGTTTAATAAAAAGTAGCCGTAGACAAAAAGTTTAAATTTGAAAAAAAGGAAAAAAGATAGTTAAAATATTTCCTTAGAATATATTTTTATTTTTGTTCGCCGCGATGATTTAGAATTTATTGCGCGTTTTGATGTCATGACAACTCGTACAAAAGGCAACTCGTACAATGGCTTAGGTTAGGCCTAAACTTAGGCTTAGGCTTAAGCATAGCTTTATTTTAAAATTTTTTTGTCAAGTTGCCTTTTATACGAGTTGACAATGACTCGTTTCTTTCCTATTTTGTTCCAACAATCAAACATTTTTTCTTTATTTTTTCAAATTTTAATATTTTTGTCAAACGGCCAAATTTATTTTTCATTAATTTTTTTTTTTTTTGCACAATTATCGGCGAATCGGCGTCGGCGAGTTTTAGTCTATCTCGCCAGAAGAAGCAGAGATTTGGCATCATCGAATTTTGAATATAATGATTTCATGTTTGTCATCATTTATTTATTATTTTTGCTAGACTCTGAAAATCCTACTGATGGTCAATTTCTGCTAATAATAATAATAAATAATTGTTAATTATTAATAAATATATATTATAAATCATATGAAGTAAAATAGATAAAGTAAAAAATAGCTTGCGTAATCAATCCTACTGATGATCATTGATTATTTTCTAACCCATTTTCTCCGTTTAAAAAGCGTGTGATTTGCCATTTTTTCATATGCATAATGTTTTTGTCGCCCGGCGAGGCAATTCATACACAATGACCAAAAAGAAGAATGTAAAATTCGAAAAATTTTCCGATTTTTTATTTTTCAAATGATAAAAAATAGTCAGTTTTAGAGTCTCAACCTGTTGGGTTTGTCCCCCGATTTGTGGCTTTTAAGCCATTTAAAATTACAATTTTTGAGGAGAACATTTATTAAAAAGAAAAGCATTGACAAAGTATTATGAATTAAAACCGGGAAAAAGTTTGGTCAATGTAGATATGTCGAAGGCATTTCCAGAAATTTGTTGCATGAAAACTGCAAAAAAGGCAGAATATTCAAAGTTTTTTATCTCTGTCTTTTTTTTTTAATTCGACATTCTCTGTAATTATTAGTAGGCAAATAGAGCATATGTAAGAGCTTTCGAATAATATCAAGATTGTTGGCTTCTGTCAACAACTTAAAAAGTTATATTGATTCAAAGTTGTCCCAGACGGTGTTGGCCCCGTTCCGTCTCGCAGCCCCCGAGGCAGGGCTGGGCGCAACTGGATTTTCAATTACGGAAATCGGTAATCCGTAATTACGGCGATTTTCTCAGTTACGGAAATCCGTAATCCGTAATTACGGGGGTCCAAAAAGGCCGTAATTTCCCGTAATCCGCAATCCGTAATTTTAAAACTTTTTTATTTTCATTAAAACAAAAATCATTCAAATATCACTCAATTTAAAAACCTTTTATTAGTTTGGTGCTCAAAACAAAAAATTTTGGTTTAAAGTTTTGATCCAAAAAATGCCCAGTAACTGAAATCAAAGAATGCCGTTTATCTTTTGAAGTCCACCCATCTGCAGTCAATGCGATTTTGTTGACCGACACGAGTTCATCAGAGACTATTTTCTAAACTTACTATTAGTAAAGCATAAATTTCATAATTACTTTCATTGCTTCAAAACAAAACGGCAATTCGTATCGAGAAAAATGCAATTACCAGGATTTAAGTTTGACATTTTTAATCTATCTAACAGAATAAAAAGAAGTGTAAAGCATTAAATAAAAATAGATATATTGTAAATTGTTGTTTAAGAAACTTTGGTTTTTTATAAAAAAAAATAATCTTGCAGGAAATCGTCTCGAAAAATAATCCCAAAAAGCCAATTACGGATCAAAATTACGGAAAAATCCCAAAAATCCGTAAGCCGTAATCCGTAATTACGGGGGTCCAAAAAGGCCGTAATTCCCGTAATCCGTAACCCGTAATCCGTAATTGCGCCCAGCCCTGCCCCGAGGGGAATTGAGTGGACTTAGTATACAGTGTGACACAAAATGATACGTTCACCCCCGAATTTGATTTTTCTCGAATTTTTAATTAACGAAATTGTTTGAAATTGGGCGAAGGAATGAAAAATGCGCAAATAATAAGATTTAATTCATAAAAGAAAATTTTTCCTTTTTCGTCATCAATATTCACCAATTTTTTATAAATAAGTGACACAAAATGATACGTTCACTTTCAAAAAAATTCATAGTGTCGGAAAAAGTCGTTCTAAAAATCTGAAATAATTCACCTAAGCTTAAATTTTGAAGCTTGTCAAAAAAGTCAGTTACACCAGGTTCGTCAGATCACTTCTTCATGGTGAACTGAAAACTCGAAAATGGCTTGAAATCGGGAAAATTTTCGAAAAAAATTCCTAGGGGGTTGGAAAAATTTTTCTTAAAAAAATTATTAAGACCATCTGAAAGAGCACAAAATTCTCTA
>SIJG01000050.1:149325-384406 GCA_023374025.1 Heterodera schachtii
GCTTCAAATCTATTATTTTACAATTTTTTCGATCAAAATGTATTAAATATTATATTTTAGTCTCCCATTATCGGTTTTAGCAATTTTGGGGAGGACATAAGCAAATCATAAATTTCAGTGTATTCCGGAATCAAAAAATCAGATTTTTAACATTTTTTATGGCGTTTTTTTCCAAAAAATTTTGGTGAATGGGCGAGGGGAGAGTGTCCGGCGGTGCCGATAGGCGCCGCCGAGAGAAAATATTAAGAATTTCTATTGAATTTTGTTAGAAATTAGCCAAATTTTTCAGGAATTTCCGTCTTTTTAAAAGAATTTCATGCGCGAAAATGAGCATTTGGCCGGCAAAAAACCTAAATTTAAAAAAATACTGAAAATTTTAGGAGAATTTTGGGGGTCGGCGGTGCCGACAGGCGCCGCCGGGAAGGACTTTGGAATTTTCAATGAATTTTGTAAAGAAAAATATGATAATCTGTAGCAAACTTCCACGAGATTGCTTGTTTTTTTCCCAAAATGGTCATTCTTAAGGGTGTAAATTTTTTCGTATTTTTTGTCCAAATTCCGTCTGACGAAAACGAAAACGAAACGAAAATTCAAAATTTTAGAACTCGAAAACGAAACGAAAATTTTTGACGGACGAAAACGAAAACACGAAAACGAAACTCAAAAGTGACGAAAAAGGGGGACGAAACGAAAACGACACGAAATTTCGCACACCCCTGCTCCTCGCCCTAACGGAAAAAATTACCGAAATTAAAAAAGCATTGAAATTGAATAAAAAATTTGAACAATTTCCGTAGCGAAACCCATACAATTCAAAAATTTTTCCCGGCGGCGCCTATCGGCACCGCCGGACCGCCCCACAAAAATGCGCCGCAAAAAAATTGTTAGAACGGGGAAAAGCTTTCGTACACTAAAAATTGGTCACCCCCCCCCCTGCGCCAATCGTCCGTCGTATGGGCCTCGCCCTGGCGCACCCCTTGTTCAGGTATGTGGGGGTTTCTAATTTAACTTATTTATTTTGTGCTCATAATTAGTTTCTTGGGGGTTTCGAGGGGGCTGATAACGATCTGAACTTGTATTTCCCCAATTCCGGATCCCGGACCCGAATTCGAACAAAAAAGTTGAATTTTTTTTTCAGAAATACGCGTTAAAATGCACCAAATTTTCGCGCAAATGGCATATTTTTTATTCAATTAATATTTGAAGCATTGTTTTGCATCAAAACAAATAATTGTTAAATGAATTCGAAGCCTTTCCCCAGAAAAATGTATCTTTTGAAAAAAATTCAACTTTTTTTGTTCGAATTCGGGTCCGGAGTTTGTAATTGGGCAAATCCGAGTTGAGATTCGTTACCAGCGCGCTCGAAAACCTCCGGAAACTGATTTTTGAGCCCAAATAAAAAAAAAATTGGCGCTAGTTAAAAAGTGGTCGATTTTGACAATTTTTTTCACTTTTTTTGGTCAAAATTTTTTTGTTAGTTTTGATAAAGAATTTGTTTTTTAACAGATGTTATGAATGACAAAAATAAACCAACAAAAAAAGTGTTTTACAAAAAAACCAAAGGGGGGAGGGGACCTTTTTGTTTAAAAATTGACAGATTTTGAATTTATCAAAAACCATAGGGGGGACTCTATTGTTTTGCAAAATTTTTGAAATAAAAAAATCGTGACTATACTTTTTATTAGCATAATCGTTTTATTAATGCTTAATATTCATCATTGTGCAGGCCCGTAACCAGAAAAAAATTTCGGGAGGGGCAAACCGAAGAGCGTTTTTTTTTTCTTTTTTTTGCTCTTCGGCCGAATTTTTTTTCACCCAGTCCTTTTAAAATTTTCAGCGCCGTAGAGCAAAAAATGGAATTTTTTGCCATCTTTCTCCAAAAATGGATTATTTTTGCCTTTTTTGGTTAAAATTGCGCAAACATAGGGCAAAATGGGGGTCCGGCGGTGCCGATAGGCGCCGCCAGGAAAATTTTTGAATTTTTAATGCATTTAGCTAAGAAAATTGGCTAAAAATTTTTTAAAATTGCCCTATTTTTACTGAAAAATTTTTTCATTTAATTTTTGACCAAAAAAGTGAAATAAATTTTCAAAATCGACCACTTTTTAACTAGCGCCAACAATTTTTAATAGAAACCCCCATTCTTCAGGATTGCCCAAAACACAATCAAAATCAATCAAGCTAAATGGCGACTGACCTGTTTGAAATTGTTGTCCAATTCAAGACTGTTTTCTGAACAATCACGGCAAATCAATCGCTTCGGTTGTCCATCTTTTGTCGGAGTGTGCAACCATTTGGACAACACTTTCCTAGCAATTGCATTTGGTCCATCCAAATCACCAATCCCCGCGGGCAACAAATAATCGGAATCGATTGAACTAATGTTGAGGTCGGAGAGAAATGTCGCTGATGAAGTGAGGCGAAGCAAATTGTCAAAATTAACACCAAAGTTAAAGTGGCGAATGTTTGGCGCAAAAATGGGCAAAATTTCACGGATCAAAGCATTCCAAATTGGGTGGGCAATGTCGTTGGTTTTGGTGTAATGACCCACATTCAAATGCAAAATGGTGCCTTTGTCCCAAATTTGTTTATTGGCACGGAGAAATGCGAGGACCGAATCGTCGATGTAGCTGAAAATAGGAAGGGTTTTAGTCATTAATCAATGCTTTTGAATTTGAATTACTGAATCGAAAGACAATTAAAGGGCATTTTGCTGGGCAGCGGATGATCGAGCAACGGAAACACCCCAACTTTGCCATTGATATTCGACACAGTTAATTTTGGCACTTCTGCGACCCGACACTTGTGAATTTCGATAAGTGGCCAAATTGTCAATTCCGCTTTGCCACCGAAATGTGCGTCCACCAAAGCATTGAAACGAGGCGAAAGCAATGCCAATTTGAGGCCGAGTTGGGGACGTTCAAAATGAGGAAAAATGTCCATCCAAATGTCGTTGCAAACCCAACTGAAATTGTGGGAAATTAATTGAATGGTTAATTTGTAGTTTTTTAAAATTTAAAAATTTCTGTACCGGTGTCAACGCAGAAGACCCACAGACAAAAGACCCACTCGCAAAATACCCACTCTCAAAAGACCCACAGACAAAAGACCCACGCCGACAGAAGGCCCACGGACAAAAGACCCACAATTTTTTTTAATAAATTCTTAAATTAATTGATTTTTAATTCTTAATTTGAGTTTATTATGAGAAGAAAAGACCCATGAATGATTTTTTGAGAAAAATACCAGCTAAGGATTTTCTTTATATTATTAGGAACCTGATTATAGGACAAAATCCAAAATAGGATTATATAATATGGACTAAACAATTGCAATATGTAAGAAATATGGGCAAAAAGCTGAAAGATGTAAAATAATACGAAAATATTGAAAAAATTTATGACAAATGATTTGAATTTTTAAAAACAAATTGCTAATCATCAACTTTTAAAAATATTTTAATAAATGAATTAGATACCTAATACCCAGGGCTGCCAAAATATGCACGAAAAGTAGGCAAAATATGCGCATAAATATGCAAATAAAGTAGTGAAATATGCACCAAATATGCACAAAAATCGCAAAATATGCACCAAATATGCACAAAAAACTTGAAAATTAGGGGTGCAAATTCAATAAAAAAATTTTATTTCTCATAAATTTTATCGGGTTTTTTTGCAATTGAAAATCAAAAATTTCTCAAGATTTTCGGCACTAAAGCTCATCCTATTGTCTGCCAAAATTTTCTTAAGGGATATTCAAAACGGAAAATATTTGACGAAAAATGGCAAAATATGCAAAAAATCGGAAAATATTTGACGAAAAATGGCAAAATATGCACGAAATATGCAGAAAAAGCATGCAGAAAAATATTGAAAACGTATCTTAGGAGCATCAAACCATGCTAAAAATAATATTTACGTGAAAATTTTCCTAGTTGTCAACATAATTATTTTGCAATTATTGCTTCATTTGTCAATTGATATTTTTTCTCACAGATTAAAGTCAAATTAAGGCATTAATTAATTAATTAAATTTAAAAAAAGTTGTGGGTCTTTTGTCCGTGGGTCTTCTGTCGGCGTGGGTCTTTTGTCTGTGGGTCTTTTGAGAGTGGGTATTTTGCGAGTGGGTCTTTTGTCTGTGGGTCTTCTGTCACTACGCCTCTGTACCGTCGGCTCCTTTTCATGGCCATTCGAACACTTCGTCGTTCTCCAAATGCTGTCACAAATGAACCCAATGATTGTTGTCCATTTTTAAAAATAAGGCGGTGTTCGGCGGCGGAATGTTTTTTCTTTTTTTCGACGGGCGGTGCCATTAGAAAAATAATATGTAATTTAGCCTACAATCCGGTACAATTGGTCGGTAAATATTGGTCATTAGTCCCAAACTCAAAATTGCTCAAAAACGGTCAGAATCGATTAAAGACTGCACAAGCGATGAGAAAATGAAAATTAGGGTGCACTTGCCATTTTTTCATGTAAAAAATAATGTTATGCCAAAAATATCTAAAAATGGAAAATTTTCGATTTTTATTTCATACCTTATTTTACTATTTCCGAAATTTTTAGCTTAAATTTAACGAATTTAAAGAATTTGGAACATATTTTCCATTTATACATATGCATATTTTTTGATGCCCCTAGTTTTATAAATCAAACCAGAAATGATTGCATCTGAATCCGATGACTAAGCCAAAGCTAAAAGAAAAATTTTTATGCAAAAAAAACTGACTAATAGATGTCTAAAAGTTTTATTTCATCATTTTTGATTGTTTGTCTCTTTGTTTTCATTTTTTCTCTATTTTAGATTTACACTGTATACATTCTTTGTGACACCAATCAATTTTGAAAACGGCAAATTGTGTTAATTGCCGCAAAAATGAACCGACGGTAAAGAATTTTTTAGATAAACAAATTCTCATTTAATTAATTTCCCCTCATTTCAGTTGGGTTTGCAACGACATTTGGATGGACATTTTTCCTCATTTTGAACGTCCCCAACTCGGCCTCAAATTGGCATTGCTTTCGCCTCGTTTCAATTCGCTGGTGGACAAACATTTCGATGGCAAAAGCGAATTGACAATTTGGAAATCAATTAAAATTAAAAAGATGGGAACAAAAGCAAAATTGTTTGTCGAGAAGGGCAATGCCAAATTTCCATTGCCCAACCGTCCGCTGCACAACAAAATTCGCTTTGTTTTCGTTCCGATTCGGTAATTCAAAGATTGTAAATATTAATGTTGCTAGGATCCTTTTTGAAAGAAAAAATTTCAATTTTTTTTTCGAGGATAAGCTGTTTTAGGGTCGGCATCGATTTCGGCTTATATCGAACTCGTCCATACCCGAATTTGAACAAAAAATCGAAAACTTAAGTTTTTTGAATTTCACTTTTTTGTGTTCAAATCTTTTTAAAAAAGACGGAAACAAACTGAAAGTCATCAATAAATTTTCGATTTTTTGTTCGAAAGCATTTCGTTTTCAGATACATTGACCATTCCGTCATCACATTTCTTCGTGCCAATCAGCAAATTTTTGACAAAGGCACCGATTTGAGTTTGCATGTGCCTTTCCCCTCTAAAGCCATGGATGTTCAGCCAATTTGGAATGCTTTTGCCCGTGAAATTTGGCCCATTTTTGCGACAAACATTCGCCATTTGAATTTTACTGATGGTCGTCATCTTGAAAATTTGCGTCATCTCATTTCGCCAACAATTCTCTCCGATTTCAACATTATTTCAATCCATTCCGGTGATTTATTGCCCGATGTGCTTGGTGATGATGGGCCAAATGGAACTGCTGGCCAAGCATTGTCAAAATGGTTACACACTCCGACAAAAGATGGACAACCGAAGCGATTGATTTGTGCTTATCCGTCAGGAAATAGTGATTGGATCAACGATTTCATCGAGGTGTGTCCACATTTTCATAATTTTGGATTAATTGCCATTTGCTTTTCGTTTCGAAATGTTTAGGCATTTCTCGGTGCCACCGCTTCTTCTGCCAATTACAAAATTCGACTTGACCTTTATGAATCGACGCCAATTGAGTCATTTGAATTGATGAACGAACTGACCAATGAAAAGCTGACACTGACCAAAGCAAACGAATATAAATGGGTCAACAAATGGATAATGAGACGATGCCCAATTGGGGAAACGGCGACGGCGGTTCAATGGGCGGACAAAAATTCAAATAATTTGAACAAAATCGATTTTAAGTTTTCTAATTGGACGAATTGCATTGGGTGCGTGGCAACATATTGTTGCATAATTAAATTTAAATTGCACTTTAATAATTAAATTTAAATTGCAATTCATTTAGGCCATTGTCTCAACCAAAGGCGGGCAAAACGAATGCAAAAAGTCATCTGAAAATGAATCCCGGGCCCAGCGGTCAGCGGAAGAAAAAGTGAATGAATAAATGACAAATGATCGATCATTATGAATGGAAATTGATCTGTTAATTGTTCCTCTCACATTTATTTGTTTTTCATCTTTCTTTGAATACCTTAATTGTCTGTATTTTTGCCGAAAATTTCTTCTTTTTTTGGGAGTATATTTTTTGAAAATTTCAAAAAAGTCGGTCTTTAGGGGTGTTTTTTTTTATTTTATTGCATTTTTCTTATAACAATTTCCAAATATGCAAAAAACCAAAAATTTTCGCACTTCTTTTCGAAACCTCCAAAATATTTTCCGGGGACTTGTTTTTTAGATGAATATGTTTATTAGAATTTTAAATTTAAAATTTTTAAATTTAAAATGAGTTTGATTTACAACAGTAGAGAAGAAAAGGTTAAATTAATAATGCTTTTTTTTCTTTTTATAACTGTGACCAGTAGGGAAAATCATTTTTATCATTTTTCAAATAAATTGAATTGAAGATTTTTTCCGGGAATTCAGTAGAATTGTGATTTTTTCCATGTTGATAAAAAAGCTTTTAATGGGCTGAAACTAATAGTTTGGATTATTTTAAAATTATATTATTAAATTCATATTTGGGAATATAATCCCGGAAAAATGTAAATATTCTGTTATTTTGTTTAATTTTAATTTTAATTTCCCTAATTTGTCCAATGAAAACTGAAAAGAAAAACTGCAACAAAAGCCATTTGATGAAATATTTGGAGATAAATGGGAAGAAAAAGAAGAAAATTTGGAAAAGAAAAGAGAAATAATTGAAAAATCCTATAAAATAAAAGAGAAAATTAAGCAAAAAGGAAGAAAATATTAAAAAAAGAATGGAATAAAATTGAGACAAAAATAGGACGAAAACTGGGGACAAATCGCTTATATATTTATAAATGGATTAAACAATTAGATCTTAAACAAAGAATAATTCACTCTAATAAAGAAAAAATAGAAAAAATTAAAATGTATTGGCAAATAAAAAGAGCAGGTCCGAAAATAAGTGACAATCAAATTGCAAAAACATTGAAAATTGAAAAAACAAACCTTTCAAAATGGAAGAAAAAATTTGTTGTTGAGGATTAAAAACGGAAAATCTACGAAAAACGACGATTCAAAAGGAAAAAAGCAAAAAAATTGGGGACAAACCAAAATTATATTTATAAATGACAAAGAAAATATTGAAAATTGATCAAAGAACCATTTACAATTAGAAGAAACAATTTCAAGAATAATTGCTGTAGTAACATGAGAAGAAAAAAGAAATTGTATTTTTTCATTTTGAAAATAAAATAATTTATTTTTTAAATTTTTTTTTGCTAATCATAAATTTCTTTACTAATTTTTCACTTTTGCCCTGGGGGTGTGAATTATTTATTTATTTATTTTTTATTGTAAATTAATATAAAATTTTCTGGTTTTGAGTGAAATATTTATTTATATTTGCCTCATTTTTGTAATCATTTCAAAGTAATAAATTCTTTTTAATTCTTTTAATAAACATTGATAGCTAAAAATTTCCTAATTTTTAATTGTATAATTAAATAATATTTACATTTTGTAATGAATATTTCAACGGTATAATTAGGAGACTTTTTTATATTTTTAAGTGATTTATTGGTGATTAAAATTTGCTGAAAAATGCAGCAAAAATAAAATCCCCCGAGCACGGAGCTCGGACCCTACTTTGCCCCATCGGCTATGCTAACAAAAAAAAGCACATTTTGCCAATTTTAAAAAATGGCGATTTGCTCAAACCGACTCCGACCGAATACAACCGTCGTCAATGCCCGGCCATCTCCAAGCCAGTGCGCGGTGCCTGTTCAACCAAGACCGGTCAGCCTTAGCTTCTTTAGCCTAGGCATTCTTCAGCCAAGGCATCTTCAGCCTTCGCGCCGCTTGCTGCAGACGCGGAGGGACAACGCTCGCCGCTGACCATAGGCAAGCGCTAACGCTCAAGCGCTCGGCGAGCACAGTTCACGCGCCACAGGTCGGCAGCAGCGACCAGCGAGCGGGAAACGGCGTCGGTGAACAAATCGCTTATTAAAGCAGCGTTTATTTCTTTTTGTATATATAGTTTAAAAGATTGAAATCTTTTTAGATGGGGTGTAAAATTGGCGAGAAAAGACAGACAGTTAGTGCACTATGTTCATTATACTCTCGTTTCTTTTACTTGTGTACTATATCGCCTTTTTTCTTTTTACTAATTGTCATTTTTTCAAATGAAATGCAATTAATTCATTGAATGAAATGCTTGTCTTTGTATGCTTAGGGATTAATTTAATCAATTTAATAATTGAATAGAACGTGGATTTTCATATAAAAATACCTGATATATTTATATGTATTTATATATAATTAACATTTAATATTTTCTAAAACCCTCTCATCATTAAAATACAAAATTAGATAATGTTTTTCTCAAAACATGCAATTTCTATAGCTACTCATTTCTTGCTTATTGTCCATTTTGAGTTGATTTTTTGGGTTTTAGATTTTTTTTCTTTCATTTTTGTTTTGTTTCGACTTTTCTTTGATGTATGTAAATTAAAATGATTTTTTGGACAAAAATACATAGAAAAGAATAAATAATAAATGCATTCGATAGAGGAAAGAAAGGGCTTCAAACTGATTTAAATAAAATACCGAATAAATTTTGTTTTTTGTCAAAAGAAAAATTTAAAAAAAAGTTGTATTAAATTTTGTGATGGGTTGCGGAAAATACCTATTGATTTTAACTGTAATGGTGGTTTTTAATTACTGATTTTTATGATGTTTTTTAAATAACGACATAGCACCTTTGACTCAAAGTTGATTGAGCACTTTTCCGTTTTGTGCCTACACCAGCAGGGGTTTGATCGAAAATTTTTAAAATAAGATCATCAAGGCCAAAAAATAAGGTTTTTGGACCAAAAATAAGAACTTTTTGCAACATTTGCTTTAAATCGCTTTTGTAACAATTTAATTAATTAATATAGATCAAAATAGCATTTGTAAAAAAAGCTTTTTTTTTTTTGCTTTTCACCACCTTTTTTACGGCGCACTTTTCCAAAAAAATTTTTTTTTTTTTTTTTTTTGTCGTTTTTGTATTCTTTATGCATTTTCACCTTTTTTGTGCCTGAGCCCTACATATTACCCATATATGTTTTTAATCCAATTTGAATGCTCAACTTTATGCCAAAGATGGAAAATGAAATTGACAGAACCCAATTTGTCCAATCAAAGTGTGCCCACAGGGCATGGGCTGTACGGTTCGTCAATTGTCGGAATTTTGAGCTGTTAAATTGGTCAATTCATCCCCCTAGTTTTGTTGTTTAAGGAGATATTTGTTGATTTTTTGGCTAAAATCTCATAGAGAAAATCACAAAATTTCCGTGTCCGTACATCCCATGCGCGTCGTCTAAAACTAATCCCCACAACAATCCTCTATAACTAATCCCCAACAACAAAAAGCACAAAAAATAAAATACATATACATACAGTCATAGGTCATTTAGGGGTGAGGTATTTATGGGTAAAATATTGCCTGGTTTTCTCAAAAAGTAACAAATTAAGCAAATCGTCAAATGTAAAAAATTTAATAAACTAAGAAAAATTAATATTTTTCATTATTCATTTAGTCATTTTAAAGGTTTTTCAAAAATTCAGCTAAAATCAGAAATCATCATCTCAAAAAATAAATCATCGAAGCAGGCCTGGAATTAGAATAGGAACGTTTTTTCAGAAAGCTGTATCTTTTTTGCCTAGCATTTGGTACTGATCAAAAAAATCACTTTCACCAAATTGATCAGAGGGAAATTAAAAAAAAAATAATAATTTCAGGGGGTCTTGAAAACTTTTTTCACGAAAAACCATTAGGCTCATCCGAAGAGTTTCGTGTTCCCGTATTCTAGTGTGTTAGGCCGTCTCCTGTTTCGTAAATCGTATTTTTAAAAGACTAATTCGGACACTTAATCGGGAACTCATGTCTCTCCCGGTAAGTGAGACTTTGAAGACGACGAGTTCTTGCCTAACAAATAAGGGTTAACAAATATAATTTTAGTTTAGAATTTTAAAATATTTTATTTATTTTTTGATATTATATATTTTTTTTTCATTTTTGATTTTTAACATTTAAGAGATGCTGATTTTCTGATTTTTATTCTATTTAAAACTGGTGCAACGATTTTTTCCCACTTTTATGTAATTATAAACTAATTAGAATGTAATTAGTAATCTCTTTATATATTGGATGCAAAATGTGTTCGAGATGAATTTCCTGTTCGTTTCGTAGTTGTCAAATGACTTACTTTACTTCAGGCTTTAGTTGATTAAAACGCTCTTATATTTCTTTTCACTAATCAATTTTTTTTAAATCGTTATTCAAAACACGTAATTTTTTCTTGGTAAAATTAGAATTTGGAGGCTTTGGACCCTATGCAAAAGGCGGAAGCCCTAAAAACAGCAATGCCTAGCGTTATGAAATTTATAAAGAAATGTTCTTCGGGTAATTAAGAAACTTATACAGAATACGTGATACGTGTGATCATGAAAAATCAGAAAAACAATGTAAAAAAGATGGTATTGATCAGCAAGGCATACTTATCCTAGTGACTTTGAACATGGTGAATTTAATTTAAATAAATTTAAAATTGTTAAAATTATTTGCGCTAGTTTAAAATTATTCTCTCTGGGTTTTTGGAGTCACTCTGATAACGAATCTTTCAATTATTTTGACACAATTCCGATTTCGCACTCTAAATTTGTACAAAAAACCATAACTCGAAAAAATCGAATTTTCGATTTTTGTTCAAGTTTGGGTTAGGGATTAGAAATAGGCAAAAATAGATCTCAGATTTGTGATCCGCGATCCCTAAATAAAAAAAAGTCAAACCATGGAAACAATGATGTTGGAAAATTTTTTAAATTTATTTTTTCTCATCCATCTTTTTTTTGTTTATGCTTTGTTAATTTTTCTTCTAGCTCTTCCATAATTTTTCTCTCAGTATTTCCACTATTAAAAATATATTTAAATTAGTCAATTAAAAATAATTTTAGAATACCTTCGACTTCGTCCTCTTTCGCTTTACGTTTTTTCTCTTGCAATTTTAGTAATACGTGCAATTTTTGTACAATTTTGTTCACTATTAATAAAAATTATATATATAATCCATATAATGAATATTTTCAAATTACCCATGACTTTTTCATCGTCTGGCTTTATCAACTTCACCAATTCATTCAGTTTTCGTATATTCACTTCCACTAGTAAAAATAATATATTATATAATTAATTAAATTTAAATAATATTATAGGTAATTAGGACCCGGCATTTTTAGTGACAAAAAATCCCAAAATAATTAACTAAATAGTGAGAAAAAATGCCGAAATAATCTCAAAAATAGCGGCGAAAAGTCCGAAATACTGACTAATAATGACATAATTTTCAGCCAAAAATTGAGCAAACAGTTTTTTTATTTGCTGGTTGTTGTTGCAAATGAGGTTACACTTCCTTCTAATATTTTCTTAGAAATATTGATTTTTTAAGTCCAAAATTTTGTCAAGAAAAAAAAACTTAAGGAAGAATTTTTGAGTTTCCAATTTTTAAGGATGTATTTTTAAAAAATTGTAGGTCAGTCTTAGGGGTGTATTTTTTGAAAATTTTTTAGGCCGATTCTTAGGGGGTGTATTTTTTATTTTCTTGCATTTTGTTGAGAAATTTTCTAAAAATGTCGACAAAATGCCAAAATAGTGGCAAAAAAACTATTTTAGTGGCCAACTTCCAAAATAGTTTTTTTTTAGTGGCGAAGCTCCAAAATAGTGATTCCGAGTGATGAATAGTGACGCTAAAAACGAAAATTTTTTTGAAAAAGAATGTGTTTTTTGTCTCATCAAAATAAAGGCACAGAAAATAAGTTAAAAAACCAAAAATCCGGGCCCTAATTTTAATTAATAAATATTAAATCACATTCAAAAATGACCTTCCGCTTCTTCCATTTTAAATTCATCTTCTTTTTCCTTATACACAAGATAAGGCAAATTCCAATTTCTGAAATTTATCTGCACATTTTTACCATCATTTTTCATTTTGTGTTCAAAGAGTTCGAAATTGGTATACCTTAATAAAGTTAATTTACCAGTTAATAAATTCTTTTAAAAATGGAATTTTATTTTCTTTTTTAACCCTTTTTTATTTAAAATTTCCTAACCATTTAATCTCATTAAAAAACAATTGAAAAATCTTATTTCTATTTTACCCAATTTCTTTTGAGCACATTTTCAAAGCAAATACCAATTTTGGCAAATATTTCTCTGCCAATTCTTTTTCATCAATTAGGAAGCACAAACGAATTGCCAATGCGAAAAGCAATTGGAACAATTTCACATTAACTCCAGCCGAAATTGGCTTTTGCCGTTTCTCCACTTCTAATGTTTTGCTCTTCCATGCAATTGTTTGAAGTGTTTGCACAAAATCAAAGCCATCACTGATTTGATCAACTTTTCGAAAATTACTGCAAAATTCAAAATTAAAAAATAATTAATAATTAATAATTATTTGTTTGTATTTCTTCTAGCCATTTTAATGTGGTCGGGGTCACTTTGGCGCAGGCCATTTTGGCGCAGACAAGTTTAAAGTTTCATAACTTTTTTTTTATTCAACCAAATAAAAGAATATTGATATTAATCTATAGGTCTCAATGTTCTTTATTAGCCTGCAAAGTTTCAAAAAATTATATTAGGTTTAAAAAGAGATATAGCGTGCTGCACCAAAATGGCCAGAAAAATGTAATTTTTTGAGGTTTTTTAGCCATAATTTTTTTGCGTCTCAGCTAAATTTTTTGTAACTTTGCAGGTTAATAGGCACTATCAAGCCATTTAAAATCATACCAAGACTATTTAACTTGGTTAGTAAATTTTGTCCCCAAATGTCGGGTCCCTAAATGTCATTTTGTCCCCAAATGTCGGGTCCCTAAATGTCATTTTGTCCCCAAGTGTCGAGTCCCCAAAAGTCGGGTCCCCAAATGTCATTTTGTCCCCAAATGTCGGGTCCCTAAATGTCATTTTGTCCCCAAATGTCGGGTCCCTAAATGTCATTTTGTCCCCAAGTGTCGAGTCCCCAAAAGTCGGGTCCCCAAGTGTCATTTTGTCCCCAAATGTCGAGTGCCCAAATGTCGGGTCCCTAAATGTCATTTTGTCCCCAAATGTCGGGTCCCTAAATGTCATTTTGTCCCCAAGTGTCGAGTCCCCAAAAGTCGGGTCCCCAAATGTCATTTTGTCCCCAAATGTCGGGTCCCTAAATGTCATTTTGTCCCCAAATGTCGGGTCCCTAAATGTCATTTTGTCCCCAAGTGTCGAGTCCCCAAAAGTCGGGTCCCCAAGTGTCATTTTGTCCCCAAATGTCGAGTGCCCAAATGTCGGGTCCTTAAATGTCATTTTGTCCCCAAATGTCGGGTCCCTAAATGTCATTTTGTCCCCAAGTGTCGAGTCCCCAAAAGTCGGGTCCCCAAGTGTCATTTTGTCCCCAAATGTCGAGTGCCCAAATGTCGGGTCCCTAAATGTCATTTTGTCCCCAAATGTCGGGTCCCTAAATGTCATTTTGTCCCCAAGTGTCGAGTCCCCAAAAGTCGGGTCCCCAAATGTCATTTTGTCCCCAAATGTCGGGTCCCTAAATGTCATTTTGTCCCCAAATGTCGGGTCCCTAAATGTCATTTTGTCCCCAAGTGTCGAGTCCCCAAAAGTCGGGTCCCCAAGTGTCATTTTGTCCCCAAATGTCAAGTGCCCAAATGTCTGGTCCTTAAATGTCATTTTGTCCCCAAATGTCGGGTCCCTAAATGTCCTTTTGTCCCCAAGTGTCGAGTCCCCAAAAGTCGGGTCCCCAAGTGTCATTTTGTCCCCAAATGTCGGGTCCCTAAATGTCATTTTGTCCCCAAGTGTCGAGTCCCCAAAAGTCGGGTCCCCAAGTGTCATTTTGTCCCCAAATGTCGAGTGCCCAAATGTCGGGTCCTTAATGTCATTTTGTCCCCAAATGTCGGGTCCCTAAATGTCATTTTGTCCCCAAGTGTCGAGTCCCCAAAAGTCGGGTCCCCAAGTGTCATTTTGTCCCCAAATGTCGAGTGCCCAAATGTCGGGTCCCTAAATGTCATTTTGTCCCCAAGTGTCGAGTCCCCAAAAGTCGGGTCCCCAAGTGTCATTTTGTCCCCAAGTGTCGAGTCCCCAAAAGTCGGGTCCCCAAGTGTCATTTTGTCCCCAAATGTCGAGTGCCCAAATGTCGGGTCCCTAAATGTCATTTTGTCCCCAAGTGTCGAGTCCCCAAAAGTCGGGTCCCCAAATGTCATTTTGTCCCCAAATGTCGGGTCCCTAAATGTCATTTTGTCCCCAAGTGTCGAGTCCCCAAAAGTCGGGTCCCCAAGTGTCATTTTGTCCCCAAATGTCGAGTGCCCAAATGTCGGGTCCTTAATGTCATTTTGTCCCCAAATGTCGGGTCCCTAAATGTCATTTTGTCCCCAAGTGTCGAGTCCCCAAAAGTCGGGTCCCCAAATGTCATTTTGTCCCCAAATGTCGAGTGCCCAAATGTCGGGTCCTTAATGTCATTTTGTCCCCAAATGTCGGGTCCCTAAATGTCATTTTGTCCCCAAGTGTCGAGTCCCCAAAAGTCGGGTCCCCAAGTGTCATTTTGTCCCCAAATGTCGAGTGCCCAAATGTCGGGTCCTTAAATGTCATTTTGTCCCCAAGTGTCGAGTCCCCAAAAATCGGGTCCCCAAATGTCATTTTGTCCCCAAATGTCGGGTCCCTAAATGTCATTTTGTCCCCAAGTGTCGAGTCCCCAAAAGTCGGGTCCCCAAATGTCATTTTGTCCCCAAATGTCGGGTCCCTAAATGTCATTTTGTCCCCAAGTGTCGAGTCCCCAAAAGTCGGGTCCCCAAGTGTCATTTTGTCCCCAAATGTCGAGTGCCCAAATGTCGGGTCCTTAATGTCATTTTGTCCCCAAATGTCGGGTCCCTAAATGTCATTTTGTCCCCAAGTGTCGAGTCCCCAAAAGTCGGGTCCCCAAGTGTCATTTTGTCCCCAAATGTCGAGTGCCCAAATGTCGGGTCCCTAAATGTCATTTTGTCCCCAAGTGTCGAGTCCCCAAAAGTCGGGTCCCCAAGTGTCATTTTGTCCCCAAGTGTCGAGTCCCCAAAAGTCGGGTCCCCAAGTGTCATTTTGTCCCCAAATGTCGAGTGCCCAAATGTCGGGTCCCTAAATGTCATTTTGTCCCCAAGTGTCGAGTCCCCAAAAGTCGGGTCCCCAAATGTCATTTTGTCCCCAAATGTCGGGTCCCTAAATGTCCTTTTGTCCCCAAGTGTCGAGTCCCCAAATGTCGGGTCCCTAAATGTCATTTTGTCCCCAAATGTCGGGTCCCTAAATGTCATTTTGTCCCCAAGTGTCGAGTCCCCAAAAGTCGGGTCCCCAAATGTCATTTTGTCCCCAAATGTCGGGTCCCTAAATGTCCTTTTGTCCCCAAGTGTCGAGTCCCCAAATGTCGGGTCCCTAAATGTCATTTTGTCCCCAAATGTCGGGTCCCTAAATGTCATTTTGTCCCCAAAAGTAGAGTCCCCGAAAGTCGGGTCCCCAAGTGTCATTTTGTCCCCAAATGTCGAGTCCCTAAATGTCGGGTCCTTAAATGTCATTTTGTCCCCAAATGTCGGGTCCCTAAATGTCATTTTGTCCCCAAATGTCGGGTCCCTAAATGTCCTTTTGTCCCCAAGTGTCGAGTCCCCAAATGTCGGGTCCCTAAATGTCATTTTGTCCCCAAGTGTCGAGTCCCCAAAAGTCGGGTCCCCAAATGTCATTTTGTCCCCAAATGTCGGGTCCCCAAATGTCGGGTCCCTAAATGTCATTTTGTCCCCAAATGTCGAGTCCCCAAATGTCGGGTCCCTAAATGTCCTTTTGTCCCCAAGTGTCGAGTCCCCAAATGTCGGGTCCCTAAATGTCATTTTGTCCCCAAGTGTCGAGTCCCCAAAAGTCGGGTCCCCAAATGTCGGGTCCCCAAATGTCGGGTCCCTAAATGTCATTTTGTCCCCAAATGTCGAGTCCCTAAATGTCGGGTCCTTAAATGTCATTTTGTCCCCAAATGTCGGGTCCCTAAATGTCATTTTGTCCCCAAATGTCGGGTCCCTAAATGTCCTTTTGTCCCCAAGTGTCGAGTCCCCAAATGTCGGGTCCCTAAATGTCATTTTGTCCCCAAGTGTCGAGTCCCCAAAAGTCGGGTCCCCAAATGTCATTTTGTCCCCAAATGTCGGGTCCCCAAATGTCGGGTCCCTAAATGTCATTTTGTCCCCAAATGTCGAGTCCCCAAATGTCGGCTCCCTAAATGTCCTTTTGTCCCCAAGTGTCGGGTCCCTAAATGTCATTTTGTCCCCAAGTGTCGAGTCCCCAAAAGTCGGGTCCCCAAATGTCGGGTCCCCAAATGTCGGGTCCCTAAATGTCATTTTGTCCCCAAATGTCGAGTCCCTAAATGTCGGGTCCTTAAATGTCATTTTGTCCCCAAATGTTGGGTCCCTAAATGTCATTTTGTCCCCAAATGTCGGGTCCCTAAATGTCCTTTTGTCCCCAAGTGTCGAGTCCCCAAATGTCGGGTCCCTAAATGTCATTTTGTCCCCAAGTGTCGAGTCCCCAAAAGTCGGGTCCCCAAATGTCATTTTGTCCCCAAATGTCGGGTCCCCAAATGTCGGGTCCCTAAATGTCATTTTGTCCCCAAATGTCGAGTCCCCTCAGGCCCCCAAGTTGCAAATCTCTAAAAGTCGCACCATGGTTCAAATCCGGCCTTCCACTCCCAATTTTTCATAATTAATACATGGGTTTAATTCAAATCCGGGCTTCCACTCCAAATTTTTCATAATTAATACATGGGTTTAAGTTTCAAACCTTTCAATGAATTCATAGAGTCGCCCAAGCAAATGTTTAGCTAATAACAACGGAATGGTTAGCAACTGTTCATTTTCATTGTATTTCACGCAATTTTTCGGCAAATTGTTCATCATTTCGTACAAAATTTGTCCAAAACTTGCAATTTCGTTCCCTGAATGTGTCAAACAAATGCCAATTTTGCTAATTTCTCTTTTGCTGGCATTGCTGTAATCCGTGTGGATTTCATCCAATGTTACCAAAAGTGCTGTTAATAACTGTTTTTTCTGAGATGGTTTTTTTCTGTCATAATTTGTGGAAAACTTTTCCAATTCATCCGAATTTTTCTTATCTTCCACAAATTTTATAATGGCATGCAAAAATTTAAATTCCTTCAATGTTGTCACATTTTTAACTTTAGGATCAATCTTGAATTTTTTGTCAACATTTACATCAAGGTTTTTGACATCTTTTTGAACAACCGTTTGAAGGTCTTCACAAAATGTTACCACAGCTAAAAAATGACATACCCAGAAATAAATTATTAATAATATTTTTGCTTTTTAAATTTGTTTGTTAATGTGCATTAATTACCTTCGGCTTCATTAGTATCAATTCCAAAAACTCTCACATAATTCCACAACGGCTCATGAAACAGTTCCATCTCAATTTGATTGCTTCTTAAAATGGGATTAAGGAGTTAATTTGAGGAACAAATAAAATTACAATAATTAGTAGAGAATGAATTTTGAAAAAACCCGGAGCCTGAACCAGGGCCAAGATTTTCGGGATGGACAAGGGATTGAACTAAAGGGCTGCTGTTGGGCTGCTGTTTTAAGAGGACTCCTGGTCATGAATTTTGAGGACAAGGTTCTGTACAGGACCATCATTTTCTGCAAAAAAAAAAATCACTTCCGAAGATTTTGAACCCGAAATAATATTTCAATAACTTTTTCTAGGGACGACCTTATTTAAAATTGGCATGAGATTATATCAAATAAACGGTAAGGAAAAAATCCGGGTTATCCTTTCGAATTTATCCGGATCAGGGCCAGGACCAGGATTACCGAAACGGAACAGGACCAGACTTACAGGATGAAATTTTCTTGCACCTAATCCAAAATGTTTATTTTATGCCGATTTAACTATTTTGTGCCATGCCATTTTGGTGAGTTTTCAGAAAACCATTGATCCAAAATTATACAAATGAACAAAAAATCGGGCCAGGTCGTTTTCGCGCCGGGTCGTTTTCGCGCCAGCCTAGTTTTTGAACTATAACTTTTTTCATTGTCAACCAAATCCAACTTTCTTGGTATATTTTGATAGCCCTAAGGATCCTCTATTAGCCTGCAAAATTCCAAAAAAATTTGTTAATTTTGAACTAACTTATGACCAAAAGTACATCAGAAATCAGGTTTTTCAGCCTTTTTGGCCATAACTTTTTTGAACCTTAACGAAATTTTTCGCAATTTTGCATGCTAATAGAGTATGTGAAGAGCTATCAAATGATACCAAGAAAGTTGGATTTGGTTGACAATGAAAAAAGTTATAGTTCAAAAACTAGGCTGGCGCGAAAACGACCGGCGCGAAAACGACCCCGCCCCCAAAAAATATCTTCTTTTCAAATTTTTCATCAAAATTTATTTGGTCTTCAATTGAAAATATAAAATAGAATTTGGCGTTCGAAGCCTTTTAGAGATTAGCAAAAATGAAAAAAAAAAAAACATACCCAAATCAAATGGCATTATTTTGATCATCAGAAATGATTTTTTTTAAACAATTATTGTTTTCCGAACCAAAATGTTGCAAAATAAGTTAAAATAGTTAAAATTCGAAAGTTAGCAAATTGCGAATTTTAATTACCGTAATGATACTGTAACATACTTTAGGGTCTCATTTTATCACCAATTTAAAGTGAAAAACGGTATCTAATAAAAAAAAACTACCGTACCCTTTTGCCGGTGTATTGTTATCAGTGAGAAAAGGTTTTTGCCTATCATCGTAAACTTTGTGCGGGTCTTCGCCACATTTTTCTTTATTATCATTGGCCAATTTTGTAAACTTTTCATGTTCAAATTTCAGACGTTTTGCCAATGCTCGTCCAAAATTAACAAATGCACAATTCTTTGAAGATAAAGATTTAGCAAAATAATTGTCCATTTTTTTATAAATTTCAGGTTGGTTTTTATTTTGTATATTAATAATTGCTTTGAATTTTTGTCTTTTTTTGTTTCTGTTCTTAATTGCTTGAAGTACTTTTGCAATTTCAAGTTGTGCCAATGTAAAATTCGAAAGCTCGAGAATGAATTTGAAGTCTCCTTAAAAGAATCAATTGCCAAAATTATTTAAAAAATAATTGATTTTAAATAAAAATTTCATAAATTATTAAAAGCAAAATTGAGTAAAAAATTAATTATTTTCTTGGCAAAAATTTGATTTAGAAAATACTAACATAACATAATTTCGGCCATTATGTTTCTTATTTTTAATTTCTACAAAATTATCCTCATTTGAAATCCAAATTATTTTAATTAAAATAGAATATTATCTTTGTTACAAAGTATATATATATATATATTTAATTCCACTAAGATTGGTTCTTACAATTAGTGGGGTATTTTTTGCTTTTTTTATATTTAATTTGTGATCATTTCTAAAAAATGGCCGAAATACGCTCTTAAAGCGCAAAAATAACAAAAATATGCATTTCTAATTATTTTTTTTATATTTATGTGTTACTCCAAATTTTAAATTTATGTATTCTTTTGTTGATTATTTTCTAGTTTTTTCTTACGTTCAATCATAGATTCTTCAAAATTGTCTCTCTCATAAGCAATCATTTGTTCTGAGTCTTCTTCTTCTTCCAAATTTTCATCTTTTTTTAAAAATTTCTGAGCCCAAAAATGGATGGCTTCTCCATTTCCGTCAATTTGAATAATTTTAAATGGGAAAATTCTAAACAAAAAATAAATTAAAATATAATAATAATAATAATGCATATTTAATTAATCAAAAACAAGTTTTATTTTTCTACCCATATTCGTCGCTTTGGCCTCTCTGTTTTGACAATTCTTTAAATGCAGTCAAAAGAGTTTTCAATTGCCATCCTCCAATGTCATTTTTCTCATTGAAATATTCTGCATAACTGTAAATTTATTTAAAAACTATTTTATATGTTTTTTTTGGATTTACTTCAAAATTTTACAAAAATTTATTAAATAAAAAAGAAATTTTTTCTGGCAATTGAATTTTGAGGCTCAAGCCAATTAAATCAATTTTTGTTATACTATTTACAATTCTTGGCAATCCTAAAGAATGGGGGTCCCTAAATTAAGTTGTTAAATGAATTCGAAGCTTTTATCCCTGAAGATGCATCCTTGAAATTTTTTTTGTTTTAAATTTTTGTTCGAGTCAGTGGCTCGGAATTGGGCAAATTCGAGTTCAGATTCGTATCAGCGCCCTCTAAAACTCCTTAAAACTGGGTTTGATATCAAAAAAAAAAAAACAAGATTAGGGAGGGGACCCACATTCAGTAGGATTGCCGACTTCTTCATTAATTTACATAGAAATATAAAAATTGGAAATTTTTTAAAAAATATTTACATACATAATTTAAAATTAAATTAATTCTAAGTTATCTATGTTTTACATTATGCTGAGAATGATCCGGACGGCAAGTGAGAAGGCCAATTGCAGTATTTGGTACACAAGTTTTGGGTTTTCTTTAGAAGAAATTTCATTTTTGAATTTTTCAACAATTTGTTGGCCAAGTGTTTGGTCAAAATGCAAAAAGCCAACAAATTCATTTTTTGCATATTGTACTTCATGGAAAGTGAGCACTTTTAAATTCAGATAAGCATCTTTTGAATGGTCGTTTTGATTAAGCACTCGGAAATGGGCAATTTCTGCCGCACATTTTACAAATGTCAAATTGAACACTGTCCTTTTTTGCTTATCCGAATATCCTTTTTCCGTGTATAGTTTTGATTTGTTTAGCCAAGGTATGTCTGAAAAAGTCTGACAATTTTATACAGAATTTTTAACTTCAAAAGCAAAACGCCAAAAATAATTAATTATTTATTTAAATTGGTTAACGCTTTTCAGCTAGCAAAGTACGTAAATCGTAATCAAAAAAATTAATTTGGTTATTTTTCAATTGTAAATGAAATATAAATATTTAAAGTTTTTCGAATAAGAACAAATTTAAAAAATAAGTGAAAATAGGCACATTATGCACAAAAACCCCAAAATAGGCAAAAACAGGCATTATAAAAGTCATTGTAAACACCCCCAAACCAAGCGGAATACATTTACGTTAATTTTGGCAAAACTTTGGCTCATAAAAGGATATTTCGCGATTTTGGTAATTTTTGGCACATATTTGGCGATTTAAAACAAAATTATTTTTTTCGCAGAAATAACTTTTATGCCCTCAAATTCTTGGCAAAATGAATGCTTAAATTTTCCTGTCGACATTTGTGCATGAAATGTGCGCCTACATAATTTTGCTCTTTGTTTAAATTTTTAGCACAAAATATTTGGAGTTTTTGGGCACATATTTGTACGCATATTTAGCCTTTTTGAACAAATATAAATCCATGCCTTGGTTATAGAAAATTTAATTCCTATATAATGACAATTAATTAAAATAATTTAAAAATTTCCAATTTATTAGAATAGGTTTTAAAAAGATTAAATATTAAAAATATAAAATTAGTTTTGAATTTGCTATAAACTCACCCATTTTTCCCATTTCCTTGTAATCCTCATAAAGATCGTCCATAAATTCGGCAAATGTTTGGACATTGTTAGCCAACTTCTCCGAGTCCCATTCGTAAGACGAAGTCCCTTCAAAAATGGAAAAGCCGACGAAAAATGGAAAAATTAGAGCAAATAAAAATTTCGGTTTCATGTTTCTAAAATTTGAAATATAAGAAAATATTGAAAATCCGATATGGGGGGGGGGAGTAACTGCAGAAAATTTCCCCGCTTTTTTTAAAATCGTCCCTTTTTTTATTGTCAGTATTAATTTTATTCACGCTATTTTCAAAAATTTTGAAAGGGTTCGGCAATTATTTGCAAAGCCCATCTATTTTTATTAGGTATGGCGTAAAAATTTCGAAAATTTAAAATAAAGACGGTATGCAGAGTTTAATGAAAATTTTTTGGCGGCTCCAAGGCAACGCCAGCGCCTAAATCATGTTTGGGTTTTATATTTAATTAAAAAAAATAATTATAAATATGATTTTATTTTTCTTCCGGGCTCTTTTTTGGCTTATTGTTAGCTTTTGAATAGGTTCCATGTTAATGTTAAGTCGATTTGCTTGTTGGGCTATTAATTTTAAAACGATGGGCTTCTGCTCCCGTCATGCGCTTGTTTTACGCAGTCCCTCTGTCATTGTTTGCCATTATGTCCACGTGGATTATAATGACAATGATTAAGAAAAAATTGAAGCCTAACCAGGCAAACGGGTGAATGAATGAATACAATTTTTCAATGCTTAAAATAATAATGCTTTTTTCCTTTTTCTTATGTTATTTCTTAAATAAAAATGCTCTTTTTCTTTTCCCCATTATATTTCGCATATTGAAAATACTCTTTTTCTTTTCATGCATAATAATTATCATCCTTTTATGCTATCTTTCTTTTTCTTCACTCTTTATGATTGTTTCCATGTGATGTGTTGTGCACTTTCATATATCATCATCATTGTGTGTATGAATTAAGAATGTCCAGGAGAATATGACTATAAATGTTAGTTTCATTTTATTTATTTATTTAAATTTCTGTTTTAATTTTACTAATTTATGTTTATTCATTATTAAGGATACGATTTATAGTTTTTTCACTATTTTTTTCCTGAGCTCCCCGTGGCCTGAAATGCACGAAAAACGTGTTTATTTCGGCTGTTGTTAAGCTACTTTTCGAGTTATTAGCAACTATTTTCTAGTTTTTTATTTTTAACAACTAAAAAACTATAAAATTTTTGAAAAAAACTATTTTCAAGTATTTTGGCGTTTTGCCAAAATTTGTTAACAAAAATGCTATAAAAACGAAAAAGACACCCCTAAGAATCGACTTAAAATTTTTTTTCAAAAAATACAGCCCTAAGAATCGACCGAAAATTTTCAAAAATGCACCCCTATGAAATGAAAAACTTTCTCAAAAATTCGAAAGTTTATTTATTTATTTTTTGGCGAGATACTGATTTGGCTTAATTTTATTGCTTTTTGAATAAAAATTTGTCATTTTATACCCCTAATAAGCCTTTTTAGAGCCTATTTTATGGGTTTTTTAGAGTTGACAATTTTTAGGTCCTAAAAATATATGCACTAATTGTGATTTCCCCCCACTGTAATTCCTCTACTTCATCTTGTTTTTAGAACAATTCTTCTTCAAAGATTCTTCCATTTCCTTTAGTATTAGAAATTAATTTATTCACTACTATATTAACTAATTAATTAATTATCATCTCAATTATACGGGCTAAAACTGACAAAAAGAATTTCCGAAACAAACCTCACGAATTTTAATTGGGATATTTGAATATTTTCTTTTTGCTGCATTTTCAGCAAATTTTAATCACCCATAAATCACTTAAAAATCATAAAAAAAGTCTCCTAATTCTACCGTATTTAACTATTTGTCTTCGTAGCATTGGTCAAGAATAATATGCGTTAGGATGCTTTAGACAAGAATTGCACCATATTGAAATATTCATTACAAAATGAAAATAAATATTACTAATTATACAATTAAAAATTAGGAAATTTTAGCTATCAATATATTTATTAAAGGAATAAAATATCAATTTATTGCTTTGAAATGCTTACAAAAACGAGGCAAATATCAATCAATAAAAGTTTCATTCAAAATCAGAAATATTTTATATTAATTTACAATAACAAAAAAAAAAAATAAATAATTCATACCCCCAGGACAAAAGTGAAAAATTAGTAAAGAAATTTATTAGATGCAAAAGCAATTGAAAATTGGTCCTTTGATCAATTTTCAATGTTTTTGCAATTTGTTTGTCATTTATAAAATACTAAATGAAAAATATTTTTGTTTAAACAGATAATTTAGAAGCGGGAGGGAGGGTGGAGGGACACCCAAAAGCAACATTTTCAATTACGACAGGTGCGGTCGGGAAGATTTTTTTATAATGCTAACAGATTTTACACTTAAAACAGGCATTTATGTATAAATTTTTAAAAAAATTACCAATTGCATTTTTTTGGCTATGATTTTAATGCGTTTACAGGTGAAATATATGTAAAACTTTTTTTTCGGAATTTCTTTTTTCTCAAAATCGTTTCTTCCATTCTGAAATTCTCTGTGGATAAACTTTCAACATTTTTGCAATGGCATCATCACTCATTTTCGGATTCTTTAATTTTATTTCCCGATAAATTTTCATTTTTTCCATTTTTTCTTTATCGCTTCTTTTACAATGAATTCCAAATTGTTGCTTCCAAGTTTCAATTGTTCCACGGTTTACTCCAATTTTGTTACAAATTTTGGCATAATTTTGTTGCCATTCTTTTCTTGAATATTTTCTTTTTTGTTTAAATTCATTTGCCATTGAAATATATTTTTGCACAATTTCACTTTTTTCTTCATCAGTTTTTGATTTGTAGCTTTTATTTATTTGTTGATTAAGTCCCAATGCTTTAATCCATTCATAAATATATTTACGATTTGTTCCTAATTTTTTCGCTATTTTTTCTTCCATTTTACTCCATTCTTTTGTTGAATATTTTCTTTTCATTTTTCATTCGCATGAATTTCTGCATAATTTCAATTTTTCTTCATCAATTTTTGATTTGTAGCATTTATTCTTTGACTAAGATCTAATTCTTTAATCCATTTTTGAATGTATGTGCGATTTTGTTCCCAATTTTTTCGCTATTTTTTCTTCAATTTTATTCCATTCTTTTGTTGAATATTTTCTTCCTTTTTGTTTAATTTTTTCTTTTATTTTATAATATTTTCCAATTATTTCTCTTTTATTCTGCTCATTTCGTTGTTTTCCTTCTTTTTCTTCCCATTTTTCTCCAAACATTTCATTAAATGATTTTTGCGGTAATTTCTTATTTTCAGTTTTAATTTGATGAATTTCCATTATCAAAAATATAATTAGAATTAATATTCGGCAGAATTTCATTTTCTTTGCAAATTAAAAAATATAAATTTATTATTTATTTTCTTGTAAATTTAAATTTTAATTATTATTTTGGTTTTTTATTGCCATTCTACTGATTTCCTGTAAAATAAAAATCTTATTTAATTGAAAATTATATTGTTTTTGATTATCATGGATAAGGCTTCGTTTTTTTGGCACAAAAAATCGCGAAATAGGCACCTTAAAAGGCAGAAAAAAACCGTAAAATAGGCATTAAATAGGCACAAAAATCCCCGAATAGGCACAAAAATAGGCAAATAAAATTAGGTAACCAAATAAATAAAACTTCATCAAAAACCTAATTTATGTTATATTTCAATTGTTTTAAAGTTTTTTTCGAATAAGGACAATTTTTAAACCAAAAATTTCTATCAGAAAAAATAATTAAATTTTGGGGATCAATTTTTGAGAAATTTTTTTAATTCTTAGGGGGTGTATTTTCTGAAATTTTTTTAGGTCGATTTTAGGGGGGTGTATTTTTCATTTTTATTAAGGATTTTTCTGAAAGTCCTGAAAAAGGCGCCAAAAAATGGCGAAATAGGCAGAAAAATAGGCATTTAGGCATTAAGCACAAAAAGTCCAAAATAGGCTAAGTTAGGCATTATAAAAGTCATTTTAGGCACCCCAAACCAAGCGGAAAACGCGTTCGTGCTCATAAGAGCCTGCGCAGAAATTTTAGGCATTAAAAATCTGAAGCATGTGAAGAGCTTTCGAATGCTAACAAGACTGTTGTATTTGGATGGCAAAGAAAAAAGTTATAGTGGAAAAGCATGGTGAGGCCCAACCGTGCCGGCCCAACTGAGCGAGTCCGGTTTTCATGACTTTTGAAGGGGGGGATCAATAGCAGTTCATACAATAAAAATTTTTACAAAATAAAGTTTAAGACTAGGCTTAGGCCTAAGCCCAAGCAAGTCTAAGCTTGGGGCAAAGTCTAGGTTCAAGCCTAAGCTTATTCTAATCCTTTATAAAAATGCCAATTGTACGAACTGCCATGACCCCATGGGGGGGGGGAGGACCTCCCCCTACTTTTTTTTCATGTATGAAAATATTGGTATGCGCCAAATTCATTTTTATGATTAAATGAATGAGCAAAAATCAAATACAATAACACTCAACTGACAGAGTCCAATATTTAGGTCAAATAATTGCAACAATCAATCAATTCATTTCTTGTGTTTCTGATCAGTGATCACCACTCGAGCTCGGCAAATCGTCAATAAGACTGAAAAAACAAAAATAAGAACTTAAGTTTCATTTAGTTTTTTAAAATTGTTCACCCATCGTCGAATCCGTCGTCTCTGATGAAAATAAGAATGTCGTTCGTTTGTCCATCAATCACTTGGTCCATCTCCGTTCTCCACTTTTTCTTAGTGACTATTGTAATCGGACGACGGAAGAGCACAAAAACATTTGCATCTTTTTGTAACAGTGTCAATTGCTCTCCAGTCAATTCGTTGGTCAGTTCAAATGGCACAACGGCAGAAAGTGAGGGGGACGACGGAAAGTTAACAGAAATGCCGAAAGAAACAGGAGAAGAAGCAGTTGAAAATGCCTAAAAAAACAAAATATATAAAAAAGCGAATCAAATTGGGCAATCACCGCTTTGATTTGTTCCACGGTTGCCAACCATTGGTCAACCGATGAATCCTCAATTCTGAGCACCTTCGGAAAATTGTCGGGACGAGGCGAGAACAGCCACTTGGCCACCGCTTGGCCATCCGATGCATTGGCACTGTCGTCGGGCGGAAATTCGGGCAAAACGCCGCCATCGAAACCAACAACGCAAAGGGATGGACAATCGTTGAGAATTGACGGAGCAAATTGGCGGATTTGACGAAAATTGACGGAGGTCAAAGACAACATACGAATGGAGTCCTTGAACATTGGCCAAATGTTGAGCACAGCGAACTCCGAAATGCGAACATTTCCAGTGGTAATGGCCAATTTCGTTGTACAAACGGAGAAAAACCGATGAAAACGGCGGAGAAAATTGAGCACACTTTGTTCGATGAAGCTGAAAATCAGAAAAATATGATGGCAGAAATCATTTAAAAATGCAATTTTTACAAGATCATAATGCTTCTGAATGCCATGATTTTGTTCGGCAACGGATTTTGAGGGATTGGCAATGCCTTTCCAACGGAATTGACAATTTGCATTTTTGCGCCATTCTCTCCAATTTCTTCTCTAATTCGAATTGGCATGTCCAGTGCCCATTTGCGCGTTTTGAAATGTTCGTCCACGCGGAGCTCAAATCGGTGACTGATCAGCGCAATGCCAAGGCCAAGCTGAGCGGGCGGCAGCAAATCGAAAACTTTGAGCCAACAGTCGGCAGAGATGAAGCTGAAAACGGAAAAGCAAAATGATTAGCCATGGGAATTCAAATTTAGAATATTACATCGCTTTTTCCATCTCGTTATCCGCTTCCTTCGGCGGGTTGTCCGACATTCTTTAGGTGGTACTTTTTGAGAGTAAATATTCAGGGCGGCTGAATAAAAGCAAAGAATAAATATTAGTTGGTAAAGCGAGAAAAAATCATTGTGGTAACAGAAGAAGCCAAAAGTGAAAAGCAATGGGACGAAGAAAAGAATTTGTGGCAGAAAAAAAGGAAAAAAGAGAGACGAATGTACTAAAGAGGAGGGAAAAGAAGCACTTTTATAGTGTAAGTGTGTGCTCGACCGCGCGGTATTTTTTTGCACTATCCGCGTCCGACGGTGCCGGCTCAGTGAGTAAAAATAAAAATCATGAAAAAATAGCCAAAATTAGAGCCCGGCGCGGGACGGGGATTTTGCGGGATCCCAGTCCGCAGTCCCGCGTTTTTTGTTCTCAAAATTAAAGTCCTCATTTCAGCCATAAAAAATCATCATTTGCCACTAAAATACCTCAAAAAATCCTCATTTGGAATGAAAAATCTTCATTTTTTAAAACATAAAAAAATGCAAACAAAATCAAATTAAGACTCATATGTTGTTTGAAACAATCAAATTCATCAATTGTGCCATTTGAAAGATAAACTTATTTAAAATTAGGATTTTAGCGAAAAAATATAAGATTTGCAGAAAAATTACGAATATAATATCACATTGCTTTATTTTCAAAAAATAATGTAATTTTGTCACTTTTTATCAAAAGACAACAAAAATTCTCAAATTTCTCAAAAGACCACAAAAATCCTCATTTTCCAAAAAATCCTCTTTGACCCTCTAAAAGACCACAAATTTAGTTCTAATTATAAAAAGCAAATTTCAGTGCCATTTGAAAGAAATTTATTTTTCGAATTTTCCTTCTAAAATACAAATTTTGCCTTAAAAGTGAAAAAATCACTTAAAAAATCATAAAAAATGAATATTAGAGGCTTCAAATTAAGTGTATAAGATTTTTAATTAAAAAATTTAAAGGCATCAAAAAATTTTAAAGGTAAAATAAATTGCTGTATATAAAAAGATTAAAAATAGAGAAAAAGGGGAGAAACAATTTATCATCCAATTGCTTTAAAAAATTCAGAAGAAAAATAGCAATAATTAAGAATTTTATATTCAAAAATATAAAATATTAATTCAGTATTAACGTTAATGTACAAAAAAAATTTAAATTAAAAACCTAAGCTAAAAATTGCTTGCACGCTCAGAATACGAGTCAATTGTAATGTTGGAAAAGATTTATTAAATAGAAAATAAATAATAAAATGAATATTAAGAAGCCATAAAACACTAAACAAATTCATTTATTGCAATATTTTATTTAAATTTTTTTAAATATTCTGAATAATCAACATGCATTTGTGGCTTTTAATATTTTAATAATTTTCTTTTCTAAGAAAATTGATTCAGGCAAAATCCGACCGAATTTTAATGAAATATTTGGCAACGGATGGAACAAAAAAGAAAGTGATAAAAATTGAACAAAATGAGCAAAAAGAGAACTCACAATCAGCAGCAGTTGATCAGATGGGTGAAGAAATGGGAAAAGTTCCAAATGGCAAATGATCAGAACCTTTCGAAAAGTGAGCAGAATATAAATTCTATAAGAATATCGTTCTGAATATCGAACCCCAGACCTGAACTCGAACAAAAAGTCGAAAAGTCTAAATTTTCGAAATTAGTTTTTTTCTAAAAATCGCTTTAAATACACGGAAACAAACTGAAACCCAACAATCCTTCAATAAGAGATCATTTATGCTCTTTTTGAACCAAAAATGATATTCGAAAATTTAGACTTTCGAGTTTTGTTCGAATTCGGGTCCGGGGTTCGGAATTGGCCGAAATGGATACACTGGATTCGTGGTCAATGCCCCCCCGAAAAGCCAAGGAAATTGTTTTTATGACAATAGAATTTTACTGACACATTTTCTACTGACGCATTTTCCACGGACGCATTTTCCGGGCGCTATAGAGATTGGTTAAGTCGTATAGAATAAAATATCGGAAAAATAACTAAATCAAAAAATAGAAAAATTAAGTATCGATTACCAATTTTCAAAAACAAATTTATATGATATTTATTTACAACTATTTAATTAATTCAAAAATAAATTAAATAAATAAATATATTTGGGGAAATATTCTAAAAAGGAATTGGTTTTTTTTTTGTTAAATATTTATGATAAAATTCGAAAAAATTATTCAAATTTATCCGTCAATATAATATACATCTATTTATAGAGAAATAATAATATATTTTTTAAATTTTACCCAATTTCTCATAAACAAATTTCTTTTCTTTTCTTTTTTGTCTTTTCGGAATTTCAAATATTTGGAAAGTTTAACAAAGTAATTTTTTTTTGTAATTTTGGCAAAACGCTTTGGGAGGGGATGGATGAATTCATTTTTTGTGGATGATGTTGTGCAGAAGAAAGGTGGTGACTTGGGATGTGCGAGAGTCTCAGTTCTCGGTTCCCGACTCGGGAAATTTCTCGGGTTTTTCGCTTCCCGGTCTCGGTTCCCGGTCTGCAAAAATTGGCCCTTTTTTAGTGAAAATCTGTTATCAAGTCGCACTAAAAATTACAAAATTTTACTGGACTCCCGCCGCCTAAAAAAGAAAGTTTTTTGAAAATTGCCGCAAAAAAAGCCTTTTGAATGTAAAAAATGTTCGTTAATTGTCTCAAAATCGCAAAAATTGAAAATTTTTTAATTACGATTTGTTTATTTGTTCACCCCTTTTTTGTGTTTATCATCTTAAAAAATACATTTAAATTAATTTCACTAAGGTTTCTCGGTTCTCGATTCCCGAGTTGAGAATTTTCTTTGTAATTTTCCCTTTTCTCTCAACTTTTCTTTAATTGTTTCAAATTTTCGAATTGTTTCTCTTTTTTGTTGATCATTTGGACAATTTCCATTTTCTTCATCCAATTCATCAACAAAATGAATGTTTTCATTTTGCTCAATTTGTTCATTTTTTGTCACATTTTCTTCACTTTCATTTTTGTCCCATCCGTCGCCGAATATTTCATCGAAATTTGGTAGAATTTTGCCGGATTCAATTTTATAAATTAAGAAAATTAGTAATAATTGTAAATGGCATAAATTCATTTTATTATTGAGTGGATATTTGCCTAGAAAATATATTTAATATGAATCTAATGTCATCAAATATTGCTTATATTTGTCATTATTTGGAAAGAACAGATTAAGAAAAATCGAAAATGTACTGAATTTTCTAATTTGTTAAAAATTGAGATTTTCTGATGAAAAAAAAATTCGCACTAAATGGCAAAACTTTTTGAACGTTTTTCAAAAAAATTTGGGCAATTCTTTTCTAATTAAAAAATGGCAAAAAATTTAATTTCATTTCATTTATGATGAGCTAGGTAAAAATTTCTCTATTATTCAGTAAAAGTTCAAAAATTAGTGAGTTTTAAAAAAGTTAGCAACAAAATTTTGAATCTTAATTTTAGATTTGATTACAACAAGTTAAAAATTTTAGCCAGATATATTAACATAGGGTAAATTTAAATATAATTATCATGATACAGTTTTTATGTTCGACTCACAAATTAGCACGGTGTAAATTCATTCAAATATTTTTTCATTTTGACAGAGTAAAAATTGAGACGAAAATTGGGAAAATTTTGGGCACAAATTGCAAAAAAATACATAAAAATGGAAAAAAGAATTAAATTTAAAAAATTAGAATGATGAAAAAGAGATTTATGTGTAGGGCTGGGATTTTGGGATTTTTAGTGTCAAAAAATCGCAAAATAATTAACTAAATAGTGACCAAAAAATCCAAAATAATGGCAAAAATAGTGGCGAAAAAGTTACAAATTTAGTGGTGTAATTTTTTAAATAGCTGTTTTTTAATTTGAAAATGATTTAAAATTAAGGCAAATAATTTTATTCACTGATTTCAATTACAAATGAGGTTTATTTCCTTTCCAATATTTTATTCGCAAATATTGAGAAAGAAAAAAGATTTTGGGGGAAGAATTTTTGAGAAAATTTGCCAATTCGTAGGTGTGTAATTTAAAATTTTTAGGTTGATTCTTAGGGGTGTATTTTTTAGAAAAATTTTAAGTCGATTCTTAGGGGTGTATTTTTCTTTTTATTGCATTTTTTCTAGAAATTTTCCAAAAAATGCCAAAATAGTGGCAAAAATAGTGACGAAACGCCAAAATAGTGGCAAAAAACTATTTTAGTGGCCAACTTCCAAAATAATTTTTTTAGTGGCAAAGCTCCAAAATAATGATTCCTAGTGATGAATACAATTCAAAGATATCCTTTTATGTCTATTTCTTTTTTGTTCTCATGAGAAAAGATGGAATAAATTTAACGGGAAAATACATATTTGTGATATGTGTGGATGGGATTTTTATGTTTTTACATATTTTTTCTGATGCTTAGTTATATGGCGAGCGAAGCCCAAAAAAGCATTTTCTCCGAACAATTTTCGATTTAGAGCGACTTATAAAAACTAAAACAAATATTTTGGCACATAAAAACATGTCGCACATATTTCGGGGTTTGGCACATATTTTGACATTTTTTGGAAAAAATTGTAATAAAAATATAAGAAAATTGAAAAATACACCCCTAAAACCTACTCTCTTGTCATTTCCTAAAGTTTTTCAAAAAAATATTTATTTATTCCATATGCTAAAAATAGCCAAATGAAATTCTTAATTCGTCATTGGATTTTTAAGTTCTCTGCTGGAACTTTTAATTTATAAAAATAATTTATCAGAAAAAAAGACCATTTTACCCTAGAACACCTTGAAATTTTTTTATTTACAATTGTGCGGGCGAAAAATGATAAAAAAAAATATCTGAACGACTAATTCCATTTTTTTTTTGGAAAAATAGGAAATTTATAATTTTGCAAAGAAAATTTGGAAGAAAAAAGAGAAAAATGTCGGGGAATTGAATCCAAGCGACAAATAATGAAAGTCAAAGGTTTAGCCACTAGACCACATAACGATGTGAACAAACGCAATAAATGAAATAAATAATTTAATTTTTTTTCTCAAAAATTTCTCCTTCTCACCAATTCCCTTCTCTTTTCTCACCAAGACCCCCATTCTTCCCAGTGCTTATTTAGTCCCGCCGGGACCGGATTCCTTTTTTTCAAAACCGGGACCGGGACCTGAAAAAAGCGGGAATTCCCGTCCCGGTCCCGCTCAGCTCTAATTTTTCTGTTTATTTAAATTTAAACAAAATTTAAAAAGACATCAAGTTTTCGTTTCATAAACATATATAATTTTTTTAAATGCTTATTGGGGATGTCAATTTTATGTAAAATACATATTTTTTCATGGCTTCTCCATGCTCTAAATAGTGGAAAAAACACTTTCTTTTCTGTGTTTGTAACAAAAACCGGGACTTTTATTTACATATTTTTACATATTTCGGGGTTTTATACATATCTCGAGCGTTTATACATATTTGGTACATATTTTGGGTTTTTTTTTACATATTTATGTACTTATTTTGACCACTTTTTGTACATATTCTTGACCTCCCTTCTGCTGGTGGGTGAGCTATTTCTAAAAATCAGAAAATAAAGTCGATCCATGGCCCTTTGAGTACAGGATAATTGAGCTTCGGTCCAAGTGCGCTGGTTTCGCTGCCCGTCAAAATCCCGATGCGTCGAAATCCCGATGCGTCATAATCCCGACGCGTCGAAATCCCGACGCGTCATAATGCCGACGCGTCGAAATCCCCGATGCGTCAAAATCCCGACTAAGCTAAAAATAGTCATAATCCCGACAAATAAAAATAATTTAAAACATTTATTTCCGGTGAATTAATCGAGAAAGTGTTTAATTTTCTTAATTTCAACATTTAGAAAGCTTAATTAACCGAAAGAAAATCAAAAATGGCGTAAACGCAAGTTTATGAGCAGCAACAACAGTAAAAACGAAGCAAATTCTGATCAACGTAAGCAAAACTACTACAACAGAGTGGACAATGACCACGACGGTGATTTTGAAGAACAACACACCATCATCAAGTTTGAACTCGGCTCGGAAAACTTAAACTATCGTCCGTTTTCAAATTACTTGTTTGAACCTGGCCCGAAATTCATATGACGGCTCTTGGGTCTTCAAATTGAGGGATAAAAGTAGAGTTGAGCGGGACCGGGAATTTTGGGCAAACCCGGGACCGGGACCTTTTCGGGTTGAAAACCCGGGAATTTTTGGCTGGGAAAACCGGGAAAAAACCGGGACTAGTCCCGGTCCCGGTCAAAACCGGGACTTCGGTACTCAGTTGTACTCAGTTGTCCGTGTTCAGGTCCCGGTCCCGCTCAACTCTAGATAAAAGACATTTGAAAGACTATGAAAACATGGAAGATACACTCGTGAATTTCCCTTTGAATGTGTTCATTTAATATATTAATATTTTGTTTTTGTTGTTATTTACATTTACACAATTAACAAAAGCAAATATCTTTGTGCTTTTTTATTTTAAAATTTCATTTCCCGAAGCTTTAGGTTCGATTTTTGCGAATTTTTAAATTTGTCGGGATTATGACTATTTTTAGCTTAGTCGGGATTTCGACGCATCGGGATTTCGACTCGTAGGAATTGACTTAAACTTTTTAATTTAAACTCTAAAAATTCTCACATTTTCCTCAAAATTCGTTTCATTTTCTTTGCCACGCGAACACTTCGCCTTTTTCCAAATGATGTCACAAATGAACCCATCAATTGTTGTTTGTGATGTTCACCAATTGCGGTAGAAGAAATGAGTTGGCGATTGTCGGAGGAAATTTTTTTTCTTTTTTGTGACGGGTGGTGCCATTATAAATAATTATTTTACTAAATGGGAAAATTTTATCAAATTTTAGGCTTTAAATGAGCACTATTATACGTAATGGTGTCATGTGAAACACGTTATGGCTAAAAATAAACGTCAGATTCGACTTCATTTTTCTTTTTTTGCCCAAAAAATATTTTTTTTTTTTAAATTTGGGTCTCAAAACAGAAAAGTAAACAGATTAAGTACCTGCATCACATATTATATAAACTCTACCTATATACCTATTTGACAGAGAAGAGCAGAGCGCGCAATGAAGAGTTTAGGAAATTTTGTCCACTCTTTTTTCAATTCCCATTTTCGTGACTATAAAAATGTTTGTTTTATTCGATTTGCCTCTCATTATTTCTAAAAAAAAAATTCCAACAGAATTACCTAGTCTGATCTTTTATCATTCGGAAACCCAGCAAATTGTGCCAATTGCCACAAAAATGAACCGACGGTAATAAAATTACAAATTTTCATTACCCTAAATTATTTTTCCCGAATTTTCAGTTGGATTTGCAACGACGTGTGGATGGACATTCTCCCATCTTTTGACCATGCTCAACTCGGCCTCAAAATGGCACTTCTTTCGCCACGTTTTGATGCGTTGGTGGACAAACATTTCGATGGCCAATCAGAATTTCCAATTTTGAGAACAATCAAAATTTGCAAAGACCCTGTTGCAGCAGTGCCGAAATTAGCCGTGATTATCGACAAAGACAATTCAGTGCCATTTCCGTTGCCCGACCATTTGCTGCCCAACAAAATTCGCTTTAAGGACCTTTGGATTACGTAATACAAACTTGCAAACGTAAAAGCAATTCATTTGTCACTCACTTTTCAGGTACATCGATCACTTCGTCATCGCTTTTCTTCGGGCCAATCAACAAATTTTCCACAAATGGGACGACACCAATTTGACTTTGGTGTTTTATTTTCCACATAGCTTTGATGATCAGCCAATTTGGGATGTTTTCGTCCGTGAACTTTGGCCCTTTTTTGCGTCAAACATTCGCCATTTTCACTTTCCTAATGGCGATCATTTGGACAATTTGCGTCGCCGCACTTCGCCCACAATTCTCACCGATCTCAACATTAATTCCATCTTTTCTCGTGCTCTGTTCCCTGATTCAATTTGTGATGTTGGGCCAAATGCAACTGCTGGCCAAGCGTTGTCCAAATGGTTGCATACTCCGCGAAAAGATGGCCAACCGAAGCAATTGGGTTGCATGTTTGCTACTGCTGTTGATGTCAACAATTTCAAGGAGGTATTGCCATGTTTTCGTTAAGCAACTGATTTTGATTTTCGTTTCCTATGGTTTAGAAGTTTCTCAATGACACCACTTCCGTCAGCTACAAAATTCAGTTTTCTGCTCATCCAAAGTCAATGCCAATTGAGCCATTTGAGCTGGTGAACGGACGAACCAACGAAAAGCTGATATTGATCAAACCAAGCGAAGATGAATGGGACCGGCGATTGATAATGAACCGGTGCCAAAATGGGGAGACGGAGACGGCGGTTCAATGGGAATACGAGATAAATTTGAGCAATTTGAACAATGTACACATTGGGCTTTACGATGTCAATATTTGCCTTGGGTGAGCGACAAAAAAAACATTTTATTTTGTTAAAAAAATTTCGCTTAATTTAGGCCTTTTTCTCCGCCAGAACAACAACAGTGATCACTGATCAACAGCAGAGGAAATGAATTAATTAATTGAGAAATGATCGATCATAATTCAACAGTGATAATATGTAATGTATTTTATGAAGAAATTCACAAATAAGTGTTCTTGTTAAATAAATTGGAGATGTGTAAAATAGCAAAATGTGCTAAAATAGTATGAAAATTTTTTTCAAAAAATTTAAACACATATATAAAATAATTAAAAAAAAAGAATCTTGCAAAAAAGTTTCAAAACAAATAAGGGTTGAAATATTTTCGGGTTAAGTTAGTACTTTACATTGGAGTAAGCCTATAAAATTTGGTGCAATTTTATTAATTATAGAGAGTTAGTAGTTCGATAAAACTTTTTAAAATATAAGTCTAAAAAAGCATAATTAAAAAATTCGTAAAAATTTTTTTAAAATAGAATTCAATAAAATATTCATATATTTGATTATTCGAACAAAAAAATTAATCAACAAAAACATTTCTGAGAGAAAATGAGAGCATCAAATCAAAAATTCAAATTGGTGTGATCGTTCGTCGACCATTTCTCAAACATAATTAATTTCCGTTGCTTTGATCCGCTTCTTCTTCCGTTGGTGGCGACAATGGCCTAAAATAAAACAAAACCAAATTCCGTTGCTTCTGCTGCTCACCCAATGCAATTAATGCCACCCCAAAAATCAAATTTGATATTATTAAAATTGCGCAATTTTAATTATTTAAACAAAATCAAATGCTTTTTATTGCTCACCTATTGCATATGACATCCAACAAATTAATGATGACATTGTATTGTTGGCCCATTCGACATTTGCTGGATGGAAATAAGTATTGCAACGCAATCGCTTCGGTTGGCCATTTGTGAGAATTGTCGGTGAGATGAGACGACGCAAATGGTCCCAATATCCGCAAAATGGAAAGTCAAAGTGGCGAATGTTTTGCGCAAAAATTGGCCAAATTTCACGGACGAAAACATACCAAATTGGCTGGTTGTCATGTGTCCACACATTCAAATCCAAATTAGTGCCTTTGTCGAAAATACGAGGCCGCGAAGCGGCCGAGTGAGTACCTTAAGCACAGAAAATTAGGAAGTGGGCGAGGGGGGAGGAGGGGAGAGAGGGGGAGAGGGGGGGGAAGGGGGCCGAAGGCCCCCTACGAGGCCGCGAAGCGGCCGAGCGAGTACCTTAAGCGCGGGGGAAACCCAATGGCTCCGGCTGGCCCCGGTGTTGAAAGCGGCCCCGGCGCTTTCACAGGGCCCCTTGGGGCCCTGGTTATGGATAAAAATGAAAAATGAAATGCCAATAGCTGAGATATGATGATGGCAGCAGCGGTATTCGTTTTTATTTCAAAGATATTAATAAAAAATGATACAAAAATCAACTGCCAATGGTTATCTGACGATAGCATCGGCGGAATGGCTTTGTTTCCCAAAGAAACTGCTCAAAAAATACAATTTTACAACTTTTCGTTTAATTTAATAATAATAATTTCAATTTTTAAGTATTGCTGTTATCTTAGTTTTTTATGATGATCAAAAAAAGCAAAATAAATTTTTATTTGGCTAAACAGTGTTATAAGATTTTTTACAAGAAATATGAAGCCACGGGGACGGGAGAAATATTGTAAAAATATTTTTAAAGTTGTCAATCGTTTTTTAGCAAAAGCATGTTACTAAAATGCTTTCAAATGAAAAACAATTCAAAAAATTTATAAAATGTAAGCCAAATGAAAACAGCAAAATGTTTGTTTATATAAAAAATTTTAAAATGTTCTTTACTTCGTCTCATCATCATTCAGTTTTTTGAATATTTATGTAAATTTTTCAATTTTAATTACTCAATTAGGGATGTGGGGGAGTCTCGGAGTTCTCTACCAGAAAATTTCATCAGAAACCGAAAAATTTTAAAACAAAAGCTGGACGAACTTTTGATGTGCAAAAGGGAAAATTAAATATGCAAATTAATCAATTCAAGAAAGTTTAATTAAAATGATATTGATCAGTAAATTCATTAGCCAGGATTCTCGAAGAAAAAATTTCCCGCACATCCCTAACACCTAATTGTAAGTGCTAATTGATGATACATTGTCAAATCGGCGCTCAATGTCACCGTGTCATCCTCCTCATTGTACCACAGGATGCGGATCTGTTCTGATTTATCAGAAATGTTCTGATTTCGGGATAGCGACCAAATTTTGTTCTGATTTCGTAAAATTCTTCAAAAATTGGTTATTTTATGGCGTAATGTCACTCAGATTCCAAAAAATTTTTCCACGGCGGTGCCTGTCGGCACCGCCGGACCCTCCCCCTTGCCCATTTCCCAAAAGTTTTTTGGAACAATGTGCCGCAAGAAAATTGTTAAAAATTTATGATTTGCTAATTTTCTCCCACAAAAATGTTAAAATCGATAATGGGAGACGAAAAAAATAGCAAAGCAATTGGAAACACACAGTAATTACAACATTCAAAAATGCAACAAAATTGGAGTTGGAAAGGGAACAATTGGTAAATGGAAGAAAAAATTTGGAGAAGAAATTGCAGAAGAAAAAGAAGAGTGATTTGTTGTGCTTTGTTGCCGAAGCGAAAAAAATTTCAATAAAATTTTATTAAATTTTTTGATCATTTTCGTCGATTAATTCCTCCGTTCTCTCTCTCTCCATTTATTATGACTCATCTTTTTTCCCTACATTTTTTGGTGCTAAGCAGGGATGGCACGGAATTCCGATTTCCGACTTCCGATTTCCGACATTTTTGAGGTCGGAATTCCGATTTCCGATTTCCGAAAAAATTTTGGACGTCGGAATTCCGACTTCCGGTTTCCGAAATTTTTGATAAAAAGTCGGAAATTTTCGGAAATTTTTTTTGAATTTTTTTTTCCAAAAATTAACAATTTTTACAATTTTGGTTAATAAATTGCATTGAAATTTTCAAAAATTTTCCGGCGGCGCCTATCGGCACCCCGCACCCTAAAAATCATATTTTTCTTCAGAAATTTTTGCCTCAAAATCGCTAAATTTAGTCATTTTTGGACAAAATTTGTTAACAATTTGATTAAAAATTATAAAAAATTTTCCCCGGCGGCGCCTATCGGCACCGCCGGACCTCGCCCGCCGTGTTTTCAAAAATTTTGAAAAAACGCGCCGCAAAAAAAAGGTAAAATTTTTGATGAAAATCATTGAATAATTTTTTAAGGCAAATATTTATTTAAATAGATCAAAAAAATTTTGAATCACCTTTTACTTGGTTAAGAATTAAAAATTTTGCCTATTATAATATTTAAAAATTTTTTTTATTATATTTTATATTTTTTGAAAAATTTCCGATTTCCGACTTCCGAATTCCGATTTCCGACGTTTTTGGGGTCGGAATTCCGATTTCCGACTTCCGAAAAATTTTTGGGCCTCGAAAATCCGATTTCCGATTTCCGAAAAATTTTGGACCCCCGGAATTCCGATTTCCGAAAATTTTTGGGGCCTCGGAATGCCATCCTTGGTGCTAAGTCAATCAAAAAAAAATAAAAACTCAGTGATTGATAAAATAATTAAATTTATTCCTATTCATTAATTCATATAATTATTATATTCATCATTTATATTAAGCATTTTTGGAACATTGCTAATTTTTAAAAATAATAAAAATTTTATTTGCTTAGAACAAAAATGGTGAATTTTTTATTATTTTTTAATTTATTTAAATATTAATCGTGTAATTTAATTCATTGACATCGATTTATATAATAAAATGTAATTGTTAGTTAATAGTTTGTTTATACGAGAGTTGAGCGGGAACAGAACTGGGCCGGAATTGTCGGCACTTTCAGGTCAAGCTCAATTTTTTTTCAATGAAACTAATTTCTTTTAATAATTTTTAAAAAATCTTATGCATAACAATTATGAATAATTTTTTTTTGCAAAAAAAAGCAATAAAAATTAATGCAAATTTCTTTTTTGAGAATTTTATTTAATGATTTGATTCATATTAATGTTCTTGAAAAAAAAAATATAAAAATATTTCTTATATAATTCAAAAATTTAAAATCATTTTCATGAAGCTAAAAATTAAACTATTGATCTTTTTAATATAATTTTTCATTCTTTTGTAAATAAAAAAATTATTTAAATAAATAAAATTTTTAAAATACATAAAAAATGCTTTCATTTTCAATTAGCTTGTTAATTAATACAATTTTAAGATGGAAATTTAAAAATTTTCTATTTTGTTTTATTAAATGAAGAAAATGCTAATTTATTGCTTTGGATTGATTTTAAAAAGACAGGAAAATGAAAAAATAAGTACAATTACCAATGAATGTTTCATCCAAAAAGCAGAAATATTTTATTATAAGAAATTAATTGCTTAGGATTGCTTACAAAAAGTCAGGACAAATCAGAAAAATGTCAATGAATTTTATCCAAAAAAGCAAAAATGTTTTCCCATAATTTATAAAATAAAAAATGAATTAGAATTCATAACTAGGGTTGTAAATTATATTGACTAAAAAACGTTTAATATGGACATAAAATATGGACTAAAAAAGCCCGAAATATGGACTAAAAAGCTCAAAAATGCCCAAATATGGACCAAAATATGGACTAAAAACGGCCAAAATATATGTTTTAAACCCTCAAAAATTCCAAAAAAAGTTTATATATTCAATATTTGCTTAAATAAATTGAAAAAATACAATAAACAACCAAAAAATGGATTTAAAACATAAAAATGCAAAATTTTTTTATTGTCGTCCGTTGTATAAAAAACACCTCCAAGTTTGCCAATTTCAAAAAAAATCGTTCATTTAAAAAAAAGAAAAGTTTGCAAAAAATGGTGAAAAGATTTATTAAAAATGCCAAAATGACGACGAAAACCCAAATTTTGCATATTTTTGGGGGTGTAATTTTTAAAAATTTCCAAAAAGTCGAACTTTAGGGGGTGGGTTTTTCGCTTTGCTTTGCATTTTTCTTGTGAAATTTTGCCAAAAATGGCCGAAATATGGACTAAAAAGGCAAAATTGTCGAAATATGGATTTATTTCCGAAAACCCCCAAAATATGGATTTATATGGACTAAAAACTTTCAGCAAATCAAAAAATTTTAACGTAGAAATGCTATTTTTGAGCCCCTTTCTTCATAGCATATGCGCAGAAAAAATATGTTAATCCATATAATTTACAAGCTTATTCATAACATAAGAGGACAAGAAAAATCATACATTTGAAAAATAAGAATCGCCAAAAATTCGCCGAAATTATCAAGAAAATTGGCATAATTATGAAATAATGAAGAAATGGAAGAACTAAAATTGGATAAGAAAAAATGAAAAGAAAAGAAATGAAAATTATTAATGTTTAATGAATCGTATTACAAAAATTTCAAGTGTAACAGCAGAAGGGGCCCTTCTGAAACATTACAGTACACAATACCATAGGATACCGTACACCAACAGCACCGGTCTTCTATCGTTCATTTCCAAATTGTTTCTTCCATTTTGAAATGCTATTTTTATGAATTTTCAATATTTTTGCAATTTCCTTGTCACTCATTTTTGGATTTTCTATTTTTATTTGCCAATAAATTTTAATTTTTTCCATTTTTTCATTCTCCGTTATAAATTTATAACCAATGGCAAATCGTTTCTTCCATTTTCTAATTGTTTCATTCATTGCTAACTCCAATTTTCGTACAAATTTCGACATAATTTCTTCGCCATTCTTTTCTAGAATATTTTCCTTTTTGTTTGTATTCATTTGTCATTTCAATGAAATTTTGAATAATTACTAATTTTTGTTCTTCAGTTTTTGATTTATAGTTTTTTATTTATTTTATGATTTAATCCAAATTCTTTGATCCATGCATAAACTTTTTTTCGATTTGTCCCTAATTTTTTTGCAATTTTCGAATTAATTTTTCTCCATTCTTTTGTTGAGAATTTTCTTCCTTTTTCCTTAATTTTTTCTTTTATTTTATAATATTTTCTAATGATTTCTCTTTTTTTCTCTTCATTTCTTCTTTCTTCTTCTTTTTCTTCCCATTTGTCTCCAAATATTTCATTAAATGACTTTTGTTGCAACTTTTTGTTTGATTCAATTTGAGCAAATGTGATAACCAAAAACATAATTAAAAATAATAAAACAAATGATTTCATTTTTATTGGCAATAAATTATTTTAATTATACAATTTGATGTCGGAAAATGAAAATTTTTGCTATATTATTTAATAAATGAAGAAAATGAAAATTTATTGCTTTGGATTGATTAAAAAGTCAGTACAAATGAAAAAAAATCAGGACAATTTCCATTGAATGTTTCACCCAAAAACAGAAAAATCAATTGGCATTTTTATAGCAAAATTTCGCCAAAATTCGAAAGAAAATTTGGCGTAATTTGTGATATAAATTATTTCTTAATGAATAGCAAAAACTTTTGCCTTATTTAATTTGCCTTTTGGTATAATAGACACATTTATCAGCAATTCTCACTTTAGTTAAGCATTTGAAATTTTATCTTTTTTAAGAAATTCCTTCGTCATCCTCTGTTCCCAAAAAAGCGCGCCGCAAATTTTTATTCATTTTTTAAATTTGGAATAAATTTTCCAAATTTGTTGATTTTTGACTCTAAATGCTGAACTTTTGAAAATTTGCAGTAGGTAGCCCTGTTTTTAATTGTTTCAACAATATAAAGAGCCGTTTTTTTTCAAAAAAATCTTAATTTTTGGGGTCAATATCTTAGTTTTAACTTTTATTTTAAAATCAGCAGCAACAACAAAAAAAGGAGGAGAGTCGATGCAAAAATAGGCCAAATAAAACTATGAAAGTGCACTGACAAAGGAATGTAAAAAGAAGCCTAATATTTTTTAGAAAATTAAAACTAAAAAAATGGCGTCGTAAAATTTTTTGAAAATTGCTGAAAATTATTTATATAATATTTGAAAATAATAATTAAAGAATAATTTCATTAATTTTCAAAATGTATTTTCTTTTTTTCTTCATTAATTCATTTTTTGAACATTTTAGGAACCCCGGCGGGTTCTGTTTTTCAATCCCCTCGAAAGGGGAGTTGTAATTCAGGGGGGGGGGGGCACTAATTCAGTAAATACGGTAAAAAAGTGAAAAATATATCCAAAAATATATTTTCAAATTGGAAAGCACATCTCAAATCACACTTCTTCTTCTGTCGTTTCTCTGAAACATTTCTTCTCCAAATTGCTTCTTATATTTACAAATGCTATTTCGACTTATTTGAAGTGTTTTTGAAATTTCGTTGTCACTCATTTTTGGTTTTTCTCTTTTTATTTGCCAATACATTTTTATTTTCTCCATTTTTTCTTTCTCATTTATCTTACTGTTAATGTCAAATTGTCTCTTCCATTTGTCAATTGTTCCTTGGCTAACTCCAATTTTCTTTGAAATTTCGGCATAATTTTGTTGCCATTCAATGTGCGAATATTTTCTTTTTTGTTTGTATTCGTTTGTCATTTCAATAAATTTTTTGACAATTTCAATTTTTTCTTCATCAGTTGTTGATTTGTAAGAATTCTTTTGAATAAGCCCCAATTCCTTAATCCATTTTTGAATATTATTTCGATCTGTCCCTAATTTTTTCGCAATTTTCGCATTGATTTTGATCCATTCTTTGGCTATATATTTTCTTCCTTTTTCCTTTATTTTCTCTTTTATTTTCCTGAATTTTCCAATTGTTTCTCTTTTTTTCTCTTCATTTCGTTTTTCTTCTTCTTTTTCTTCCCATTTTTCTTCAACTATTTCAACAAATGACTTTTTTTCCAATTTTTTGTTCACAGATTCAATTTGATCAGTTTTGTTGACCAAAAATATAATTAAAAATAAGAAAATAAATGCTTTCATTTTCATTGGCAATAAATATTTTAAAATTAATACAATTTTATGTATTTTTATAATGAATAAAATGACAATTTATAGCATTGAATTGATTACAAAAAAGTCAGTACAAATGAAAAAAAAAACAGGACAATTACCAATGGGTATTTTATTATCTAAAAAACAGAAATATTATTAACATTAAGAAAAATGTAAATAAAATTCAATTCATCTGATAATATGAAAAATCAGGATATATTTGAAAAATAAAAATCAAGAAAAAACAAGGTAACCTGAATTTTCCGATTTTTTAAATTTATTCTGATTTTTTGTTTTAGATTAATTTGAAATATTTTGATCAACAAAACTGATCAAATCGGATCAAAAAATGAAAAAGTTACAACAAAAAAACATTTTATGAAATATTTGGACAAAAATGGGAAGAAAAAGAAGAAGAAAAACGAAATGAAGAAAGAAAAAAAAAGAAATAATCATTGGAAAATTCAAGAAAATAGAAGAGAAAATAAAGGAAAAAGGAAGAAAATTTTTAGAAAAAAAGAATGGAACAAAATTAATTCAAAATTAGCAAAAAGTTTGGGACAAATAATGAATATATTTATAAACACAACAAAATTGGCACGAAAAAGGTGAAAAGGGCATAAAAAACAAAAACAATAAAAAAGGTACAAAAATTTACGCGCAATGGCAAACCGTTTGATTAGCGACGGTCAATTAGTGATTGGAAGAAATAAAAGAGGAAAAACGAATGAAATAATCCAAATTTAAATAAATATGAAAATTAAATATAAGTGTTATTCATCTACTCCATATGGTATGGCTGTTGTTGATATTGTTTATCCGCAATAAGTAAATTAAATTTATTATTTTACTAAATATGTATAGACCGGCGCAGGATGGGACCCTGCGCGGGTTTTGCAGGATCCCAGTCCACAATCACGCATTTTGGCATATAACGCACACCAACAGAGCACCGTACCGTATAATTTAATCGAATTTTCTTGGAAATAAATTTTAAGTTTTTAACTAAAAAATTCGATTTATTTCCATATTTATTCAATTTTAAATGGATAAAATTAAAGTACTAAGCAATTTATAAATAATATTAAAACAACATCCACTATTAAGAACGAATGATTTGATTTATTCATCTCCAAATTGATTCTTCCATCTTAAATGCTATTTTTGTTAATTTTCAATGTTTTTGCAATTATTATCAGTCTTTTTTGCCTTTTTGTTTTTTATTTTACAAGAAATTTTCATGTTTACTATTTTTTCTTTCTACGCTATCTTTTGCTGTTAATGCAAAATTGTTTCTTCCATTAAATCGTTTCTTCCACTTCTTAATTGTTTTATAGCCAACTCCAATTTTCTTGCAAATTTCTTTATGAATTTGTTTCCATTCTTTTGCTGAATATTTCCCTTTAGCTTATATTCGTTTTTCATTCCAATGAATTTTTCGTCCTTTTTGTTTAATTTTCTCTTTGATTTTGTAGAATTTTCCAATGTTTTCTCGTTTTTTCTCTTTTTTTCGTTGTTTTTCTTCTTTTTCTTCCCATTTTTCTCCAAATATTTCATCAAATGACTTTTGTTGAAGTTTTTCATTTCTATATGCTTTTATAAATTTTGTTAGACAAAAAAAAATTAAGATTTCATTTTCAATTAGTTTGTTAATTATTACTGATGACGGAAATTATTAAATTTTTGCTATATTATTTAATAAATGAAGAAAATGAAAATTTATTGCTTTGGATTGATTAAAAAGTCAGTACAAATGAAAAAAAATCAGGACAATTTCCATTGAATGTTTCACCCAAAAACAGAAAAATCAATTGGCATTTTTATAGCAAAATTTCGCCAAAATTCGAAAGAAAATTGACGTAATTTATGATATAAATTATTTCTTAATGAATAGCAAAAACTTTAGATCATTTTTAAAAAATTAAAATTAAAACTTTTGCCTTATTCAATACACATTTTGTCTTTTTTATTCCCGACGTTTGATTTTTTTTTAATTTTAAATTTAATTTATAAAAATTTTTTTTCTTTAAAAACATGAACTTTCGTCACTTAAATTGGTTTTGCCTTTTGGTAAAAGAGGCATATTAAACAACTGTTTCATATTTGTTCGGTTTTCAAAATTTCTAACTTTTTTAAGAAATGCCTTTGTCATCCTATTTCAATCATTTTGACATAAATTTCAATGTCGGAAAATTAGTACAATTTAATTTAATTTAATTTATCGAGCAAACCAAAGGCACATTAGTGCTCTTATATGGTGCCAAAAAGAAAACAATCAATTAAATTTGATCAAATAAAAAATGCAAAATGAATACCGTAATAAAAATGAATAAAAATAAATCAAATGTTACAAATTCACAGAAAATTGTATAAAAAAATGAAAAATATTAATTATCAAGCTATTATGAACGAAATGCAGAACCAAGAACAAACAAAAAAAATAAATAAAATTTGTTAATATGTTGTAATTAATTTTTACAGTTTTAATGACATTTTAATTGCGTTTGAATATAAGTCACTTTTAAGAATGAATGATTTATTTATTCATCTCCAAAATGTTTCTTCCATTTAAAAATGCTCGTTTGATGAATTTTCAATATTTTTGCAATTTCTTTGTCACTGATTTTTGGATTTTCACGTTTTATTTGCCAATAAATTTTCATTTTTTCCATTTTTTCTTCAGCCGTTATCATTTTCTTTTGTTCCATGATTAACTCCGATTTTCTTACAAATTTCGGAATAATTTTGGTCCCATTCTTTTCTTGAATATTTTCTTTTTTGTTTGCATTCATTTGTCATTTCAATGAATTTTTGTACAATTACTAATTTTTGTTGATCAGTTTTTGATTTATAGTTTTTATTTATTTTTTGATTTAATCCAAATTCCTTCATCCATTCATAAATTTTGTTTCGATTTGTCCCTAATTTTTTCGCAATTTTCGAATTAATTTTATTCCATTCTTTTGTTGAAAATTTTCTTCCTTTTTGCTTAATTTTTTCTTTTATTTTATAATATTTCGCAATTTTTTCTCCTTTTTCATTCAATTTTTCTTCTTCTTTTTCTTCCCATTTTTGTGCGAATATTTCAGCAAAAGACTTTTCTTCCAACTTTTTCTTTGTTGATTCAATTTGATCAAATATGATGATCAAAAATATAATTAAAAATAAGAAAATAAACGATTTCATTTTCAATTGGCAATAAAATTAGCAAATTAATACAAATTTGATTAGGGAAATTATGAATTTTATTTCTAAATTATTTAATAAAGAAAGAAAATGAAAATTTATTGCTTTGGATTGATTATAAAAAACCAGGACATTCACAAATGAATGGTTTCATTAAAAATAAGAAATATTTTACATTAATTAACAATAACAAAAAAAAATCATATAGAATTCTATAGTATTATTAACAGACATAAAAGGGGGCGGGAGGCTCGCGAAGGGGAAAAGAGGAAATGCCTAAAAAATTTGGCTAGTTTTTAACTAAATTCGTTAAAAATTCTGAAAATTTTTCCTCTGCAACGCTTATCAGCACCGCCCGCCCCAAAGACAAATTATTTTAAAATATTAGCTCCAAATCTTAATCATTTTTAGACAAAATCTTTTAGCAAATTGCATAAAAATTTTCAAATTTTTTGGAAAAAGCACGCCGCGAAAAAAAGCTGTTTTAAACATCAAAAAAAGATCGCCAATTTACATGGCCTGGACCCCTTCACTAAAAAGTCAAAAAAAAAAAGATTTTTTACGTCAGAATTTATAATTTATTTGCCTTTTGCCACTGCCAAACCAGGACAATCTTTTTAATTTTGTTTTAAAAAAGCTTCTAAAAGGGTGAGATAATTGAAATTAATGAAAGATTTTTGAAAATTTTCGACCACAGCTTTGAATCTGCCATTTTAGCCCCTATTTTTTGTAAATTTGGCAAAGTGTCACCGGATTAAATATTTTAGACTAAAGCTAACGGATCGATTTGTTGCCGAATTTCTTCGCTCATACTCTTAAATTGGCAATTGGAAGGTGCTAGTCGTTGTATAAAAACCATCAAAAAGGGCGTTATATAAAAAAGAACAAATGAAAATTTTGAACAAAAAACTGCCCATAGCTTTTGTCAATGTCAACCAAATTAAACATTGTTGGTATCATCAGATAGCCCTAAGAGTTCTCTATTAGCTCACCTATGTTTCAAAAAATTTGGTCAAGTTTGAGCAAAGTTATGGCCAAAAGTAAACAAGCAACCAGGTTTTCAGAGATTTTTGACCATAACTTTTTTGAAGCTTGACGAAATTTTTCGCAACTTAGGTTATATAATAGAGAACAATTAGGGCTATAGAATGATATCAAGATTTCATAAATTTATGGGTTCTAAGAAAATTTTTACCAGAATTATTGGTGACCAAAATTATTTCATGTTTAATGAAATTCTTATCGCTATAAATTGTTCAGATTTTTTATTTTCTTAATATCATTCTATAGCTCTAATTGTTCTCTATTAGATTACCTAAGTTGCGAAAAATTTCGTCAAGTTTCAAAAAAGCTATGACCAAAAATGTCTGAAAAACTGGTTCATGGATTACTTTTAGCCATAACTTTGCTCAAACTTGGCCAAATTTTTTGAAACTTAGGTGAGAGAACTGTTCGGTCCGAGGGGACGATCAATAAATAAATGTTTATTGACGAACAATAAATAAAAGGGAAGGACAATTTGGTCGGAGGAAAATGACAATTTGAAATGAATGAGGGGAAAGACCAGGAGGGAGAGAAATGATCGTCTATTTATGGGGGGAATGACAACAACAAAAATGGCGGGGAATTTGAATAGGCAGATCGCCATAATATTTCAAATAGGCACATCGGAACACCTCCCCTTTTGAGCGGCTCACGGCGAGTACCGTTGCGGGGCGCGTCTGTTCCGTTGCGGGTTTCGGCGTGGCTGGATTTGCTGCTCTGCTTCTTCGGCCAGTGATTCGTCGTTGTCTGACTGATCCAAATCATTCTCATGTCCCTGCTCTTGGACAATTTGGTTGTGCTCAACCCGAGCTTCCAACTCATTGGCAATTTGGCGATCGGCAGGTTTTCCGATGTCAAATGCGTCGAGAAAGACTTGCAATTGATCCGCTTCGTCGGGAGTGTGCCGAGGACGGAGTTGGTTGGCATGGAATCTTCCTGACGACCCGTCACGGAAGTCCACGTCGTAAATGACTCCTCTCTTTTTGGACACTTTGCCAAATTTCCAATTTTGTGAAATTCGGTGTTTGGCGTAGACGTTGTCTCCGACGGCAAACTCTCGAATTTTGGTGCCATATCGTCGGTTGAACCTTTGCTCCATCTCCTCATTTCGCTCTATTGGCTGAGTGGGCGTTGGTTTCAACAAATCCAACGTTGTTCGTGGTTTCCTCCCAAGAAACATTTCCGCTGGGGATTTGTTTTCTTCGAGCGAATCATTGGGGGTCGTCCGGTAGCTGACGAGAAAAGTTTTGACTATGCTTTTACTCGGAGCCCCCTCCCCTTTTAATTTTCGGAATGTTTTTTTGAAAGTTTCCACAAATCTCTCTGCTTGGCCGTTGGACATCGGATTGTATGGTGCCGAGAACAGGTGTTTGATGCCATTGACGTTTGTGAATTTTGCAAATTCATGGCTGGTGAACTGCGTCCCGTTGTCCGAGACCAGAGTTTCGGGGAGTCCGTGCCGACTGAAGAGGTATCGAAGTTTTTCGATAGTGGCACTTGTCGATTTTGTTGGCATTTCGAAGACCTCAGGGTATTTCGAATATGCGTCGACGATGACCAGGAACTCTTTCCCGAAAAATGGTCCGGCATAGTCAATGTACACTCTCTGCCACGGTCCATTTGTCTTTGGCCATGATTGCAGATGCGTTTTGGTTGGCGCTTTTGCCTCGTTTTGGCACGGTTGGCAATTTTCAACAAATTGTTCGATTTCCTGGTCCATTTTTGGCCAGTAAAGGTATTCACGAGCCAACTGCTTCATCCTTTTCATACCAGGATGTCCTTTGTGGAGCAGTTGCAGTATTTGGCTCTGTGTTGTGTTGGAATCACAACTCGTTCAGCATACATCAAACAATCTTTTGTAATGCTGAGTTGTTCCTTTCTTTGGTGAAAAATTCTGATTTCCACATTTTCGTTTCCAACATTTTGAGGCCAGCCATTACTGATGAATTTCATGACCTTTTTTGATTCTGATCACTTTTTGATGACTCGACGATGTTTCCAAATTTAATTGGAAGCTTCTCGATGGTTCCAACGAAAATTGACTCGAGTTCCGAATCACTGCAAGTGTTTGCAATGACGCGGTCTTCGGCATCCTTTCCTTTGGAAATGAGCCGTGAAAGTGCATCAGCTTGGCCAAAATCGTTGGTGTTGACATATTCTATGGCAAAGTCGTATGCCAAGAGAATGAGTGACCATCGGAGCAGGCGATTGGCACTGCATTGCCGCACTCCTTTTTTGTTGCCGAATATGGCGAGAAGGGGCTTATGATCAGTTAGGAGCGTAAATTTACGTCCATAGATCATTTTGTGCAATTTCTGCACTGCAAAAATTAATGCTAGTGGTTCCTTTTCAATTTGTGAATAGTTCTTCTCGGCAGGAGTTAAGGCGGATGACGCGTGCGCAATGGCTTTCATCGTGCCGTCCGGGAATTTGTGCGAAATCACTGCTCCAATTCCCTGATCAGAAGCATCTGCTGCTACTATGATCTTTTTTGAGGGTCATAGTGCGTGAGCAGCAATTCGGATGACAAAATTTCTTTGATTTTGTCAAATGCCTTTTTGCATTTGTCGCTCCAATTCCATTCGGTGTCCTTTTTCAGCAAGTCATCAAGCGGCTTTCTGACGAAGCGCATGTTTTTGATGAATTGTTGGTAATGGTTTACCATTCCCAAATATGACCGAAGTGAAGAGACATCCGTCGGTTCTGGCATCTCGTTGATGGCGGTGATTTTGCTGGGGTCGGGTCTGCGTCCGTTTTTGTCGATTATTTGTCCAAGATATTTAATTTCATCTTGGAAAAACGAACATTTTTCACGTTTGACGCGAAATCCCCATTCTTGAAAACGCGAGAACATCATTTTCAAGTGTTCTGCATGTTATTTTGGGTGTTGGGACCGGTACTCTATTGTCCGCCCATATTATTTTTATTTCTCTCCCCTTTATCTCTCCTCTCTCTCTCTTCCCTTCAGTCCCCCATAAATACCCCGCGTCCTCTGACCTCCTTGTCATTCAGTTGTCAACCATTTATTTTGCTTATATTGTTCAATCAATATTCGCCCTTTGCCCTCCGTCCCTCTTCATTCATCTATTTATTTGTGTCTTCCCAACTTGAATAAATCCTTTATTTATTCACTTCGCCGGTTTGGGTTTTGACGGCACAACATTGGCGACGCCCTGCCGACATCGAACTCAATCAACTCGACTTTTTTGTTTTGGTTTTCAACAAAACAATTTTGATTGTTCAACATTTCAGTTGTTGATCATCCGCTGTTCAATCTTCGTGAACAGTGAACATCAAAAATGGCCGAAGCAGCAATTCGTCAATTGTCCGACGTGTTTCAGCAGTTCTTGACTGCGCAGCAAGCAAATGTGGCAGCACCAGCGCAGACGACTCCAATGCCGAATTTGGCAAATTTCGACTGTTTTGGTCTTGGTGACCATGCGAAAGCGACATCGAGGGTTGGCTGGAACGCTTTGCCCTCGCGCTCGACTGCTCCGCGCCGAACCTGCAGGACGAATTGAAGGTTAAGCTTTTGCTGACAAAGCTAAGCGAAGCGGCCTACAGCGAATACAGCAAACATTGTTTGCCGAAAAAGCCAACTGAGTTTGACTTTTCAAAGACTTCGCAAATGCTGTTAAGCTTATTTGCGAAGCAACAATCAGTATGGATCAACCGATATGAGTGCTTAAAGGCTGTAAAGCAAGACGAGGAGGAATTTCGCGGTTTCATCACCCGCCACAAAAGGCTGTTAAGCGATTTTGAGTTTAAGAAACTCAATGAACAGCAGTTCAACTGCTTGATGCTCCTCGTGGCGCTCAAATCGCCGAAGGATGCTGAATTGCGAAAGCGCATACTGTCAAAGTTAGCAGCCGATGGTGACAGAGCAACATATGAAAATGTTGTGAACGACTTACAAATGTTTCTGTCGACCATATCGGAAGCAAAAGCGATGGAGAGACCATCGAATTCCAACATTTTGGCTGTAAAGCGCAAACAACCGAAGAAGTACAATTTTGGAGAAAAGGGCTATAAGCAGCAATCATGTTGGCGTTGTGGCAGAGACCACACTCCAATGCACTGTCAGCATTTGAAGACAGTATGTCGAAAATGCTCAAAAGTTGGACATGTGCAGAGTATGTGCGCCGCGCACCATGAATGGCTGGCAAAGCAAAAGGGACCAAAGCTAGGCAAGAAGATGAATGCCCTGCGAATTGGTGGCCTAATGGTGAACACCCTGAATGGATCGACACGACTGATGGAAGTTATGATCTGGGTGGATGACAATCCGATCAAATTTGTGCTTGACTCGGGTGCCGATTTGACTGTGCTGGACGAAGTCGCACATATGGCTATTGGAAAGCCTCGGCTGACCCACTGTAATGAGCAAGCCGTGTACCATGATGGTACAAGCTGTACGCTTTTGGGAAAAGGCACAGCTCCTTTTTCATTTGGAGTAAAAACAGTTAATGGGCAATATTATGTGACGAAGAAAGGATCGCTCAATCTTTTGGGAATTGATATGTTGGATGCCCTTGGCCTGTTGGACGCTTTCAGAAGGGAAGTTGAAAAGGCCATGAATGTCAATGTGGTGAAGAAGGAAGCGAAGAAGTCGCCGAATCCTCAACCGAAGTCCACATTGACTGCGCTTCAATCAAAATTTCCGCTTGTTTTTGCGGAGGGACTTGGACATTGCACGAAAGCAAAGGCTCATTTGGAATTGAGGCCCGAGGCTGTGCCCGTCTATTGTCGTCCCCGGCCAGTGCCTTACAACACACGTTTGGTTGTGGAAGGAGAACTGGACCGATTGTTGGAGCAGAAGGTGATCAAACCTGTTGATCACACTCATTGGGCCGCCCCAATTGTGGTGGTGAAGAAGGCCAATGGGTCAGCGCGTATTTGTGCCGATTTTTCTACCGGTTTGAACAATGCGCTGCTGCTTCATCAGCATCCACTCCCATTGCCCGATGATATTTTTGCGAAGCTGAACGGTGGAAGGATTTTCTCTCAAATTGACTTGAAGGATGCATATTTGCAAGTCGAATTGGATGAGAAATCCAAGGAAGTGTGCACGATTGCCACCCACCGAGGAAATTACCAATTTCAGCGACTGCCGTTTGGAGTTAAATCCGCGCCTGGCATATTTCAGTCAATTATGGACTCAATGCTGGCCGACTGTCCATTTGCTACGGCATATTTGGATGATGTGATCGTCGTAAGCAGATCATCAGAGGATCATCAGACACACCTTGAAGAGGTCTTCAAGCGTTTTGAAAAGTTTGGGTTCCGTGTCAAGCCAGAGAAGTGCTTCGTCTGTCAAAGTCAGATCAAATATCTCGGATTTATCATTGATCAGGACGGAAGACGACCGGACCAAGCGAAAATTCAGGCGATTTCTGAAATGCCTGTTCCGACAAACGTGTCCGAGGTTCGATCATTTTTGGGAATGATCAACCATTACCAACAATTCGTGAAGAACATGAGGTTCATCCGACAGCCGTTGGACGAATTGTTGAAGCAGGACAAAGTGTGGCATTGGTCGGCAGATTGTCAAAATACTTTTGAGAAAGTGATCAAAATTTTGAAATCTGATCAATTGCTGACACACTACGACCCGGCACAAGAGATCATTGTATCGGCTGATGCTTCTGAGCATGGAATTGGAGCCGTGATCTCTCATCGCTTTTCGGATGGAAGTCTTAAAGCCATCGCTCATGCCTCATCGTCCTTGTCAGCAGCAGAAAAGAATTATTCTCAAATCGAGAAAGAAGGTTAGCGATTGTCTTTGCCGTTCAGAAATTCCACAAGTATCTCTTCGGGAGACACTTCGTTCTGCAGACGGACCACAAACCACTGCGTTCCATTTTTGGTAACAAAAAGGGAATTAAGGCATGTACAGCGAATCGATTGCAAAGATGGGCAATCACATTGCTCGGCTATGACTTCGAAATCGAATACCAAAATACTGCTGATTTTGGTCAAGCGGATGTTTTGTCTCGCTTAATTGCGAAGACTCCAGTGCCGGACAACGAAATGATCATTGCAAACATTCGTGAGAGCAATGAAACGGGAGTGTTAAATTTTGTTGCGAAAACTCTCCCGCTGGATCACAATGATTTGGCTAACGCCGCGAAAAATGATCAGGTGATTCAGAAAGTGAAGAAATTTGTCTGCTCACATTGGCCAACGAAAAACAAAATGGCCGCAGACATCGTTCCATTCCATCGAAGACGAGACGCTTTGACCATCGAGGATGAATGTCTGCTTTACGCGGACAGAGTTGTGATTCCGGCATCGCTTCAAAAAGGTGTCTTACAACTTCTGCACAGAGGCCATCCCGGGATGAAGCGAATGAAAGCTCTCGCCAGGCAGTATGTTTACTGCCTGGGATGGACGAACAAATTGAAAATTTTGTCAAAATGTGCAATGAATGCACAATGGAAGCAAAAGCGCCGGTGAAAACAGAACTTCACTCGTGGCCAAAAGCTGACGGACCGTGGAAACGCGTACATTTGGACTACGCCGGACCGTTTATGGGAAAAATGTTTCTCATAATTGTCGACGCGTATTCGAAATGGCCTGAGGTGTTCGAAATGCGTTCATCGAACTCAGCTGCCACTATCGGCAAATTACGGTCACTCTGTGCCAGTTACGGCCTTCCCGAAATTTTGGTCACGGACAACGGCACACAATTCGCTTCAAAAGAATTTAAGGAATTTGTGACTGAAAACGGCATCAATCATCTGTTCTCCGCTCCGTATAATCCCATGTCGAACGGACAAGCCGAGCGTTTTGTCGATACGTTCAAGAGGACATGTCGGAAAATCAGAGGAGAAGGAGCATCGGAAATGTTGACCACGTTTTTGGCAACATACCGGACCACGCCTTGTGAGGCTTTGCCGGAGTGCAAATGTCCGGCCGAAATGTTCCTGAAAAGGAAACCGCGCACGACTTTGGACTTGTTGAGGCCAAAGCCAAAGGCACCGATAATTCGAGACGAGGCCATGGAGAAGCAATTCAATAGGCGCCATGGAGCCAAACCGAGATCTTTTGCCGTGGGCGATAAGATTCTCGCCCGTCATCGTCTTTCTCAGCCTTGGCGCCCAGGAAAAATCACCAAATGCAAAGGTGTGATTTACGACGTCGAATTTTTGGATGGAAAATTCGGACGTTTCCATGCCAATCAGTTGCTTGTGAGAAGCACTGACGAAAATGGCACAGACGCATTGAATGTGTTCAATGACGCATTTGATTTGCCATTGGCACCACCGCTGGTTCAGCATGGTGGCCAAGTGCAATTGCCCGTAGTGGCACCCGCTGCTGTCATTGCACCAGCCGTGGCCGAACAACCCGTCGTGGAGGAAGCTGATCGAGCGCCAGAAGTGCCTGATCAACGACGATCGCAACGCAAACGGCGACCGCCTGATCGCTACTCACCATAAGAACGGACGAATCGAACGGACGTGTCAGACGGACGGATCATTGGAAGAACCGAGGAAAAGATTTTTTTTAAGGGGGAAGATGTTGGGACCGGTACTCTATTGTCCGCCCATATTATTTTTATTCCTTTATTTCTCTCCCCTTTATCTCTCCTCTCTCTCTCTTCCCTTCAGTCCCCCATAAATACCCCGCGTCCTCTGACCTCCTTGTCATTCAGTTGTCAACCATTTATTTTGCTTATATTGTTCAATCAATATTCGCCCTTTGCCCTCCGTCCCTCTTCATTCATCTATTTATTTGTGTCTTCCCAACTTGAATAAATCCTTTATTTATTCACTTCGCCGGTTTGGGTTTTGACGGCACAACATTGGGCCTTGCTGACGATGATGATGTCATCAAGGTAGGCTGTCGCGAAGTCAAAATCTGCCAACATTTGGTCCATTATTGACTGGAAAATGCCAGGGGCTGTTTTGATGCCAAAGGGAAGTCTTTTGACTTCATAATTTCCTCTATGAGTGGCAATGGCACACAGCTTTTTCGATGCTTCGTCCAGCTCCACTTGAAGATACGCATCCCGGAGATCAATTTGTGAAAAGTATTGGCCTCCATTTAAGGTGGCGAAAATGTCTTCCGGTAATGGTAACGGGTGCTGGTGGTCTTTTAGCGCATTGTTGAGCCCGTTGAATAGTCGATGCACAATCGAGCGCTACCATCTGCCTTTTTGACGACCAGAATCGGTGCAGCCCATTCGGTGTGTTCAAATTTGCCGATGACTCCCATTTTCTCCCAACGGTCCAATTCTCCGTCAACTGCGTCTTTGGCGTTGTACGGGACCGGACGGGCCTTTCTGTATATTGACTGTGCGTCGGTTTTCAATTCAAGGTGCGCTTTGACCTTTGAGCAGAGTCCCAATTCGTTTTTAAAAACATTGGTGTACTCCTGCTTTAGCTGGTTGATTTGGTTTTCGGCGTCCGTGTTTGGCTTGCCGGCAGCTTTGCTGGATTTGATTGGGGCTTTTGTTTTGCCTCTCAATTCTTCCCCTGCGCTGCAAAGATTGATTGGAGAGTTGATTTTGGCTTTGATGCCATCCAACAATCCAAAGGCATCCATTGTTTGGACACTCAACAGATTCATCGATCCCTTTTCGGCGACATAAAAATTTTCTTTAACTTTTACGCCTTGGAATTCGAAGTGTCCTTCTCCCTTTCCGATAAAAGATTTTTCTGTCCCATCGAACATTCTGCCTCGTTCGGCACATTTCCAAATTTTTGGCTGTCCGATCAGTCGATAAGTTTCCTCATCGATGACATTGATTTCTGCTCCGGAGTCGAGAATGAACTTAACGATCCTTCCGTTCAGCAGAACCTATATCTTTATAAGAGAGGCGCTGTTGATTGATTTGAGTGCCATTCTAATGCTAAGCGTTCCAACTTTCTTAACTTTGAAGTTTTTGCGGCGCCACTCTTGCACTTTTTCGCATTGGTTCTCCAAATGGCCGTTGTAGCGACATTTGGGACACTTAGCCGAATTGTGCGAGCATTCTCTGTGGGTGTGGTTCGTTTTCCCACATCTCCAACATTGAAGCTGAGTTGAAGTTGCGCTTGGTTGGCCTTGCTTGGGTTGTGGCTTTGGTCTTTCCCTTCTTTGGTTTGGCTTTACTGAATTCACCGTCTTTGATGACACCGAAGTTGCTTCGATCAATTTTGCCTCATGGATTGTTGACAAAAAATTGATGCAACCCTCGATTAGTTCATCATATTTGACGGCGTCGCCATCCTTTGCAAGTTTGGCGAGAATGCGCTGCTGAAGAACTGCGTCTTTGGAAGACTTAAGCGCAGTAAGGAGCATTAGTCCTTTGAATTGTTCCTCATTTAATTTGTCAAATTGAAAATCTTTCAAAAGTCGTTTGTGCCTGCTGACAAATTGTTGAAATTCTTCGCCTTCTTCTTTGGTGGCCATCAGACATGCAAATCGATCCACAAATATTGATTGTGGCTTTGAAAACAGCTTCTCCAATTTCGCAATTGTCTCGTCAAAGTCGAAATCCGTTACCTTGGCCGGGAGGACAAATTTGCTGTACTCGCTAAACGCGCTTTCCGACAATTTGTTCATCAGAGCCTTGACTTTTATGTCATCGGCTGCGTTTGGTGCGCACGAGTCAATGGCAAAAGTGAATCGCTCCAGCCATTCGGTGATGCGATGCTTTTCGTCGCATTGTTCGAAAATTGCGACGTCCGGCATTGACGGTATTGTTTGGATGATTGCTGGATTTGGCTGATTGTTTCTTTGAACATTTATCAGCTGGTTGATTTGCGTCTGTTGCTGAGCAATTACGTCAATTAATTGTTGCAGATTTGGCTGAGCCGCGGCGGGTTGCGTCATTGTTGACGATTATTGTTTCGACCCGAAATCAATAAACGTTGAAGTATTGCACCAATCGGTGTCAATTTATATTTTGCCAACCCGGCTATTGACGAATTTGGCGAGCCGACTCGGCTTTAGAAATGCTGAGCCGTCTCGGCTTTAGAAGAAATGTCGAGCCGTCCCGGCTTTTGAAGAAGAGCAGTTTCTTTTGACTGCTTTAGAAGAAACTTTGCCGACCAGGCTTTTGACAACGAGCAGTTTCTTTGACTGCTTTTTTTGAAGAAATTTGCCGACTCGGCTTTAACAACAAAATTCACAGCCAATCCCGGCTTTACGGTGAATTTGTTCTGCCGTCTCGGCTTTTGCTTTTAGTTCTAAAAAGATCAATGCTCTTTTCTCTTACCCGAAGATGTGAGCAAAGTCCAAATTTTTGTGACTGCGCCAATTGTTCGGTCCGAGGGGTCAAGGAACACGATCAATAAATAAATGTTTATTGACGAACAATAAATAAAAGGGAAGGACAATTTGGTCGGAGGAAAATGACAATTTGAAATGAATGAGGGGAAAGACCAGGAGGGAGAGAAATGATCGCCTATTTATGGGGGGAATGACAACAACAAAAATGGCGGGGAATTTGAATAGGCAGATCGCCATAATATTTCAAATAGGCACATCCGAACAAGAACTCTTAAGGCTATCAGATGATACCAAGAATGTTTAATTTGGTTGACATTGACAAAAGTTATGGGCAGTTTTTTGTTGGAAATTTTCATTTGATGGGTTTTTTAACGCCCTTATTGATGGTTTTTATATAACGACATAGCACCAATTGGAATGCTTCAGCTATCTTTGACGAATGCTATCAAATCGATTTGGTGTCGAATTTCTTCTTCCATTTTGTTAGATTTATTCTTGCGATACCCAATTTTTCAGCAATTTTCCTCTCACTTATCGTTGGATTTGTTACTTTCATTTTCTCACTTCTTTGCACATAATCCAATTTCTCAGCATCCGAGTAACTTTTTCTTTCTGCTAAAAGGAAAAACAAATTTATTTTTATAAATTTAATAAATTTAAAATTTACGAATGCTGAAACCGATTTTTCTCTTCCATCTATAAATTGTTTCCATCACAACACCCAATTTTGTTGCAATTTTTGTTTCGCCTCTACAACTAGTGAATAAAAATTATTTTGGTCAATTTTTGGCTGAAAATTATGTCACTATTTCGCACTTTTTGCCACTATTTTGGCATTTTTACTCACTATTTTAGTTAAATATAAAATATTTTTGACTAAAGCTAACGGATCGATTTGGTGTCGAATTTCTTCTTCCATTTTGTTATATTTATTCTTGCGATACCCAATTTTTCAGCAATTTTCCTCTCACTTATCGTTGGATTTGTTACTTTCATTTTCTCACTTCTTTGCACATAATCCAATTTCTCAGCATCCGAGTAACTTTTTCTTTCTGCTAAAAAGAAAAACAAATTTATTTTTATAAATTTAATAATTTAAAATTTACGAATGCTGAAACCGATTTTTCTCTTCCATCTATAAATTGTTTCCATCACAACACCCAATTTTGTTGCAATTTTTGTTTCAACTCTACAACTAGTGAATTTTTTGGCTGAAAATTATGTCACTATTTCGCACTTTTTGCCACTATTTTGGCATTTTTACTCACTATTTTAGTAAAATATAAAATAGTTTTGACTAAAGCTAACGGATCGATTTGGTGTCGAATTTCTCATTCCATCGTCTTAAATTGTCATTTTGAATGCCCAAAGTTTCGGCAATTTTCCTCTCATTTATCGTTGGATTTGTTACTTTCATTTTCTCACTTCTTTGCACATAATCCAATTTCTCAGCATCCGAGTAACTTTTTCTTTCTGCTAAAAAGAAAAACAAATTTATTTTTATAAATTTAATAAATTTAAAATTTACGAATGCTGAAAACCGATTTTTCTCTTCCATCTATAAATTGTTTCCATCACAACACCCAATTTTGTTGCAATTTTTGTTTCAACTCTACAACTAGTGAATTTTTTGGCTGAAAATTATGTCACTATTTTGCACTTTTTGCCACTATTTTGGCATTTTTACTCACTATTTTAGTTAAATATAAAATATTTTTGACTAAAGCTAACGGATCGATTTGGTGTCGAATTTCTTCTTCCATTTTGTTATATTTATTCTTGCGATACCCAATTTTTCAGCAATTTTCCTCTCACTTATCGTTGGATTTGTTACTTTCATTTTCTCACTTCTTGCACATAATCCAATTTCTCAGCATCCGAGTAACTTTTTCTTTCTGCTAAAAAGAAAAACAAATTTATTTTTATAAATTTAATAATTTAAAATTTACGAATGCTGAAACCGATTTTTCTCTTCCATCTATAAATTGTTTCCATCACAACACCCAATTTTGTTGCAATTTTTGTTTCAACTCTACAACTAGTGAATTTTTTGGCTGAAAATTATGTCACTATTTCGCACTTTTTGCCACTATTTTGGCATTTTTACTCACTATTTTAGTAAAATATAAAATAGTTTTGACTAAAGCTAACGGATCGATTTGGTGTCGAATTTCTCATTCCATCGTCTTAAATTGTCATTTTGAATGCCCAAAGTTTCGGCAATTTTCCTCTCATTTATCGTTGGATTTGTTACTTTCATTTTCTCACTTCTTTGCACATAATCCAATTTCTCAGCATCCGAGTAACTTTTTCTTTCTGCTAAAAAGAAAAACAAATTTATTTTTATAAATTTAATAAATTTAAAATTTACGAATGCTGAAAACCGATTTTTCTCTTCCATCTATAAATTGTTTCCATCACAACACCCAATTTTGTTGCAATTTTTGTTTCAACTCTACAACTAGTGAATTTTTTGGCTGAAAATTATGTCACTATTTTGCACTTTTTGCCACTATTTTGGCATTTTTACTCACTATTTTAGTTAAATATAAAATAGTTTTGACTAAAGCTAACGGATCGATTTGGTGTCGAATTTCTCATTCCATCGTCTTAAATTGTCATTTTGAATGCCCAAAGTTTCGGCAATTTTCCTCTCATTTATCGTTGGATTTGTTACTTTCATTTTCTCACTTCTTTGCACATAATCCAATTTCTCAGCATCCGAGTAACTTTTTCTTTCTGCTAAAAAGAAAAACAAATTTATTTTTATAAATTTAATAAATTTAAAATTTACGAATGCTGAAAACCGATTTTTCTCTTCCATCTATAAATTGTTTCCATCACAACACCCAATTTTGTTGCAATTTTTGTTTCAACTCTACAACTAGTGAATTTTTTGGCTGAAAATTATGTCACTATTTCGCACTTTTTGCCACTATTTTGGCATTTTTACTCACTATTTTAGTAAAATATAAAATAGTTTTGACTAAAGCTAACGGATCGATTTGGTGTCGAATTTCTCATTCCATCGTCTTAAATTGTCATTTTGAATGCCCAAAGTTTCGGCAATTTTCCTCTCATTTATCGTTGGATTTGTTACTTTCATTTTCTCACTTCTTTGCACATAATCCAATTTCTCAGCATCCGAGTAACTTTTTCTTTCTGCTAAAAAGAAAAACAAATTTATTTTTATAAATTTAATAAATTTAAAATTTACGAATGCTGAAAACCGATTTTTCTCTTCCATCTATAAATTGTTTCCATCACAACACCCAATTTTGTTGCAATTTTTGTTTCAACTCTACAACTAGTGAATTTTTTGGCTGAAAATTATGTCACTATTTTGCACTTTTTGCCACTATTTTGGCATTTTTACTCACTATTTTAGTTAAATATAAAATATTTTTGACTAAAGCTAACGGATCGATTTGGTGCCGAATTTTTCATTCCATCGTCTTAAATTGTCATTTGGAATGCCCAAAGTTTCGGCAATTTTCCTCTCACTTATCGTTGGATTTCTTATTTTCATTTCCTCACTTCTTTTCACATAATCCAATTTCTCAGCATCCGAATAAATATTTCTTTCTCCTTAAAGGAAAAGCAAAATTTTTTTTATTTAATAATTAAAAACATTACGAGTGATTAAACCGAATTTTCTCTTCCATTTATATATTGTGTCACACACAACACCCAAATTTGTTGCAATTTTAATTTCAATTTTCCTATTTGCTTCCAAATTGAATTTTTTTGAAAATTCTTTTTTCACTTTTTCAAACTGTTTAATTTTTTCTTTTTTTTCTTCGTTTGTAAATAAAAATTTCTTTATTATACCTTAAATTGATACAATAATTATAATATTTTATTTTGTTATTATTTTCTTACCTAATTCCCTCTTCCATTGATAAATTTTATTGAATGAAACTCCCAATTCATTGGCAATTTCGTGCTCAATTTTATTTCTTTTTAACCTGTCATATTTATACCCACAAATTTTTTCTTTTCTCAATTGATCAAATTTTCTGATTACTTCCATTTTTGTTTCTTCATTTTCCTCCTTTTTCTCTCTATTTTGTCCTAATTTTTTCTTCAATTTATAAATTTTGTTTCGATTTGTACCTAACTTTTTTGCAATTTCGCTTTCAAATTGAAATTTTGTCCAATTTTTATAAACACTTTCTTTTCGCAATTCCTTTTTCGTCAAATTAAATATATTCAAAATTTCCATTTCATTTATTTCTTCTGTATTCTAAAGAAATAATTCATTTTTAAGAAAAAAAAGTCTGAGAATTTAGTGTATTTGTAAATTATTTTTTACCAGGAATAATATTTTTTATAGGTTATATATTACCATATCATTGTAATCATTATCATTTGCAGAATTATTCTGATCAGCTTCTTCATCAAACTCATTTTGAAATGATTCTTCGCTTAAATGTTCCATTTCAATTTTTGGCACTTTTCTTTTTGTATTTAAATTATTATTTTGTTCTTCCAATGTTTTTTCCTTTTTAATTTTTTGCAATTCTTTTGGCTTTGTGTCTTCCATTTCGAGTTTATTGGCATTTTCTTGTTCATATTTTTCTTTTTTAACAACAATTTCTTGCTTTATGGTATTAATTTCTCCGAATTTTTGATTTATGAAGTTTTTTGAGGTCGGTGATTTTAGGTTTTTCCATAAATCAACAAATAAATCTTCATTAGTTCCATCAATTATTACGAATAGAAATAAGAAGAAAATTATTATAAAATTAATTTTTTTCATTTTTTAGTAATAAAACATTAATTAATAATTTTGAATTTTCATCATAGCGTATTATTTTTAAAGTAGAATTTATGAATAAAAAATATTATTTTAAGTATAAATTAGCTAATGAATTTCGATTTATCTTGTTTTTAATGATGAAATAAAGTATAATTTCTTTTTCCATGTTTGTAAATAGGGAAATTTAAAGAATTCCAAAAAATAAAATATAAATTAAAAGAATATATGATTAGGTTGAGGTGCCAAGGAATTAAATATTGATGTATCGGTATGTGAATTATATTCATTTTTATGTTCTGAATTTTATTTTTATTGCCGAATTTTTTTGCCGTCGGAACTCCGATTGTCGAAATTTTAGATAACGATTTGGAAATTTATTGGAAAATACATAAATAAAGTCGCGGCACTAGCGCTTGGATAAAACGCTAAAAATGCACATGAAAGCTCATATTGATAAAAAATGGCCGGAAATTAAAAAAAATAATAATTGTATCGCTATTTAACAAAAAATTAATTTACATTTTTTCAGGTCGAACCCTAGGGACCGTTTGTAGTGATTTTTTAAGATACACTAAAAATGGCAAAAATAATTTCAAAAATTGTGACATATTATTTTTGTTTTGTCAGCAAAATAAAGCAACCGAAAAAAGATAAATGAAAATTTATAAATGATCGAAACCTAATTGTACGTTTTGGTGCCGAATTTCTTCGTCCATCATCTTAAATTCTTTCGGTCAATACCCAAATTTTCGACAATTTTTCTCTCACTTATCATTGGGTCTTTTTTTTTCATTTCCTCACTTCTTTTCACATAATCCAATTTCTCATCATCCGTGTAAATATAGGCCTTTTCTTAAAATAAAAGCAATTTAATTTATAAATAAATTTAATTAATTAAAATGTACGAGTGATTAAACCGAATTTTCTTTTCCATTTATAAATTGTGCTAAATCCAAAACCAATTTTGTTGGCAATTTTTTCATCAATTTTCTTTGTCTTTTTCAAATTGAATTTTTTTTGAAAATTCCTCTTTCACTTTTTCAAATTGTTTAATTTTTCCTATTTTTTGTTGATTTGAAAACCTCTTTATTACATCTTAAAATGAGATAATGAGTAAAATTCAATTATTACATTTGTGGTACTTTCCTGTTTTGGGGCCGCACCCAAAAATTTTAAAAAATCAACAAAAGAGTGTGATTTCTCTGGCGTGAAGATTGCAAACACCGAGGAGCTGATCCATTTGACGAAATTTTGTCTGAAATTGTTGCATTTATGCCCCCTCATTAGTGTTACGCAAGTCTTGTTTATTTTGCGCGCTCTTTTGTTGCTTTTTTAAAATTTTTGGGTGCGGCCCCAAAACAGGAAAGTACCACATTTGTTTCTTACCAATTTCCTTTTTCAATTCCTTCTTCCATTGGTAAATTTTATTCCGATTATTTCCCAATTCTTTAGCAATTTCACGTTCAATTTTATTTTTTTCATGTTTCTCATATTTAAACCCAAACATTTTTTCTTTTCTCAATTGATCAAATTTTCTGATCAGTTCCATTTTTATTTCTTCATTTTCCTCACTCCTTATAATTTTATTAATTTTTTTCTTAAATTTCATTTCGTTTCTTGGCTCTTTCAGTTTGGTATTTAAATTATTATTTTGATCTTCCAATCTTTTTTCCTTTTTAATTTTTTTGCAATATTTTTGGCTTTATGTTTTCCAATTCGTTTCCAATGCAACTTTCATTTTTAATCATTACGAGCGTTTAGGCGCCGCTTCGCGGCGCCAAACGCTCTTATTTATATGCTTTGGATTTTGCTTCAGCAATAAAAGCTTAATAACGGCACCCGCGACGGGAACGCACCAAAGCAATGGGCACCAAAAGAGCCGGAAGCTCAAATGATAGTTAGAGGGACAATTTGTGTCCCGCCCTACCATACGCTGTACCGCTTCCATTAATACAGCGATTAACTTACCTTTAATGGCTCTTTTTTAAAACAAAAATTTTAAGCTTTCTCTTGAAAATATTTTTATTAATGTTTTTTTATTTTATTTAACAACTTTTCAAAAAATACTATAAAATTTCTTTCCAAACAATGTTATCAACTTTTCCATCAATATTTTCATTTGATAATTTAATTTTTATTTGTTGCCACGATCCAACCCGTGATAAAGCCACATAGGTTTGGCCATTTGAAAAACTTTGACGTGTCCAATCTATTCCAATTTTTTGGTAAGTGGCACCTTGACCCTTAATAAATGTTGCTGCAAAAGCCAAACGCACTGGAAATTGGTGTCTTTTTAATGGGACAGGAAATTCGTTTTCTGTTATGAGAGATATTCTATGAATATAAACTTCAGATCCGTCTTTTTCTCCACCAAGAATTATACACCTTAACATATTATCTTTCAATTCTATAACTTGCAAAATTGTACCATTACAAAGACCATTTTCAATACTTATGTTTCGCATAAGCATTATTTTACAATTTTGTTTTAATTTTAATTCATGCAATGGAAAACCGGGAGAATTAAAAGAGTTCATTATTTCTGGTGTAATTGGAAAATTATTGGTGGTTTCAACTTCATCAATACTAAGATAAGTAACGCATTTTCCTGGGAATTTATCCAAAGCTATTTCATTATAGTTATCTGTCAAATCGTTGTATGGGGTAAGTATTATATGATTTTTTAATTCATTAAAATTTTGCTTTAAAAAAATGTCACCGTAAATTTCATCGATCAAATCAGATTCACTTGATAAAATACACTCTGGAGGAATTTGAACAAAACTATTTGGACTGACTCCATTGCCTATATCAAGAATTTGTTTTGCAAATATTATGTCCTTTGCTCGGATGTTTAAAGTCAATTTCAATTGTTCAAATTTGTTCCATAAAACTGATTTTTTGATTGTTAGATCAACAATTTCACTTCTTACCGCAACTTTTTTTATTGGTAAGGTCTGTCTAAAATCACCGGCAAGAATAATAGTTTTACCACCAAATAATAGGTTACATTTAGTCAATTCACGTAATTTTTTATCAATAGCGTCAAGAGCAAATCGTGGTGTCATAGGAGCTTCATCAATCACAAAAAAATCACTGTTTATTATTTCTTCGGCAGCCTTTGTGCCTTGGACAACACAGGAAACAGTCTGAGCATTTAAATTTAGCGGAAATTTAAATCGATTGTGTATTGTCCTTCCACTTTTTAATAAAGTTGAAGCGATTCCTGAGAAAGCCATGTTTGTTATTTGTTTTTTATTACCACGAATCAAATGATAAAGCGCATTTAGGGTAAATGATTTACCTGTTCCTCCAGGTCCATCAATATAAATTAATTTTTGTTTTATTTCTCCTGTTACTACTTTTTTTATTGTTTCATAGATTAATCTTTGATCACTATTCATTAATTTGTATAAATCATCAGCAATTTTTTTTTCTTCATCATAATTTATATTTTTATTGTCGTCATAATCTATAACCGTGTCTTGAGGCAATTTTTTAAAATCAGACAACGATTTACCTTCTTGTATTAAATTTCTATTTATACGTGAAAGAGCTAATTTATAAGCGATGTCTTCCGGGTTTTTAGTCAAAAAATCTTCAGATAAATTGTTTTTAAATTGTTCCCATAATTTCTCTGGGTATTTTGGGTCACCAAACAATAAAATACTTGCAAATAAATTACGAAGTGCTGCTGGGAATTTAAATTGACTCGCTTCATTCAAACAGTATTTCCATTCGTCATCATCTTTTATTAAGCCACGTGCCAAACATGCTTGTGCGAAAGTGTTATATTTTACCCCATCCACGGTTTTAAGTTCATCAAAACTTTTTCCATGAATATGCAGTAAAAGATATCGCAAATAATATTTTTCACCTTCTGTTGGGTTAACTGGGTACATTCTACCGATCGTTTTACTTATAGATGGGTTCTTTCTTGGTAACCATTTTCCTTGTCTAGAATTCCATGTGCAAAATTTAGGCATTTCCGAGTACAAAAATATTGGTGAGTTTGGATTTTCTTTGTAATAAGAAAAATATGCCATTAGTTTACTGTTTTTACCACTTTTCTCTATAATAGTTTCCTCTTCATCATTTTCATCAAAAAATATAATTTGTTCGTTTTCTAAGTGCACAGGTAATCTTTGAACCGAATGGGACTTCCCCTGCAAAGGAAATTTAAAAATTTTCCAGCAGGCCTCGACTGGGCTCAGATAACGTGCATCAAGAAAAGAGCCAGCTTCATCATAGATTAATTCTTTTACATTTTCATTTCCACTCGTTACACAACGTACTGTTGCTGCATCATAGCCTTTAAAAATATATTTGTAAATATATTTTACAGCTTTAATGTCGGCAACTTTCTCTACGTTTATATGTGCTTGGAATCTTTTAAGTAAATAGCGGTTATACGGAACTATATCACAATTTGTCATAGTCTTACTTTTCCCTGTTTTCCAATCCTTTTTTAAGAATGTTTTTCCATTGTTTGGTCGTTTATATAAAGGATAACCATTTTCATTTACTTCAGTTTTTTCACGGTAATTTTTAGGGAATTTTTTATTACATTTATTTTTTTTCTGACACCAACAAACAGCATTAGGAAAATCTGGCCCACACGGACCATGGGTCATTAATGTTGTAACCAACTCATATAAAATTTCATCATTGCATTTTTCTGGAATTTCTGCAGATATAAATTTATCGATGTCATTAGTTTCTTTCATTTTATTTACAGCATCTAAAGTTAATACCATATGAAGGTGGGGAAGACCCCTCTTTTGGAACTCAATTGAATAACAAAACCCCGAAACTCTTCCAAATATTTGACCATCAATTATTTCTTTTAAAAATTGTTTTACCTTTAAATAAAATACTCTTGCAACAATATCCGGTCTATCATAGTTTTGTTGACCATATATTAAACATTTTTGAATATCTTTGTCTTTTGGATTGCAAGTAAAAGTTAAAAACAAATCAGGACGACCTATTTCATTAACTATTGCCATAGCATCCATGAAACTCTCGTGCATATTTCTTGGCCCACCCGTAAATGACGAAGGCAAAATAATTTTCTTTTTCACATGAACACCATCTTCAGCTGCTTTTGCAAATAAAAATTTATCTATTGCATTATATGTTTCTTTGCATATTTCTTTTTGGTGTAGTTTAATATAATTTAACCTATCCCATTCAACCCTTGCTGCTTGGTCGACAATCCATTGCTGAAATAATTTAGCACTATAATGATGAGGCAAAAACTTCCCATTTTCTCGAAAAAATAATTTATATTTAGTAAAATCACACAAAGATATTTTTTTATTTTCTGAGTTTTTTAAAGTATGATTCCATCCTTGGTAATTGTTTGGATAAAAGATCGGGTAACACATTGGCTCAACCAATGGACTTAATGGAAAGATTGTTTCAAGTTTTTTATTACCCTTTGTGTGCACTACAACGTTAGCTGCTGGTATGTCATCATTCGCATCACGCCAAATAATAGCACAAACTTCATTTGACCTTGGAATGTTATAACGCCCCAAATCAACACCTTTTCTAACATCAAACACCATCGTAAGTTCAGGAACATCATCATTTTTGGCCTCTTTTAATAAATTTTCATATACATCCTTCATCATTTCATATGCTTGTGAATAAACATAATTTTGGCGTAGATAAGATTCAATATATGCTATTAACGCAATAGTTTTATCATCATCTACTACTTTTTTGTTTAGCGCATTTATTCGATAATCCATTGCTTGATAAGTATCTATAAAATATAACTGACCATTCGTTGGTAACTCGTTATTATCTGGTTGAGCAAATGTGTTATATGAGTGATATATACCGCCTTGTATTTTAAAGATGGGAATGTTTTTATCCGGGAATTTAAATTTCATGCAACCTAAAGAAGCACAGCAAAAAGAAGAATTCAACATCCTTATATTTTTTAGAAAATCTTTCTGTATTTCTCCAATCTTTATATAATTATTTTTGTCAAGCTCAGGCTGAAATAATATTCTTAATTCAATTGGATATTCCTGGATTAGTTCTTCTAAAATACATAGTTTGCCATAATTGCAACAATCGAGAAATTCATTAGCGCCTGTTGCCTTACTTTCTTCTTCTGAGAAATGAATAGCCGGACAATGGTTACACTTTATTTTAAATTCACTAAGTTCATACAACTCAACATTATAAGTGTTTTGCTCAGACGCTTGCAAAAGCAAAAAATCTACGTTTTTTACTTTTTTTCTATGTGTTTTTGCAGCGATTGCATTTTTTGTCCTGATAATTTCTCTTTGTTCCTCTGTCATTTGATTCCGACTAATTTTTCCAGTGTCATTTTTATTGGACATCATCCCCGTGTGTGAAAATAGTCTCGGGGATTGTTCAGTTTCTATTATATATTCGTTTTGTTGGATGCTTCCATTGCCACCGGTATCAAAAAAACTCATTGGAACTTCGTCTAAATCGATAGTTTCATCACTTTCATCAAAAGTCTTTCGTTTAAGTGTTTTTTTCTGTCTTTTTATACTTTCATAATCATTGAGATTTTTGTCAGTCTGCTTTTTTAGGGAGCTTTCAACCCTTTCATTCAATCGACCGCTTTTTTTTACGGGAGCTTTGAACCCTTCATTCATTTGTTGGCCGTTTGTTGAAGTCGTTGGGAGATCACTACCAACAGAAAAATTTTGTTTATGTCGAACCATTTATTTTAATCTAAATTCAAAAAACTTAAATTATGTTACAATAAAAAAATTCAAATGAAATGTTAAAACAATGAAAAAAGAGCATAGAATAAAAATAAAACCTTTAGGTTTGAAATGTTGAATTAAAAAATACTATACAAAACATGATAATTGAGTGTTTAAACTTAAAATATAAATTTTTAGTAATTGAAAGAATTTCATGATGTAAAAATGGAATATTCAGTCGGTTTGGTAATTAAAAAACAATATACAAAAACAGATATTTAGTAAAAAAAAAAGTAGAATATAAATTTATTAGTTATTTCGTATGTAAAAATGGAATATTCAGTCGGTTTGGTAATTAAAAAACAATATACAAAAACAGATATTTAGTAAAAAAAAGAGTAGAATATAAATTTATTAGTTATTTCGTAAAATGAAAGAATTTCTTCGAATCACAATCACATCTTTCAATAGAAAGAATCAATAAACAACAAAAATGTTACGAAAACATATGCCACCCACCACTCACCAACTCAGTATTTAGATTTGGCATAATGTTTTTTCCGCGTAAATTTAAATCTTCTTTTTAAAGAATGACGCAGTCAAATAGTATATTTAGATTTTACAAACATTTTGTTGGTCATAACTTTCATTGTTATCAACAATTTCTTCCTTTATGGCATTAATTTCTCCGTGTTTTTGTTTTGATGTTTTTTGAGGTCGTTGTCTTTAGGTTTTTTCACAAATCATCAAATAAATATCTTCGTCAATTCAATCAATGCCGTTAATGATAAAGAAAATGACAAAAAGGCCAAGAAATTTTTCATTTTAAATTAAAAAAATTATTATAAATTTAGTAAAGTAAAATTTCCTATAAATGTAAAAGGTAAAATTAATTAATTTTACACATAATAATAATATATTAATCAATAAAATTTGTCAAATATTTGCCATGAATTTTGCCGATATTTCCTTTTAAAAACAATAAAATATTAAATGCAAATAAATCCTTTTTCATGTGTAAAATATTATTTAGAGCCCGGCGGGAGCGGGAGTCCCGCGGGAGTTTACGGGAGTCCCGCTCCCGGAAGATCTCGGACTCCCGCTCCCGGCTCCCGCTCCCGTACATTTTCACCCAAATACGGGAGTAAAAACACACTGGAAAGAATTGAGTTTTTTTTTTTTGCTAAAATTAATATTTTTTAATGCAAATCTTTAAATATATAGCCAAAATTTCAAAAAAATTTCTCGGCGGCGCCTATCGGCACCGCCGGACCCTTAAAATCTTTAATTTTTTTAAAAAATGTGGCTCAAAGTTTTTCAAAAATAAGCCGCAAAAAGTTTTTCAAATTAATAAAGGGAGCAGAAATATAAAGTTTAAAATAAATTATGAAAACTATTTATTTGAAGCAAATTTAAAAAAATATTCTGTTTTTCGACCCAAAAATAAGATTTTTTCATTTCAAATTTATGCTTACTAAATTTTTTTGTATATTCTTTCTTTAATAAAAGGATTGTCCTTCAAATTTGTGCATTTAAAATATATTTGTGAGTTTTTAATTAAATTTTCGAATTACTCCCGCTCTCGTCCGGGGCGCCCGTTAAAAATTAAGGAAATCCGTACTCTCAATGAATGTGCTTTTCACTTTGTCCAAACCGCAGAAAACCCCGACAGACATAGAAACCAGCAGAGGTGAAAAACCAGAAGAACTTAATGGCAAGTCTTTCAGACGTGACGGGCTGAATTTAATTTTCACAAAAATTGGCTATTTTTTGACTGAAAAACTTATTTTTAACAAATGAAATTTTAATAAATGAAAATTTCCGATTTATTTTTTTGCGCTATTTTTTCATCAAATATCCAACAATTGTGTTTAATTAAAATTCTTTATGTCTGTGTTTCTTACCAAATTCCCTCTTCCATTTGTAAAATTTACCCTTACTAATTCCCAATTCAGGCAATTTCACGTTCATTTACATTTTTTTTTAGTATATTCATATCTAAAACCACAAATTTTTTTCTTTTCTTATTTTATTAAATTTTTTCATCAGTTCCATTTTTGTTTCTTCACTTTCCTCCGTTGAAATTCCAAAGTGTAAACGAAAAATATATCCTTTAAAATATTTTAATTAAATACAATAAATAAATAAATAATTTTATATTAAAATAAAAATTTCTCTTACTTTTATTATATTTTTGCATCATTTCTTTTTTCCACCTCCAAATTGTGTCGTGAGAAATGTCCAATTTGTTACAAATTCTTTCTGTTTGCCTTGGCCAAATAATATTTTAAATTTTTTACAAAATGTTTTGTTTTTAATATTAATTTTTCCACAAAATTTTGCTTAAAATTTAAAGTAAACAAATGAAGAAAAACAGAAAATGTTGTGCTTGACGAAATATGAAAATTAATCACTTTTTTTTGAGTACAAATCAGAAATGTCAGGACATTTTCGATTATATTAATTTTCTTACCTCTTAAATTACAAATTTTAGCAATATTTGATGGCATAAATTAATATTAAATCATTTTTAAAGATATATCCAACCAAATAATGAAAATGACTTTATGGCATGTAATATTTTCTATATTTTTCTTAATTTATATAACTGAATCCGGCAAAATTCGACCAAATTTTGACGAAATATTCGGCGAAGAATGGGAGAAAAATAAAAGAGAAGAAAACAAAGAAGAAAATGGAATCGAATCAACTGATCAAATGCAAAATGATCAGAATATTAAAAGGAATCAAAACACGGAAATAGAAGCAAATGATCAACAAAAAAGTAAAATAATCCAAAAATTTGAAGCAATTAAAGAAAAGTTGAAGCAAAAAGGAAAATATAATCGGAAAAACTGTGTCAAAATTGAGACGAAAATTGCAAGAATATTAGGAACAAAGCGCTACAAAATATACAAATGGAAAAAAGAATTAAATTTAAACAAAAAGAAAATAATGGAAAAGAGTTTTTATGAGGACAAAAAGAAAGAATTCATTGAAAGATTTGATGAATTTAAAAGTTTATATAGCCAAGGCAAACAAAATGAATTTGCGAAGGAATTGGGCATTGATAAAACAACATTTTGGAGATGGAAAAAAGAATTGCTGCCAAAATATAATAAAAGTAATAGAATTAATTTTTATTTTATTCATTAAATTTTTTTTAGTACCTAATAAATATTCAAATGAGGACAAATTATAAAAGATGAAGCAATATTTCAAAATTAAAGAAGGAAACCCAAAATTTAATGATGAATTAATTGCTAAGAAATTGGGAATTGGAAGTCGAACATTGAGAAAGTGGAAAAACAAATTGCTTCCATGTGATTTTTGAAGGATTTTTCATGTTTCCTTTTTGGCCTAAAAAATGCATTTAAAAAAATTTAATGGATAAACTAATTAGTTAATTACATACTTAACAATCAACATAAGCAATAAAATTTCTAAAGAATCAAAAGTCACACACAGAAAAAAAAATATCGCCCCATAAATTCGAAAAATTTTAGAGTTTTGGTAACAGTTTTACATAAAGATGGCCTTCTTTTAGGGTTTTTCCAATGCAAACAGAAAAAAATGGGAGTTTTGCCTATTTTAGACATTTAGCGCCCTAATTATGGCATTAAATTGGAAACTCGAAATTGGCTATTTGACATAATTTTTCAAAATTCAACAATTTTTAAGACATTTATTGTTAGGTACAATTTTTCAACTTAAAATTATCTTGATGTATGGTGCTGCAACATTTTCGCCCCGATATTTGCTCCCCGATTGTGAATAAAAAAAAACTTATTTATGTTGAAATTGCCTATACCAAGGGCTAACGGAAGATTAATATGATTGTTTGTTTATTCAATCCAATTATCAATTCCTTTCGTTGTCAGACGAAATGAAGGTGCGTGAGATGTCGTTGCCAATGCTGATCTGCGATCACTTGGATCTCGCTCGTTAAAACGGACAACCAAGTTTCGAATTGCACTATCGTTTTCTTGATTTTTTTTAGCTTAGATTACTTTTCCAAAGATGGATTAGGAGCCAAATCGCTTGTTGAAGCTGGAGTGAAAGCCTTGCAGGCCATTATTAGTGCGTCCTATACTATCAAGGACAGAATCCTGCATCCATGTTTCGGGCAAAAAAAAAAGATGATCGTATTTCATTAATAAAGCAAAAACAATGGCGACATTTTTTATTCACAATCGGGGCGCAAATGTAAGGGCGAAAATGTCTAAAAATGTGAACTTAGCCGAAATTTTTCAATTAAAATGGACTTTTATTTAAATATAAATTTGATTGAATTGTACAAATAAGACAACAACACATATCAAATAAAATAAATTCATTCAAAAAATCAATTTTCCGAAACTGGAGACAATTTCTTTTTCCATCTGATCAGTGTTCGACTTCCAATTTTCAATTTCCCAGCAATTATTTCGTCACTGATTTTTGGATTTGCTTCTTTAAGAGCAAAATATTGTTTTATTTTTCTTGCTATGATCTCATTGGAGTATTTATTTGCTGCTAAAAATAATAATTAAATAAAAAAACAAAAATTCCCTCACTTTTATGACAATTTGGCACTAATTCATTTTTCCATTTGCGAAATGTTTCTTTAGAAATGCCCAATACCTTCACAAATTCGTTCTGTTTGCGTTGGGCATATAAACTTTTAAATTCATCAATTCTTTCAACGAATTCTTTTCTTTTCTGTCCATAAAAACTCATTTTCCTTATTTTGAATTTAATTTGATTTAAATTTAATTCTTTTTTCCATTTGTATATTTTGTAGCGATTTGTTGATAATATTCTTGCAATTTTCGTCTCAATTTTGACACAGTTTTTCCGATTATATTTTCCTTTTTGCTTCAACTTTTCTTTAATTGCTTCAAATTTTCGAATTGTTTCTCTTTTCATTTGTTCATTTGCTTCTATTTCCGTGTTTTGATTCCTTTTAATATTCTGATCATTTTGCATTTGATCAGTTGATTCGATTCCATTTTCTTCTTTGTTTTCTTCTCTTTTATTTTTCTCCCATTCTTCGCCGAATATTTCGTCAAAATTTGGTCGAATTTTGCCGGATTCAGTTATATAAATTAAGAAAAATATAGAAAATATTACATGCCATAAAGTCATTTTCATTATTTGGTTGGATATATCTTTAAAAATGATTTAATATTAATTTATGCCATCAAATATTGCTAAAATTTGTAATTTAAGAGGTAAGAAAATTAATATAATCGAAAATGTCCTGACATTTCTGATTTGTCCTCCAAAATAGAGTTGAGAGATGTAATTTGTTTAAAAATTTTTTTAAACCTTATATTTAAGTGTTTCTACAACCAAAAAATAATAATTTTCAAATTCTAAAAATTTTTTGTGCGCGTAGGGATTTTGAGCTAAATTTTTTAATAAAATTAAAGAATTTTAGTTTTTTGTTGAGAAAAAATAAATTTTAGAGGTGTAAATTATGGGTTGTTAGATTTCAATGATATAATTTAAAAATTCGTTTTCCCAAATGTACCTTTAAAAATATCCAATTCCTTCAAAAAATTTTTAAGTGTGCCTTGTTGACTCTTATAATTTCACATTTATTTAAAAAAATATTTAAATAAAATGACAGGGTAAAATATAAGAAACTATACATTGTTATAATTTGAGTTGTATTGGACCGGGACTGGTACTGAAAAAAACGTACAAATGAGTACCTAAGTCCCGGTTTTGACCGGGACCGAGATTAGTCCCGGGTTTTTCCCGGGTTTCTCAGCCAAAAGGTCCCAGTGTTTCAACCTGAAAATTTCCGGTCCCGTACAAAAGTTATAATTAATTTTTTAGGCTTAGGATTGGGAGTAGGGACAATCGAAATTAACTTTACATACATAATTCATAGTTATGTCTAAAATCGTTAAAATGGCGGATTTTACGAAAAGACCTAGCACCTTATTTTTGTACAAGTTTTTGGTCTGGGCGGTGTAAAATTGTAAATCAATTGGATGGAGAAAAAGGAAATGGTCCCATATAAATTACACCTTTAAAATTGATTTTCTCAATATAAAAATTTATGACTACTATAAATTATATGCTTTTGCATATTTTTTTCTGCGCATATGCTATGAAGAAAGTGGCTCAAAAATAGCATTTCTACGTTAAAATTTTTTGATTTGGTGAAGGTTTTTAGTGTAAATGCATATTTTGGGTATTTTCTTTTAAAGTAAATTTTGAATTTTTACCCAATTTTTGGCATTTTTTGAGGGTTCAAAGCCATTTTTGGCAGTTTTTGAAGCATATTTTAGTGCATATTTTGGCATTTTTCGGGCGACATTTGAGGTTGACTTTTGAGGACCCGACTTTTGAGGACCCGACATTTGAGGTTACTTTTGAGGACCCGACTTTTGAGGATTTTCGCGACATTTGAGGATTTCAAGGAATAAATAAAAAAATTTCGAAACCATAGTGCAAATCCTAAAAATTTTGTTGTCTGCTTTAGCCATAGTTAATTTTGAATTTAAACAAATTATGAATTTTTAAATTAACTCTGTTTCCAGACCCAACCACGTGGAGGTAGCAGACTTTGAGTCCATACAAACCACAACACAAAAACACCACCAAATGAAGAGAATATAAAATGTTCACACGGATATTTTTATTAAATGCACCTTTCCCAAGGGCCAACGGGAACATATTCACACAAAACTAATTTAGGGACACTCAAATATCTCGAGCCTTCCTTGTCCACGAATTGTGTAGAGTAAAAGAAGTCCCAGGTCGGCTTCGGTTTTTTAATTTTTTCTTGTCACTGCAGAATCAGACGGAGCTTAATTTATACTTTAAGATGAGTCCTTTTAAATTAAACACTAACATGCAAAACATATTTGGTCAACAGGATGCCCAATTTCCTTCGAGATTTTGGAAAAGACATCATTGGATGTGTATTCCTTCACAGAGACAGTAAATTCATAAGTGTTTATAATGAATGTAACGGGAAACAAGTCTTTTAGAATTTCATCATAACGGCATTCTATAAATGATTAATAAAAAATTACAAATACAAAAAAATAAATTTATAAATTAAAAACAATTAAAACACACCCTGAACTTCTTTGATGAAGATAAATATGGACAAGGACAAAGATGTAATGGTTGCGATCATTGATGCTGTCAAAATGACACCGGCATGTGCCGCTAGATATGCTTTTAACTGAACAATTGCTCCAACAAATGCAAGAAGTGCGATTGATGCTCTACGGCGTCGCATACTATGTTCATTCGAAGGACTAATTAAAAGCATTAGCAGAAAAAGAATAAGGATTTTCATTTTAACTTTAAATATAAATGCACAGGGATTTAAACGGACAAAAAACAAAATATCTGAAGAGAGAAGAACGAATTGCTGCCGATAAGGTCGGGTACCGGGTACTGGATTTTCAAAAACCGGGTCCGGGTCCGGGTAGTGAAAATACCGGTATCCGGGTCGGGTACCCGGACCCGGCCAGCCCTAATTTTAACGAAAAAGGTACATTTCATTCATGTTACCCCGCAAGGTTTTATTATTATTTTTCAGCCCAGTCATTTTAGTCCTAATTGTAAAAAGGAAATTTCAGTGTTATTTCAAAGATAACTTATTTTTCGTAGCTTTTTTTTCTAAAATTCAAAATTTTACTTTTAAAAAGTAAAAAAAATCACTTCAAAATTATAAAAGAATGAATGTAATATGCTTCAAACTAAGTGTATATATTTTTTATTTAAAAAAATTTAAAGACAACAAAAAAAAGTCATCCTCTACAAATAATAAATTTTTTAAATTAAAAATCTAAGCGAAAAATTGATTGCATTACTTAGAATACGTGACAATTTTATCGTTGAAAAACATTTATTAAAGAGAAAATAATTAATAAAATGGATATTAAAAAGCCAATAAAACACCAAACAAATTTTTTTATTGCAATATTTTTAAATTTTTATAAAAATTCTGAATAATCAACATGAATTTGTGGCTTTTAATATTTTTCTTTGCTAATAAAATTGAAAGCGGCAAAATCCGACCCAATTTTAATGAAATATTTGGCAACGAATGGGACAAAAAAGAAAGTGAAGGAAAAGTGTTAAAAATTGAGCAAAATCAGCGAAATGAAAACAGACAAACAGCAGAAGATGATCAAAGGGGTGAAGAAATGGGGACAACCCCAATTGATCAAATGAGCGAATATTCCAATCAAAATGTTATCAAAAGTGATCAAAATATGAAAATGGAACCAAATGATCAACAAAAAAGAGAAACAATTCAAAAATTTGAAGCAATTAAAGAAAAGTTGAAAGAAAAAGGAAAATACCAACAGAAAAACAGAGTCAAAATTGAGACGAAAATTGGAAAATTTTTAAGCGCGAACCGAAAATTAATATACAAATGGAAAAAAGAAATGAATTTAAATAAAAGGATGGAAAAAAATTTTTATGTTGAGAAAAAGAAAGAATTCATTGAAAGAATTGATGAATTTAAAAGTTTATATGGCCAAGGCAAACAGAAAGAATTCGAAAAAAAATTGGGCATTTCGAAATTTACGTTTCGCAAATGGAAAAAAGAATTGCTGCCAAAATATAATAAAAGTAAGAGAATGTTATGTTTTTTCAGACTTAAAAATATTTTTAAGCAAAAAACAAATATGTACTCAAATGAGGACAAATTACAAAAGATGAAGCAATATTTCAAAATCAAGGAAAGAAATTCAAAAATTAAAGACAAAATAATTGCCAAAAAATTGGAAGTTGGCTATGGAACGCTAAGAAAGTGGAAACATAAATTTGCATCAGTTTTGGAGATATGATTTTTGGGTGTGATTAATTGTTTTCGATTTATAATTTAATTGGTTCTTCTATTTATAAAATTCCTTAATCTCGAATCTTTCGATTGATACCAAGAATGTTTGGGTTTACCAAGTAAGAAAAACTTATGACTAAAAAAGTGAGCATGGTCATTGTTAAGACGCGTAAACTGGAACAAAGCCATAGTTTAAATGGCATGACACCTTAAAAAAATTTAGTTTTCAAGTCCAAAACAAAAATTTAGGGGTTTTAGGTAGGGTTGCACGGGTCCGGGTACCCGACCCGCACGCCCGGTTTTTAATACCCGGGCCCGGTACCCGGGCCCGGTTTTTTGAAAATCCAATACCCGGTACCCGACCCGGTAGGTCCGGGTACCCGGGTACCAAAAAATACACTGGTAAGAATGGGGGTTTGAGTGAAAATTAGTGAAGAAAATTGTTGTTAAAAGCAATAATTTTTTTTTAATTATTTGTAAAACATTTATTTTTCATGCTTTTTTAAAAGTATAAGCTTTTATTTTTTGAAAAAAAATTTGAAAATGGTTTTTTTTTGGATTTTTTTAATACCCGGTTTTACCGGGTACCCGACCCGGTACCCAGTTTCAAAACTGGTACCCGACCCGGTACCCGGCTTTTCAATACCCGGTAATACCCGGGCCCGGTTTTTCCCAAATACCCGGTACCCGTGCAACCCTAGTTTTAGGCACGCTTAATAGAGGTGCACCGTGACTGAAAAAACCCGTGAACCGTGAAACATGACGGTGAATTGGTACCGTGAATCGTGACCGTGATCCAAAAAACCGTGAAATTCACGGTTTTCGTGACCGTTACCGTGAATTTTTTGAATTTAATTTTTCCCTGTCGGCGAATTTTTTTCGTTTTACGCTTTATTTTGTGGTATAATTTTCCTAAAAATTTCTTTTGGGAAAAGGGAGTCCATAGGCGCCGATAAACGCCGCCACAAAAAATTTTGAAAATTTGAATTCAATTTATGCACAGATTTTGTCCAAAAAATGGTCAAATTTTGAGCTGAACCAATTTTTTAAGAAAAGAAGCTTTTGGAGCCCGGCGGTGCCGATAGGCGCCGCCGGGGGAAAAATCTAAAATTTGAGTTTAATTTGTATACAGATTTTACCCGTAAAATGAGCCAATTTTGCAATTTTAATCAATTTAAAAAGGCAAAAAAAATGGTGAAAAATTTTAATATTTTTTTTAAAGAAAGTATTCGCACAATATTGGTAGTTGGCTTTGTTCAAAAAAGTTTCAGGAATAGGGGAGGGGGCCGGCGGTGGCGACAGGCGCCGCCGGGGAAATTTTTGAAAATTTACTGTTTCTTAGCAAACTTTGCCCAAAAAATTTGTAATTCGTAAATTTTCAATTTTATCCAGTGTAAGTTTTTCACGGAATAACCGTGAATTGGTAATCGTGACCGTGACCGTGAATCACGGCGCACCTCTAAACACTTAATACGAATATGAATTGCTAAAATAAGGTAGCACATGTTCCTTGGGTACTCTTGACAGTAAAAAGCCTCGTCTCGAGTTTGATTGTCTCGAAGACTGAGACAGAAACTGAAAAAACCGGAGACTGAGTCGAACACGAGACTCTCTACCAGCAACAGTGAGCGGCGAGTATATTTTTGCCGCCCGTTGGGGCACGGTCGGGGGTCGTTTTCGTCCGGCCGTTTTCGTACGAGCCTGAATGAAAACGGCCGTACGAAAACGACCCGGCCCCGTCGGGGCAAATGACCGCTAATTAGAATATTTTACAACACCAATCCGCAAAAATTCAGACTTTATTTTGTTAATTAATTTAAAATTAAACAATAATAATAAAATTATTTTTATTTGTTTTACAGTTACAAGTTACAACAACCAATAATCGAATTCATATGATAAAATTAATTTTGTTGGCGTCGGCCTTTCTGAGCATGTTTTGCATTGTTTGGAGTTTTGGGGAATCGTATAAGTTTGATAAAATAAAACTCATATAAATTAAAAATAAAAACGAAAATTGCATTAAACAACAATTTTTTCCGGTTTTTATTTTTGGAATTTTCAGCAGCAATCTTGATTCAGTTTAATGATCTTTTCGGAACAGATAAGATGATTGACTTTGGATTATCCGTGCCAAATGTGTCGTTAATTGTGATTGGTCCCAGCAATAGGTGGAGCGCCGCTAGCTCGGGCGCCCCACTTTATAAGCCATAACTCGCTTCATCATTTCCAATTAAATTAGTTTATTTAAAAAAGACATTATTTCAAAAATTCTCTCAGAATAAAAAGAGTTGAAAAATCTCTTTTTAACGGCAGTTCCGCCGTAACCAAAAACAAAAAAAAAAAATTTCGGAGGAGGAATCTGAAGAATTTTCTGAAGAATTTTTTTTAACGTATTTTACTGGGGTCGTATTGAAATTAATTTATTCACTTTTCTTCTTCTTTCTTTTTTTGTACGGCATTGGCACTTTTGCTGATGGATTTGTTGACTAATCCAATCGATGAGGAATGCGGCGGCATTATTAGGGCACGAAGACACAAAAAGAATAAATATAAATAATCCGCAAATGTTCCATATTCGCAAAACCAATTTTCAGTGTGTACGTGTGCTTTTACGCCACGGCATGCCGCAGATTAAAGCCAAAAATGAACATTAATTAAATGGGGAGGAGGGGGGGGGGGGGGATGTTTGCCCGCGGGGCGATAAAACTGTTGATGGACGACGACGGCACCCTTTTCAACCTTTTTAATATCCCCTGGAGTTTTCGGGATCGCTGATTATCCATCAATCCGGCAACCGTTTTCTTCAATCAATCATGAACCCTTTACCCCAGACTCGAAAAAACTATTGGAATTCCAAATACTTTCGTATTTGTGGTTTTTGAGGTTCAAATTAGGCATTTCGAAATGGATATCAGAATCTGATTCCATGACCCTGAATACCGCCAAAAAACAGCTTTATTTGAAGGGTAAAAAATGTATTCGAAATTTGGCACAATTTTTTCGGATATTTTACCAACATAATTACATATTATTAATAGTATTTTTAAATGTTGAATTTATTAAATTTGTGCCTAATGAATGTCTGAATGGAATGGGCTGTGCCTTCAGTCACACTGAGCAAATTTTCATCATTGACCACCGGAACAACAACACATTACGAAAAGCGAAGACGAAAAGCAACGGCGGCGCCCGCTTCAGCGGCATTGGTGGCATGGGAATTTTGGGCCATGTTCGCCAAGGTGTGGTGCCGTGGCTGTGCCAACAAATTTTGAATTTTACTATATTATTTATTTTGGGTGCCCGAATGCGTGTCAAAAATTTCGCGAATTTTTGTTTCTTTGTTTATATTTTGTCCAAAAAATGACAAATTTTGCATATTTTAGCAGACTCTTCAAAAAAATTGCACTTTTTGTGGATTTTCGGGAAAAATTTAGCGAAATTTTTTGGAAAATTTATGTGAGACAGGTCTTAAGGAGGTACCAACAAGCAAGATCAAAAAATTTTCAGCAAAAATATTATTTTTTCCTTAAAATTTTGGATGACTTTCCAATTTTTTGTTGAGTCTTACCGCAAAATCCTGATCCAATCCGATCGAATTATAGTTAACTCGATTCCCGAGTTTCGAGTACACTTTTTACTGTATGTTAACAATTATTTTTCTTTAAATAAGCATTGGCCCATTCGCCGCAAGTGCACGTCACAGCACATTGGCTGTTGGCCTCAAGCAAATGTGAAAATGACATTGTTTTGGTGGGTTTTATTAATTTAATTTATCAAAAAAAAAATTGGCGTTTTGTTTTTTGCCGCCAATTTAATTTTTCGCGACAGGTTGGCCATTTGAAAAGCAATGGGCTGCACAGGCGACAGCGAAGAAGCAGTAGCGCTGTACGCTTCATTGAGCACCGGCCAAAAACACGCGTGCCGTCGGTAGAGGAGCCGAAGGACGCCTGGGAGTGGGTTTTTTGTTTTTTTAAATTTCAGACAGAAATTTCAAAAAAAAATATCTTAAAAATATTTCAAGAGAATTTGAAGAAGATAATTTTTGAAAAATTTTCACTGATTTTTGTAAAATTTTTTGAACCTTGGTAATCATCGTAAAATTTGAAAAAAATTGTTAGAAAATTGAAATCTTATAAAAAATTTGCTAAAATATTTTTTCTGAAAAATTTCTAAGTTTGGAATTTACACATTGATGAGCAGAAACTTTGCTTCTTGATCAGGGAATTGAATTTATGAACTTTTTATTTGTTTGTGAAAGGGCCAAAATGCCGAAGAGCCCATCAATGGCATCATCTTACGCGCATCGCAAAATGTCCAAGAGTCAGGAACGGCATAGCACTTCAAATAATCACTATGGACTGATTGATTTTCGCAAGAGACTGGAAAGGGTTGGCATTTTTACAAAAAACATGAATTTTTGGGAAGCAGGTTCGGAAAGTCGAACGAACCGAAGGGGACGAGGGAATGCCAAAAATGGATGATGACCAAGCAAACAACGAACGGAATGCCAACTTTGGACAAATGGAATTAGTGCCGAAAAAGGCGGCAATTCAGCAGCAAAAGGAGCCAATCGAGGCGATGATCATCAAACACAGAACCATGGCGGACGAAGAGGAGATCGGCACGGGACAAGACGAGTCTGTTTTTTAATCATTAATTACAGTATTAATTTTAACCATTAATTAATGTAATTTTTTCAATAGAGCCCTCCCCCCTGGATAAGAAATACAGCTGAATAAATGGGAGCAAATTAAGTTTCTCCCCCCCCCCCACCCCCCTCCGCCGTTTCTCTTCCCCCCGAATTATTATGTTTTAATTTTAAACACCGAAATTTCTTCAGAAAACATCTAAAAAATTTTACAAAAAATTTCATCGATTTTTTAGGAGCCTCTATGAAAAAAATTTTTAGTAAATTCTTCATAAAATCTATAAAAATCCTCTGGAAACTTTTTCAAAATTAATAAACAAGATGACAATTTCCTAAACAAGTGTAGCATGAGAGATTTAAATTTTTATCGAAATTTTAACAAATTTTTTTCATTTAAACTGATTTCAAATTAATTAGGGCCCTATATATTTTACTCAGAGTTCCTCTGATTTTTTTTGTTAATATTAGACTGTTTAGTCCACATTTTATGCCCATATTTGGCATATTTTTCACCATGCAAATTTAACTCACAAATTAAAACGAATTCGCAAAAAGGCATTAAAAATTGTTTAAAAATATTTGTCTAATTATATTTAAGCGATCAGCAACTTTTCTGTTGCGATTGGGACACTCTGAGCAGTGCGGCCGACTGTTGCTCCATCCAAATGGCGCCATTTCATTGTCGGACATCGGCCGATGGGTGCAGCGAGGCGAGCTTTGTGCTGGTCAAGAAGCGGCTAAAGGTGGCACAAAAGAGAAAATGGAAAAAGAAAAGGGAAATGAAAGCGGTTTCATAAACTTGGGGGAAATAATTAGGATGCAAAGCGGCATCAATAAAAAATTGCAGGAAAACTAATAATGCCACAAATTAATAAATAATATTGGTCTAAAATTTTAAAAAAGATAAGATTTTGAATGTTTTTTCGAGTGCTCATTTTCAAGGACATCTTGAATTGGAAGACAACTTTTCAAGTTCGAGGGTCCAATTTCAAGGATGTCCGTGTGTAATTGGGTTACTGTTTTCTCAAACTGTGGACTTTGACTATTGTTGTGCAAGTCTTGGTTCATGCTCAGGTTGCTTGGGAGCACCACCAAATTGTGCAGGTGCGCCGGCACAGTTTGTGCCGTCGTGCCGACACACCGAACGGAACTGCGAACAACGGCATTGGCATTTTGGCAAACAACAATAACAACAACAGCCCGCTGAAGAACACATGGATGCCGGACATTGCGCAGGAGGAAGCTAATTAATTAATTAATTCGTGGATTTTGTAATATTTACTCTTGCTATAATTACAATATGACTTAAAAAGCATGCTGCAGAACGTACCGCCGAGGAAGGAAATGAAAACCGCGACGGCATTTTGCCTGCCCAATGACTTCAACCTTTTGCGAACAGTTTAGCAGACAATTCCCCGAAAAATTGGAAATAGCGTAAATTTCTAAAACAAATAATTTTCTGACAAAATAGATGTGCCATTCTTTGAGGGGTGCACCCCAAAATCTCGCCGCCAAAATCTCGCCGGCCGAAATCTCGCCGGGAAAAAATCTCGCCGCCGAATTCAAAAAAAAAAATTCAAACTTAGAAGTTTTTCAAGGAAAAAATTCTTAGAAAATTTTTTTTATGAAAAATTTAAAGAAAAAATTGAAAATTTTTCAGGAATTTTTTTTTTGAAATTTTATGAAAATTTAGCAATTCGTTTTTTTTTCTTTAAATTTTCTTATAAAAAAATTTCTAAGAATTTTTTCCTTGAAAAATTTCTAAACTTTGAATTTTTTTTTGAAATTTCTGCGGCGAGATTTCGGCCGGCGAGATTTTGTCCCGTCCCCTCTTTGAGGCGAGTTTTTCAAACCGTTCGATCATTTAAAAATATTTTTGATTTAGATGTATAAAAGGGTATGAATATATATTTTTTATTTGGCCATTTTTGTGGCTATAACTTTAACTAAAAAGAATTGCATATTAGCATGGGGAAAACGGTGCTAGGTCGATGCAAAAAAACTCAATGATTGATAAAATAAATAAATTTAATAATGCCATAAGTAAATTCATATAATGATTATACTCATTAATTATATAGAAGTATTTTTTAAATTAATATTGCTAAAACTATTCTTGAACCAGGAAAATTAGAGAATTGAATAAATCCTTGCTTAAGGCCTATGCCCACACTGAGTTTTTTCACATCGTCTCAGCACGGAGGAAAACATTCAGACAAACAAAATTATACACAAAAATTTCATCGCAAAATTTTATTTACAAAATAATTACAGCCGATTATCTAAAACCATCGCAATTTTCCTCTCAATTTTTTCTCTGTTTTTGTTTTGTAATTTTCCCTTTTGCTTCAACTTTTCTTTAAATTTATAAATTGTTTCTCTTTTTTGTTGATCAAATTGATCGTTTCCATTTTCTCCTTCCAAGTGATCAACAAAATGAATGTTTTCATTAATACACCCTTAAGGATAATTTTTTTGAGAATTTTTAAAAATACACCCTTAAGAAATAAAAAAATTTAAAAATTCTTCTTCAAAATGAATTTATTAATTTTCTCGACAAGAATTTTTGATTTAAAAATTATTTAGCTCAATACTGATTTGGCCTATTTTCTTACTTTTTGAATAAATTTGTCATTTTATACCCCTAAATTTGAAAGTTTTAGCACCAATTTTCACATTTTTAGCACCTAATTTTGGGATTTAGAAAATAAAAATGAATTAGTTCTAAATTAAAAAATGGTATATAAATTCATATCTTGTTCAAAATTTTATTGTTTTCAACATTTTTTTTTATACAAACTATTCACTTGAATATTGTGAATTGTATATGTCTAGACTATCATAGAGTTGTTTGCCAACATTACATATAAGTGAATTAATTTTTTATAAAATTTTATATTTATCCATTTCTATAATTTTACATTGCTATAAGTAGGGTTGTAAATTATATGGATTAACATATTTTTTTTTGCGCATATGCTATGAAGAAAGGGGCTCAAAAATAACATTTCTGCGTTAAAATTTTTTGATTTGGTGAAGGTTTTTAGTCCATATAAATCCATATTTTGGGGGTTTTCGGGAATAAATCCATATTTCGACATTTTTGCGTTTTTAGTCCATATTTTGGCCATTTTTTGGAAATTTTCACAAGAAAAATTCAAAAAAGCGAAAAATACACCCCTAAAGATCAATTTTTTGGAAATTTTTAAAAATTACACCCCCAAAAATGCGAAGAATTTGAGTTTTCGTCGTCATTTTGGCATTTTTAATAAATATTTTCGCCATTTTTTTGCGAACATTTCTTTTTTTTAATGGTAATTTTTTCGATTATCTTTGATACAACGAACAATAATAAAAAAAAATTTACATTTTTAAGTTTTAAATCCATTTTTGGTTGTTTGTTGTATTTTTTAAGTTTATTTAAGCAAATATTAAATATACACACCTTTTTGGGATTTTTGAGGGTTTACAACATATATTTTGGCATTTTTTAGTCCATATTTTGGTCCATATTTGGCCATTTTGGGCTTTTAGTCCATTTTTGGGCTTTTTAGTCCATATATAGCGTTTTTTAGTCAATATAATTTACAACCCTAGCTATAAGTCTATTAATTTAAAAATCGCGAAATGTGTTAATAAAAGATGAATAAAAATGCAAAAATATGTATGAAATATGTACATAAGCGCCCAAATATGTACTTTAATATGTAAATAAAATTTTTTAATTGTTAATTTTGGGAAAAAATTCCTTCTAATGGGTGAAATAGGCACAAATCCCTGGTTATAATTTTAAAGAACAATGAAAATTCATCATTTATTGGATTATTTCATGATATAATGAGAATTTTTAAATAAATTATCAATTAATTGTATTTGCATTTATTTATAGGTATTCTATTAAAATAGCTTTTTAGAAAACGGGTGCTTGTGCATTTCTTAAAAACTGACACCCATGCACGTTTCTTAAAACTACCAACTCTTCATCTCAAGAAAAAATTTTTTTTTTAATTTTTCGTCCACTATTTCGGGTCCTATTTCTCACTTATTGTGGCATTTTTCGCCCCCTAAAAATCCTGAACCTCATTATGAGATTAAATCTTACAATTAGTGGCTTTTATCACTTGACACACACACACACACACAAACAATCAATTGCATTTTGCAATTATCAACGATTCGTCGTATGGGTACGAACATTGTTCGTTATATTTGGTTGACGCAGCAAATTCTGTACCGGTGTCAGTTGGTGATGATTAGGCCAAAGCACGGATTGGTACGCTCGACGGTACACAGAACTGTAGGCAATTAATCCAATTAGCTAATTTACTTGCAAAATAAATATTTAAATTAATTTTTAATAAAAGTTTTTTGGACCTGGTAATGAAAAGAACCGGCGCACTGCTGCAATGGCCCACCACAAAGAAGGCATAAGTAACGGGACGAGCAATGTGCGAAAGCGTAAATGCACTCAAATTGAACCAACCAAAGACATATTGGAAGCAAATATTTGTCTTAAAAATTGTTAATAAATTATTAAATAATTAAAAATGATTTAATAATATTTTGATTTAAAAAACAAAACAAACTCCGATGTTAAAAATGAGATTGATGGACATAATTAAACTGACTGAACGAAGCAATCGTTTGCCTTGCAAGTCCGTCAAAGCTAAATGTCAATTTGGTATAACAAATTGTCATAAAGTTATTCTGGGCTTTTCCTATATATTACGTAGAACACTAGTCTAGTTTTTTCCAAATTTCTTAAATAAAAATTCGTAAATCTTTGAATTTTTTGCATTTTTGGGAAATATTTTGCAGAAGAATCAACAAAAGTTCCTTTTTTGGTAAAAATGACAAAAACCGGTTAATTTAAAAATTTCCGGCTCTTAATTTTTTTTGGGTGAATTTTTTCAAACATTTCAATGGAAGCTCTATATTTATCTTAGGATTTATGTTCAAACAAAAATAACATTATTATTTGACGCCTTAAATATTTTGGGTTTCAATTTTTTTTAATTTGTGAAATTTTTTGTGCCCATGATTTTTAATGATGATTCACTGACAATGATGCCACCAACTGATCAGCCAAAGCATTGCGTAGCACAAAATTTCAGCAACCACAGTAATGAGCATATTATTAACTGTGTAGCCAATGATTTCGGGTTGATTTGCCGGGTCGGAAAGTTCACATCTGACCAATCTGTGAAAAAAGAAACAAAATCAATTAAAATGGATCATTTGCACTAATTGATTGACCAACGAACTTTTCCCAGTGCTTGGAACAGCCGTAATAATCCACGCATTTATCAACAATCACTTTGATCAAACAGATAGTGATCAGCACTTTGAAAATTGGATATTTCCCGCTCATATCGTACCTGGAAATGCGATTAATATTGAGATTTTTTTAGTCCTAAAATTTCATCACTGTCAATTTACCAAATTGGAAATGAAACGGCCATTACTCGTTCCACTCCGATGCACAATTGCAATATCATTGCCATCACACAAGCTGATCGGCTGATGAATTGGATCCAAAAGCATGTGCCGAGTGTGATGAAATTGATGCCAAAAAGAAAAATGAAAATTTTGACACAAAATCCGATGAGAAGAAAAATGGCAAAGAAAGCGTATAAAGCGATCAGAACATTGCATTGGGAGTGAATCGATCTGTCAAGAAAAAACAATTAAATATTGGGTTGCAACCCTGACGCCGGGGTTGGAAAACTCAACCCTGCAGCATTTCAATCACTGGACTCAATTCTCCGGCATTCCAATTACTTGGATTCAAACTCACCAATTCTTCTGCATTTCTATCACCTAGACTCAACCCCCGGCATTCCAATCACTGGGACTCAATCTCAAAGGTACTCACTCGGCCGCTTCGCGGCCTCGTACTGGGACCTTCGGCCTGCGCCTAAGGTACTCACTCGGCCGCTTCGCGGTCTCGTACGGAGACCTTCGGCCCCCTCAATAATTTCCTGCGCCAAAGGTACTCACTCGGCCGCTTCGCGGCCTCGTACTAGGACCTTCGGCCTGCGCCTAAGGTACTCACTCGGCCGCTTCGCGGCCTCGTACTAGGACCTTCGGCCGCTTCGCGGCCTCGTACGGGGCCTTCGGCCCCCTCAACAATTTTCTGCCGAAAGGTACTTACTCGGCCGCTTCGCGGCCTCGTACGGTGGCCTTCGGCCCTTCAACAATTTTCTGCCCAAAGGTACTCACTCAGCCGCTTCGCGGCCTCGTACGGGGCCTTCGGCCCCCTCAACAATTTTCTGCCCAAAGGTACTTACTCGGCCGCTTCGCGGCCTCGTACGGTGGCCTTCGGCCCTTCAACAATTTTCTGCCCAAAGGTACTCACTCAGCCGCTTCGCGGCCTCGTACGGGGGCCTTCGGCCCCCTCAACAAAACAATACTTTTAAAAAACTGAAAATTTCACTTCTGTGTCTCATGGATGAGAGGCACAATAGTGTCATCTCAAAACAATACATTTTAAAAAACTTTGACAAATTTCACTTCTAGCCGACCGGCAGACAGTGCCGTAAATCCTTTTTTCTTTACGTACTCATTTCACAAACGAATAACAAACTTTTTCTTATACAAATAACAAAAAATAAAACATGAATTACAAATAAAAAGCAAGTAAATTACATTTTTGAGTTCTTTTTGCAAGAGCATAAATAAAATCAAATGAAAAAAAGGCAACAAACTTTTCTTTTTTGCCAAAACAAACATTTCTATTTTTCAAATGCATTTTTAACGCAAAATCACAATAAAACGCCACGCCAATTCAAAGCATGGCGGATACGGACACTCAACTTTATTATATAGGATTATTATTTTCATGATTAGTGAGATTGATTTTGATCTTTTTTTTTTTTGCTTTTCAAGAAATTTTTGCGGACTCTTTTTCCCACACTTTAGAGGAGAAAGGGGGGGGGGGGGGCGGCGCGGCGGTGCCGATAGGCGCCGCCGTGCGAATTTTGAATTTAAGCCTATTTTTGAACTGGCAATCAGCAAAAAATTAAGATTTTCCGATTAATTTTTTCTTTTATTCGTTCGGTATTTTGTAAAAATATTTTCAAATATGTTAATTTTCATGATTTAGTCAAGGAAAATTGAACTTTATAATTTCAATAAAGGTCTATTAACCAGAAAAAAATTAATTCAAAAGAAAACGTCAACCGGTATCGAACTCATTTTGCCTTTCCCCTACAAAAATGCCATTCTTAGGGATGTACATTTAAGCACGACCCCGAGTCGGGGTTAAGGGTCGGGTTCATCCGGTTTGGAAGCGTCGGGTTCGGGGTTAACCCCGAAAATGGCCAAAAATGTCGGGGTTCGGGGACGTGGCGGGGTCGGGGTTGCAACCCTAGTTAAATACATAAAAAACGGGGGGTGGGGGGTCGCTGCGAAGAGGAAAAGAGTGAAATTTCTGAAAAATTTGACTAATTTATTAAGAAAATTCATTGAAAAAACTTTAGTGGTGCAACCACAAAAAAACGGGTGAAAAGAAAAAAAATCATCGCAAATTAGCTCAAAATTGCAAAAATTGGCTTTTTTGGTGAAAAATTGTGCAACTGTCATAAAGACTCAAAGAATCCTTTATAAAAACGTACTTTGATTTGACGGTCACGTAGACAAGTGACGCATTTAATGCAATCCCAAAAAAGCAAATCAGCGTAATTATCCCACTAATTGCAATTTCGACGGACACAAAACCAGCCTCCTCATCCTTTGACTAAATGAACAGTAATGAAAGAGATTATTAATTCTGTCACATCTCTCATTATTATTGTTACCTGTTGATCAGTTAGATTTGATGACATAATTATTAAAGAATTAAATTCCTAAAAAATATTTCGTAATACAATAAAAATAATGGATGTACAAATGTGACAAAAAAAATCGAAACTTTTCCTCACAATTTTTTCAATGGCATTTCATTATAAGAAGGATTTTTCTCGCTGATATGCTTGAGTACACACTGACTATAAACATTCATAAATGTACATCATTAAATTTTAATGTTTCATTGGTTTTCGTAGCCTTTTCTTAATTAGGCAATCAAAAAAAATCTTTAAGAAAGTTTAATTAGTTTTCAGAAGGCATTTAAAAATGACAATTAAGCTAGCTAGCGTCATTCGGTGCACCGACATTTACGCCGCGACTTTTGTGCCATGCCGCCCTACAAAACCCATTTGTACCGTTTATTCCGATTTTAAAATAAGCCATAAAATTTTATTTAAATTCAAGCTTACATTTATTAATTTGGCTTATTAGGTCTAATTATTTTTGTTTTCTTTGGCATCAAATAGTTTTCTGCACATGCACATAGTGAAAAAAACACTTTTTTCATTCGTGTAATTATGCATTTCTTTTATTGTTTTTTTTTTTTGTTGTTACACAGTAATTTGAGTAAAATTGGTTGAAAATTTGTAAAAATATTTTAAAATATATTTTTGACTGGCGGCGCAAATGTCCACGGCGCTAATTTCGAGGCGCAAATTGGTAATCCAGAACACAAAATAAAAAATATTTATAGCTATTACGTCACATAAAATTTCTGAATGAAATATTTTAATTATATTCAATTTAAACTAGAGTTGGTCGGGACCGGGACGGGAATTCCCGGTTTTTTCAGGTCCCGGTCCCGATCCCGGTTTTTGGAAAAACAAATCCCGGTCCCGGTTTTGCCAGTCCCGGTCCCGGCGGGACTAAATAAGCACTGGTAAGAATGGGGGTCTGGGTGAGAAAAGAAAAGGGAATTGGTGAGAAGGAGAAATCTTTGAGAAAAAAAAATTAATTATTTATTTTATTTATTGCCTTTTTTTCACATCGTTATGTGGTCTAGTGGCTAACTTTCTGACTTTCATTATTTGTCTCTTGGTTTCAATTCCTCTATGGAAAAGAAACTTTTTTATATTTTCTTTACAATTATTTTTATTGAATTTAATTAATAAAAATATTTCAACTTAAAAATTATTATTTTTTTCATTTTTAACAGCCTAAAACCCCATAAATTAATCAAATATTTGGTCATTTTTTGACAAATTCAGTTAAGAAATCGCACTCAAATTTTCAAAATTTTTCCTGCGGTGCCTATCGGCACCGCCGGACCCCCCCCCCCCCGAACTAAAAATTTTTAAAAATTTCCAAAGAATAATGGAAAAATTCTTCGAATCCCTCCCCCAAACGAAAATTTAAAAAATTTTATGCGTATATTTTTGAATGTAGGCAATTTTCGTAACAAAGTGCACTCAAATTATCAAATTTTTTTCAAAAAATTTTCTCTTGTAAAAATTCCCGGTTGGTCCCGGTCCCGGCTTTTTTCGCGGTCCCGATCCCGGTCCCGGTCAAAAAACTTGGTCCCGGTCCCGGTCCCGACTTTTCTGGTCCCGGCAAGTCCCGGTCCCGTTTTTTGTCAAATTTCCCGGTCCCGACCAACTCTAATTTAAACATATCAAATTTTTCATTGTTTCCTTGTTTTTGTCCAAATTTTTGCAATTTTATGTTCATGTTTCGCGATTTTTAATTTTTTTTTTATATATCAATGTCATACATATGTAAAATTATATATTTCAATGTTCATACGGCGGAAGACTTAAAATTTTATACCCAACATTTAAACTGCTCTTGTATTGCCACCATATTTCATATTTTTTTTTTAAAATTTACATGTAACTATAAAATTTTAGCCAGTTATTTAAGGATGAAATCACAGCATAATTTAGTTTTTTTTTTCAGATTTCTATTTTAAATTAAAGCCTAAATTTTCCGTTGCCATAATTCATGTCGCCGTTAAAAAGCCAAATATTGAAATAGAAAAAGAAGAATTATTAACAAGCAAAATAATGCAAAAAGCTGAAAGCCTCAATATTACCGGGTCACTTTCAAGTTGTTTTTTCGAATGTTTCAAATTTATCAGGTGAGAATTTTATGCAAAAAAAGAAATAAATAAAATTAAATGAAACTGGAAAATGATGGATACAGGATTTTCTCTAATTATCACCCCGAGGGGATTATTTTTCAACCTCTTCAGAAAGAGGGGGGGGGGGGGATTATTAGATACGGGGGGATAAATGGAGAAGGGCAGGATTATTTTTCAACAGATTTATTTATCTAATATTTTTGAAATTTCACATGTCGCCAAAAAATGTCATCGTGTCAAAAATAAATCATTTTTTATTGTATTTTTGTTAAAGAAATTTCAGAATTTTACATGAAAAATTCGAAATATGCCAAAATATTATAAAACCTTGACCAAACCTCAAAATATTCAAATACATTTTTATGTATATTTTATCTCTTTTGAAGAGTTTTAAAAATAAAACTCATTTTGGGATTCGTGACCATTTAGAAAAACAATGTTCTTATAAAAAATTTGTCAATGATTTTTAAGTTACAAAGCTCGCTCCAGAGAGGTTTTGTAAAATGGGTGTTTTCAAAATTATATGACCAAAAAATTTCTTAGTCAAATAAAAATTATATATTCTTGTTAAATTTTTTCATGCTCGGGATTCAACTGTGTACTGTTTCAATTTAGAACTAATTAACTAGCCTTGCCCTTATGTCCAAAATTTATTAACAAAAAATAATAAAAAGAAAAAATACACCCCTAAGAAAGAGACCCGATAATGTTCAAAAACATCCCTTTGAAAAATGAAAAATTTCTCAAAAATTTATTCTCCAAATTTATTTATTTTTTTTTCGGGCCTAAAAATGTAAACCTTAGCCATTACCAAGTGCAATGTAACACATAAATATGTACTTTTATTGCCATTTCTTACGATAAATTTTTGTACGGCACAATTCAAACATTATAATTAGTGTTAATTTAATTATCACTTTTTTTGTTCGGCACAGTTCTGCTCGAAACATTGTGCTTGAAAGCAATATGAAAAGCTATTTTATAAATTGAATTGGTTGATAAAAATAATGAAATGACAATAATAATTATATATCTGTGTATTTACATACAGTAAATAGTTGCGGAATGTTTAATGCGAGAAAAAACCTGGGATTTCGAATTTCTCTTTATAATAAGTAAAATCAAATGAGTATTTTTTAATATTTGCGCTTAAAATATTATTTATTTCTTTTGCTGGAAAAAAAAATTCTCTGAGAAGTCTGAGTAAAAATTGATTTCTCGGCTAATAATTAATGGGTTTTTATCAATTTTTAAAAAGAAAAATAATAAAATTGAATATTAATACTAAAAAGCTAAGAAATCATTGCATAAATTATTTATTATTTAATAATTTCAATTACACAAAAAATGAATTCGTGGCATTTTATATTTAAAATATTTTTTGTTATTATTAAATTTGAATTTGGCAAAATCCGACCGAATTTTGATGAAATATTCGGCGGAGAATGGGACAAAAATGAAAGAGAAGAAATAAAAAATGAAAAAATGAAAATATTTATCTTTTTGTTGATCTAATGGTTGTAGCAATTGGAAATGACCCAAACGATAAACAAAAAAGCAAAACAATCGAAAATTTGAAACAATTAAAGAAAGATTGAGAGAAAAAGGAAAATTACAAAGAAAAAATAACAAAAATTGAGATGAAAATAAGGAAATTATTAGGCACAAGTAGGAAAAAAAAAATTTACAAATGGAAAAAAAAATGAATTTAAATAAAAAGAAAATTATGGAAAAGAGTTATTATGATGAGAAAAAGGGCGAATTTATTGAACGATTTAATCAATTTAAACAATTATATGGCCACCAACTAAAACAGAAAAGATTTGTGAAGGAATTGGGCATTTCTAAAGACACAATTATAAAATGGAAAAAAGAATTAACACCAAAATACCATAAAAGTGAGAGAATTTTTAATATTTTATTTTTTGTTTTTTATTTACTTTTATATTTTAAGCACAAAATAAATATTCAAATGATGACAAATTACAAAAGATGAAGCAATATTAAAATTAAACAAGCAAATCCAAAAATTAATGATAAAATAATTGCAAAGAAATTGGAAATTGAAGTCGAACACTTCGGAGATGGAAAAAGAAATTTGCTTAAGTTTCGGAATTTGCAATAATTGATTCTCAATCGTCTAATTTTGCCTAAAAAATGATGAAATAAAATATCTTTAAATCAATTGTTGTGAAAATTTTTTTCTTAAAAATTTATGTAAAAAATTGATTTCTCTTCTAGTAATTAGTGAATTTATTATTATTCAAAATATTTGCTGATGAAAAAATGACAAAATTGAATATAAAAATAAGAAGCGAAATTTTTGCAATAAATTCGATTAACCAAAATAAAAATGAAGAAAAAATTTCAAAAAACGAAGGAGAAAAAAATGATAGCATTCGTTAAGACGAAATAATAATGATCAAGATATATGGAGATTTAAATTTTATTTCCTTTATTTTCATAAAAAGAATTTCATCTTAAGGCGTGTAAAAAAATCCGTTAACCAAGACTAAATGGCCGAGAGTCGAGACCGAGTATTCACTATTTTGGAGTTTTGTCACTATTTTTCACTTTTTCGACATTTTATGAAAAATTCCTTAACAAAAATTTGCAATAAAACCAAAAAACACACACCTAAGATTCGTCCTAAAATTTTCAAAAATCACTCCTAAGAAATGAAAAATTTTTCTCAAAAATTTATTTTCTTGGCAAGAATTTTTAATTTAAAAAATTATTTTTAGGTACCTATTTTAGTTTTTTGCCCTTAAAATCCCATTCCTACTCATTTGCAACTTCTTGAGGCAAATGCCTTTTTTTTCTGCGCACTTCTTTCGATATATTAAGCATAAATAACGCATTTTCCACTTCGTTTGAGGCTTTTACGTTGACTTTTATTATGCCTTTTTTTTGCCTTTTTCGGGATTTTCGTGCCTTAAATGCCTTTTTTGGCATTTTGCCTTTTTGGCGTTTTTTTGAGAAATTCCATAAAAAATGCAATAAAATCGGGAAAATACACCCATAAGAAATGAACCGAAAATTTTTCAGAAAATACACCCCCTAAGAATTGTAAATTTTTCAGAATATACACCCCTAAGAATTAAAAAATTTTCTCAAAAATTTATCGCCAAAATTTCATTTTTTTCTTGATAAAAATTTTTAGGTTTAAAAATTTTCTTATTCAAAAAACATTATAAAACATTTTATTATCATTTTAATGACCAAAATTAAGTTATTTGATTAAGTTTTACCTGTTTTGCTCCCTAAAAATCCTTTATAAAAAATTTTAAATGCCTTTTTTCATGCCTTTTTAGTCGGTCTCTATTCATCAGTAAAAGTCGCGACCCTATTAATAATGTTTCTTTTCGATTTTTGTTTGAAATTTCTTTTTCATCTCTTATTTCGAGAATAATATCTAAGAAATTTGTTGTATTTTTGACTACACTCTAGCAGCAAATATTTGTATAGTAAAAGTGAAAGCGATACTTTTTTTTATTTATTTTTTTTTGTCTTTTTTTTACTCAGAAATAGGCTAATTTAGTAAAATTTCTGATAGATAACATATATGAAAATTAAAATGATTTCAAGAATTTGTAATTGGTCCATTTAAAAAAGTTCGACAATTAAAAGGAGAAGCAATGTGAATGTAGTATAATCAAATTTGTTTATTTAATATTGCGTAAAAAAATATTATTAACAACGAAACCGGTAAAATTCGATCAAATTTTGATGAAATATTCGGCGACGGATGGGAGAAAAATGAAAGAGAAGAAAAAGTGATAAAAAATGAACAAAATAAACAAAATGAAAATATGGAATTTATTCATTTTGGTCAACAAATGGGTGAAGAAATGGGGACAGACCCAATTGGTCAAACGAGCGAATATTCAAATCAAAATGTTATCAAAAGTGATCAAAAAACGAGAAAAGAACCAAATGACCAACAGAAAAGAGAAACAGTTCATAAATTTGAAGCAATTAAAGAAAAGTTGAAGCAAAAAGGGAAATTACAAAACAAAGCCAAAACAAAAATTGAGACGAAAATCGGAAATTTATTAGGCGCAAATCGCGAGAAAATATACAAATGGAAAAAAGAATTAAATTTAAATAAAAAGAAAATGTTGGAAAAGAGTTTTTATAAGGACAAAAAGAAAAAATTCATTGAAAGATTTGATGAATTTAAACAATTATATGACCAAGGCAAACAGAAAGAATTTGCGAATGAATTGGGCATTTCCGAATTTACATTTCGAAGATGGAAAAAAGAATTGCTGCCAAAATACCATAAAGGTAAGAAACTTTGTTTTTTTTTTATTTAATTATTATTTTTAAGTGAGAAATAAATATTCCAATGAGGACAAATTGGAAAAGATAAAGCAATATTTTGAAATTAAACAAGCAAATCCAAAACTTTTGGACAAAATAATTGCTAAGAAATTGGAAATTGGAAGTGCAACACTGATCAGATGGAAAAAGAAATTTGCTTAAGTTTTGGGAAGATATGAATTTGTGTGTGTTATTTATACCTTTAAAATTTATATTCAAAAAAATCCATTTAATTGAGGTTTTTATGTCTGATTTTCCTATTTTTTTACGGTTTTTATGCCATTTAAAATAAAATATTTTAAAAATCACCGAAGCAATATTTTTTTTTTTTTTGCTTAATTATTAAACTTGCATATGCAGAGTATAGTAAATTCGTTTATTTAATATTTGCGTAAAAAAATATTATTTAATTATGTAAAAAATTGATTTTTCGGGTAGTAATTAATGAATTTATTAATTTTGAAAAATTTTGTTGAAGAGAAAATAAGAAAATTGAATATCCTATATAATAAAGTTGAGTGTTTGTATTATGTGTCCATGGTTTGAATTTGTGTGGTGTTATGAATTATTTTTGCGTTAAAAATGTATTTGAAAAAAGAAATGTTTGTTTTGCTTTTTTTCATTTTTGTTTAGTCAGTTTTTGCAAAAAGCACAATTTTAAATAAATGTCTACTTTTTTGTTTTGTTTTTAATGACAAAATAATTTTATATGTTTATTAATAATAATGTAATAGAAATGATTGCTTTATTTGTATTTGTTAAGAGAAAAAGTTTTTGTTTTTGTTATTAGCAAATATGCATTTGAAATGAATGATCTTAATACTTTTGTAAAAAAGATAGTTAATTATTACTGAATTTAAATTAATTAGTTATGAATAAATGTATATGAATGAGTATTATTTTTGATATGGCAAACTCAATGGAAATGATCTGTTTTGATAAAGTTTTGATTCGAGAATTTGATCTTAGTTTTTGTTCGAGAATTTGTTTTGACTTTGAAAAGAATTTGAAACCGGAAAGATTTTTCGTTTAATTAATATGGATGTCATTACGTTGTTTCAATGGATAACATTCGCGTTATAATTGGATGAACTATTACGATTTATTGTTTCATTGGCAAAAGGAGTTATTTTTACAAGTGGATTTACAAATAAACGGTATAAGGTCAGTTTATGTATTCGTTTTCATTATGTTATCTCAGTTTAAGTCAGCAAAAAAATTTGTCAGTTGCAATTTTTTTTATTTGACTTTTTCTATTCTACTTTTTTACAGAAAATCATTTACCTTTTGTAATTTCATTTTTACTGAAAATAACAAAAAGATTTGTTACTTAAAATGAAAAGAATTTGTTATTTAAAGAGTGGTAGGTTTTTAATTTTGTTTAGTAATTGAAGAAGCAAAGGATTTTGAATTTGTTTCCATTTGATAAATTAGTATGTGATAAAGTGATAAAAATGAAAGAAAAAGTTTTTGATTTGTTGTTTGTGAATTATTTCTGATTTTGTTTCTACACAACTTCTATTCATTATGGGAACACTGGACATTAAAGACACTTACAAAGTCTATTGTTTGTGTGTCGAAAATGGAATTACTTTTACGAAGTGGATTTAAAATTACCGTTTAAGGTCAGTTTATTTGTTCAAAAAATGTAAAAATTTAATAGTATGGTTTTATTTGTTCTGAAAAGTTTTCGGTTTTTCTTTTACAAATAACGCTGAACAGGTCGGATGAGTTATTTGTTAGTCACATTATTTCCATTATTCATCAATTATTTTCATTTGATAAACCTTAACTTTTTTTTATGTCGATTTGTTCAATTTTCAATATTTACCTTTGTATTTATTAATTGATGTTGTTAATTTACCTTATAATTTATACAGATTTTAAAAAACGCCATTATTCCTTGAGCGATGAATTTGGACTGTGTTTTTCAGAGAGATCTTAGTATTAGAGTTGGAAATGAACAGTTTTTGGAAAATGGAAATGTTTTAGTTATTGAAGATGAAACCGATATTTTTGAACATGATATAGATGATGTTTTGTCTGGACACAATTATGCTAAACGAGCAAGATTTTTGAATGATGTGAATGTTGCCAGCCAGGCATCTCTGAACTCAGATATTGGCGTTGCAGGACCGTCACGTATGAGTGATAGTCAATTTGAAGAAAGAAGAAGAGATGAGCATTTGAAAAGAAAAAGAGAACGTGAAGGATTGAGAAGAGAAAACGAATCACAAAGTCAAAGAGCTTTGCGTTTAGAGCAGATGAGAAATAGATATGATAATTTAATGGTGATGGAAAGACAGTTGCGATTAGAAAAAATGAGAGATAGAAATAGTATTGCAATTGCAAATGAATCTATAATGGAAAAACAGTTACGCTTAGAACAACAGAGAATGAGAACAGAGAGTGAATAGACAAGGTCTGATAAATCTTTATGCAGCAGGATCTTATGTGAATGCTCATGAACATAGACTTGGACCTATGAATGTTAGGTGTGAGTTTTGCGATGCTTTACATTTTGTTGAAGAGAAAATGAGTGGCCGAGGCAATTCTTTCAAGGATTGCTGCCACTATGGTAAAGTTTTTGTTCCTGAGATTCCTGAACAGGATTTTCCTGAGGAATTAAGGGATTTGTTCATGAAATTTGATGCGAGACATGGAAATTTTTTTGAAAATATTAGACATTTGAATAGTAGTGTGTCGTTTGCTTCTATGAATCCGTTGAGATATAGATATCCAAATAACCGAGGTCCGTATTGCTTCCGCATTTACGGTCAGATTTATCATAGAATGAATTTGGCTTTGAATCCAGAAGATGGCGATGATCCTGCTTATGGGCAGATTTTCATCGTAGATACTGAGCATGCAATGAGAGCAATGAGGCATGCCAATGTTGGTATTGACCCTCAATTGCTGAGAACTGCATATGAAGTGATTAGAAATGTGAATCCGTTTGCTGAAGCCTATATGATGATGAAAGAAGAAGAAGAAGATGAAGTTGAAAGAGCTAGAAATGAGAACAGAGAGCCAGCCGAGATCAAGCTTTTGTTTGAGACCGGAAGGCAATTGGACAGACGCTTGGGGTACAATGTACCTCGAGCGAATGAAGTTGCTGCAGTTTATGTACCTGGGGCAGATGGTGAAGTGCCAAATGCTAAGATTGTGATCCGAGAACGTGGAAAGGAATTGAAGATTTTGAAAAGTACAGATTCAATGGTTACTCCAATGACTTACCCGCTGTTTTATCCGCGTGGTACGCTTGGTTGGCACCCTGAAATGAAGCATAGAAATAGTAACAGAAGAGTAACGAGATTGCAATATGTGTGCTACACAGTCGCAATTAGAGAAAGAGAATTTAACCCGATTTTGTACGGTGGAAAGCTCTTTCAACAGTATTGTGTAGATGAATATGTTAAGATTGAAGGAGACAGAATGAATTGGATAAAGTGTAATCAGAAAAAGATTTTGGCTGATGCATATAAAAATGTTGATAATATGTTAATGAGAAGAGCACAAGAAAGAGGTTTGCCACTGGGAAGTAAGGTCATTCTTCCTCCAAGTATGACAAACAGTACGTTGAGAAGCATTTTCAAGATGCGATGGCCGTTGTTAGACGGTTTGGTAAACCAGATATGTTTTTGACTATGACATGTAACCCGCAATGGGAAGAGATTTCAGAGAATTTGTTTCATGAACAAAAGTCAAGTGATAGGCCAGATTTGGTTGTCAGAGTTTTTATTTTAAAAGTTAAAGCTATTATGAATGAGATAGTCAAGAAAAAGATTTTTGGCGAAGTGATTGCATGGATGTATCCGGTAGAGAACCAAGGACGGGGACTACCGCACATCCATTTGCTTTTGACATTGGCTGAGCAAGACAAATTGATTAATGGTGAAGATGTTGAAAAGAAAGGAATTAGTGCGAGAATACCGGATAAAGAACATGAATATGTTTTGTTTGATTTGGTGAAAAGGTTTATGATCCATGGCCCATGTGGTAATTTGAACCCAAATTGCCCATGCATGGAAGAGTTTGTTGACAAGAATGGTATGAGAGGAAGGAAGTGCTCTAAGGGATACCCTAAAGCATTTCAAGAAGAGACAGTTGTTCTTGAAAATGGTTTGGCTTTGTATGCAAGACCAAATGATGGAAGAACAGTTCAAGTATTTGCAAATGGAAGAAGACATGAATTAGACAACAGATGGGTTGTCCCGCACAACCTATACCTGTTGAAAATGTTCAAGTTCCATATTAATCTTGAAAAGGTTAATAGTGTTAGTTCAGTGAAGTATTTGCATAAGTATGTGCATAAGCCACCAGACAGGGCAAGACTGGAACTAGAAGAGAAAAATGACCATGATGAAGTTAAAGAGTTTATTGATGCGCGGTATGTTTGCCCGCAAGAAGCAGTTTGGAGAATTTTTGAATTGCCTATGTATGATAGAAGCCATTGTATTATGTCCTTGCCTGTACACCTACAAGGTGAACATATTTGTTATTTTGACGAGAATATGGAAGAAGAAGAGATTCGTGAAAGAATTGCGAATGGTTCTGAGTTGATGGCATATTTTGAATTGAATAAGACAAATGTTTTGGCAAAAACTTTGTTTTATCACCAGATACCTGAAAAGTTTTGTTTTAAGAAAAGAAAATGGACAGAGAGAAATTCATATTTTAACACAATTGGTCGAATGGTGAAGGTGTCACCGGCTGAGCCGGAGCGATACCACCTGAGGCTGTTGCTGTTGAATGTGAAGGGATCATGCTCCTATGACGAATTGAAAACAGTTATTGATGTGAATGGCAATGTAAAAGTTTGTGAAACTTTCTCGGTTGCATGTTTGGAAAGAGGTTTGATTAGAAATGATGAAGAATGGAAAAGAGCATTAGAAGAAGCAGAGAGTTTTGAAATGCCATGGAAATTGGGAGAATTCTTTGCATTGATTTTAGTCCATTGCAATCCGGCCGAACCGGAGGAGCTTTGGAATATGTTTAAAGACTCACTGTCTGAAGATTTTAGCAGGAGTTTTAGAAAAGAATTGGCTTATGCTAAAGCATATAAAGAGATTGCACTGAGCATTATGAAGGCTGGAAAAACGCTTGCCGATTTTCCAACCATGGAACAGATAAATGTTGATGATGATGTTGAGCAAGTATTTGATTTAGCTGAAGAATTGGATTTGGGACAAAGAGACTATGCTTTGATGTATGCCGAACAGAGAGAAATTTGTGATGAAATTTTGCATAGAATATGGAATCCTGTAAATGATGCCGCGTTCTACTTTCTTAGTGGACCGGGTGGAACTGGAAAGACGCATGTGAACAAGACAATTGTACATATGCTGAGAGGACAGAAGAAGAAAGTTTGTACAATGGCTTTTACTGGCATTGCAGCAACTTTGCTGCCTGCTGGAAGAACATTACACAATAGATTTGGATTGACATTGGATATGAGTAATTCGAGTATTAGTCCGAGATCAAGAGCTTGGCAAGAATTGAAAGAAACAGATTTGTTTATTTGTGATGAAGCGCCTATGATAAATAAGCGCGCAATGAGAACTTTGGATGAGAAATTGAGAGAGATTATGAAGAATAGAATTGCGTTTGGTGGCAAAGTTATGCTTTGGACGGGAGACTTTCGTCAAACCCTTCCAATTCAGCGACATGCTACGAGAGCTGAGGTGGTTAATTCAACCTTAAAGAGAAGTGAGTATTGGAGATTGGCTAAAAGATATAAATTGACGAAGAATATGAGAGCTCTTGAAACTGAGCAAGAATTTGCAAAAGATTTGTTAGAAATTGGAACTGGAAAATGGAATAGTGAAAATGATGAGATAACTTTGCCCGAGAATTGTATTAGCTATGGTGATTTAGCAGAAGAGATTTTTGCAAATTGTATTGCTTCTGAGAATTGGAATGAAATGGCCAAAAGTGCCATTTTAGCACCGAAAAATGTTGATGTTAGTGAAATGAATAATAGAGTTTTAGAAATGTTGCCTGGTGAAGAAGTTGTGTATACCAGTATAGACTTAGCTCAAGATGAGAATAGACAAAGAGCAGATGACTATTTGGATGAGTATTTGAATGCTTTGAACCCTTCAGGGTTTCCCCGGCATAAGTTGAGATTGAAGAAAAATGCTATTGTTTTGTTAATGCGGAATTTGAATATAGAAATGGGACTTTGCAACGGTTCGAGAATGAAGGTAGAAGAAATGCATCCGAATTTGATCATGTGTAAGATTTTGACTGGAGACAAGGCAGGTCAGACTGTGTACATTCCTCGGATCACGCTTTGCTGTTCTGAAGATTACCCTTTTGACCTGCATAGGCACCAATTCCCGTTGGTGTTAGCTTTTGCAATGACAATTAATAAGGCCCAAGGCCAAACCCTTGAGCAAGTTGGCATAGATTTGAGAAAAGATGTGTTTAGCCATGGTCAATTGTATGTGGCTCTTTCGAGAGCAAGAGCTTGGAATAAGTTGAGAATTAGATTAGATGATGGCAATTTAGAGAGAAAGGTGAAGAATGTTGTGTACAGAGAGTTATTAGATAACAGTGATTAGTAATGTTTTAGACTAGGTTTGGATTTAGATAAAGTATAGTATTAGAATTGGTTTTGTATAGATAAATCTGTTGTTCTTTGGGTTGCTCAAGACAGTACGAACACAATTCACAGTGAGTCATTCCTTTTAATTTTAATTAATCCTTTCTTCAAAAAATTGTTCATAACACATTCGTACTACCTAGCGGGGGATGCGCCGAAGGCGCTGACCCCGCTAGTTAATATTAAAAAGCTAATAAATCATTAAAAAAAATTCATTTAATATTCAATAATTCAATTACACAAATGAGTTTGTAACATTTATAAAAAATTTATTATTATTAAAAACACCTAATTAATTCAATTACTGTTTAATTTTGAATTAATTTATTTATTTTTTAGCACATTTTTATACCTTTTATTAATAAATTTAACTAAAACTATAATGTATGCTCGTTTTTTGCACTAAAACATTAAATTTTGTTTTTTCAAAAAATTTTTTATTTTCTTTATTATTTGGGTTTCACAAATTTTGACAAAATATATGGCAATGGATTTGAAAAACATTAAATTGAAGAAAATCCTAGCGATTTTTTTATATTATTTTGTTGCATAAAATTTTTCAAATTAGCGACTCACTTTCGGATTATCATTTTACATATTTTCCAGAAAAACAATTTATTTACTTTCCTTTTTTAATCAATAGAGTAGAAAAAAGAAATTATTAATAAAATTTTCTTTTAAATAAATGATCATAGGTAAGAATATATTATCTTTTTTTCTTTTTTCAAATCAATTTTTTACCGAGATCAATAGAGAATTGTGGTTTTTTCATGTGAATAAAAGGCTCTTAATTGACTTAATTAATAATGTGGATTTATTTAAGAAAAAAAACCTTATATAAATTGATATTTGGGAATATAATCCCGGGAAAATGAAATTATTACTTTTATTATTCTGTTTGATTATAATTTTAATTGCCCTAATTACTTCAAATGAATTAGAAAATAAAAAACTGCAACAAAAGTCATTTGATGAAATATTTGGAGAAAAATGAGAAGAAAAAGAACAAAAAATGCAAAATGAACAGAAGAAACGGGAAATCATTAGAAAATATTATAAAATAAAAGAAAAAATTAAGGAAAAAGGAAGAAAATATTCAGCGAAAGAATGGAGTAAAATTGAGGAAAAAATAGCGAAAAAATTGGGAACAAATCGCTTATATATTTATAAATGGATTAAAGAATTTGGTCTTCAAAAACAAATACATAAATGCTACAAATCAAAAACTGATGAACAAAAAATTGAAATTGTTCAAAAATTTATTGCAATGAAAAATGAATATAAGCAAAAAAGAAAATATTCAAGAAAAGAATGGCAACAAAATTATGCCGAAATTTGTAAGAAAATTGGAGTTAGCCAAGTTATAATGAAGAGCTGGAAGAAACAATTCGGAATTCGCTGTAAGAGAATAATGGAGAAAGAAAAAATGGAAAAAATAAAAATTTATTGGAAAATAAAAATGAAAAATCCAAAAATGTGTAATCAGAAAATTGACGAAATGATGAACCTTGATCGAACGAACATTTCAAATTGGAAAAAACAAATTGGAGAAGAAATTTTGGAAGATTGATATCATTATGATCCGATTTTTTCTGGTTTTATCAACAAAAGAAAAAAAATAGATTTGAGTGCCCCCAACCGCTCGGGGCTAAAAATTTGAATTTTTTAACATTTTCACCTAAAAATTGTAATTTTGTGGTTTATCTCAATAAGATAAAAAAATATGTACAACTAAAGAATGGCAACAAAATTATGACGAAATTTGTAAGAAAAATGGAGTTAGCCAAGTTATTTTTTTATTATTTGTATAAAAATGTTTTTGGCTAATTTTATTTTCTGCATTTTCTGTTTGTTTTGCCGAACTTTTTTGCCGGTTTAAATGGAAAGTAGGCAAAACTAAGTGGTTTTTGCTTAATTTAAGTCCTCAAAAAATGGAAGGCAATTCAAATACTGTGGGTCAAAAATACAGCACAATTGACATAATAAAATTATTTGTTAGAATTCCGAATATTCAGGATTAAGAATTTACTGAAATATTATCCTATATTTTTCAAAAAATAAAAAATTTATTAATAAAAACATGCAGTTCTTTAATATAATTTAAAAAATTAAGCACTCTTACGTTGCAAGTGTCTAAATCCAATCCGTAGTCAATCCAAGTGTTTTACCGTAGTATAAAATGCTCAAGGTAATTTGGTCATATGCTTAATTGCTCTTGCCGTCTTCGGGCCTACATTTCTGTGTTTGGTAAATAAATAAATAATGTTTTATTAAAATAAAAATTTCTCTTACTTTTATTATATTTTTGCATCATTTCTTTTTTTCCACCTCCAAATTGGGTTGTGAGAAATGTCCAATTCTTTACAAATTCTTTCGTTCGCCTTGGCCAAAAATATTTTAAATTTTTTATAAAAAAATTTTCTTTTTAATATGAATTTTTTCACAAAATATTGCTTAAAATTTGAAGTAAGCAAATGAAGAAAAACGAAAATGCTGTGCTGCTTTTTCTGTTTATAATTATTTTCGTTTGTTTTTACATTTTGACGCATAATTTTTTTTAAATAAAATGAAACAATTTTTGCCGAAATATGAAAAGTAAGTAATCATTTTTTTGAGTACAAATCAGAAATGTCAGGACATTTTCGATTTTTATTAATTTGTTTACCTCTAAAATGACGAATTAAGCAATATTAATTTTTACTAAAAAATTAAATTTAAAAAAAACATAAATTCATATTAAATCATTTTTAAAGAAATATCCATACAAATAATAAAATGAATTTATGCCAATTTACAATTATTCTAATTTTCTTAATTTATATAACTGAACCCGGCAAAATTCGAACAAATTTTGGCGAAATATTCGGAAAAGGGTGGGAGAAAAATGAAAGAGAAGAAAACAAAGAAAAAAATGGAATCGAATCAACTGGTCAAATGCAAAATTATCAGAATATTATCATAAGTAATCAAAACACGGAAATAGAAGCAATTGAACAAATGAAAATAGAAACAATTCGAAAATTTGAAGCAATTAAAGAAAAGTTGAAGCAAAATTTAAAATATCAAAACAAAGACAGAACAAAAATTGAGACGAAAATTGTAAAAATATTAGGCACAAATCGCCCAAAAATATACAAATGGAAAAAAGAGTTAAATTTAAATAAAAAGATGGAAAAGAGTTTTTATGTGGAGAAGGCCAAGGCAAACAAAAAGAATTTGTGAAGGAATTGGGCATTTCTGAAACAACATTTATAAAATGGAAAAAAAAATTATTGCCAAATTACAATAAAAGTAAGAGAGAATTTTTTGTTTTTTGTATTTTAAATATAATTTAAGCAAAAAAAATTACTCCAACGAGGACAAATTGAAAAAGATGAAGCAATATTTTGAAATTAAAAAAGGAAACCCAAAATTTAATGATGAATGAATTGCTAAGAAATTGGGAATTGGAAGTCGAACATTGAGAAAGTGGAAAAACAAATTGCTTCCATGTGATTTTTGAAGGATTTTTCATGTTTCCTTTTGGCCTACAAAAAATGCATTTTTTTATATTGCAAAATGGATAAAGTAATTAGTTAATTACTTAATAAATAACATAAGCAATAAAATTTCTAAAGAATTAAAAGTCACACACAACTTTTCACCCATAAATTTGAAAAATTTTAGAGTTTTGGTAGCAGTTTTACATAAAAATGGCCTCCTTTTAGGATTTTTCCAATGCAAACAGAAAAAATTCCAGAAGTTTTGCCTGTTTTAAACAGTTCGCGCCCTAATTATGGATAAACAATAAATATTTTCACAAATTCGCAAAAGTTTGTTAATTTTAATGCCTGGTAAAATTTTAAATTTAAACAAGACGGTTGGCCCATGGAATGGTTGACCTAATTGCCGCCAAAAAAGGACAATTGGCAACTCAAAATTGGCTATTTGACATAATTTTCAAAATATAAAATTAAAACTGTCTCGAAAATTTTTTTTTAAAAAAGTCCGACAATTTTCTCTTAATTTTTCTAATTATTATGAAAAAGTTAGTGACCTCCCATTCTCGATGATTATCAACAAATAAAATTTTTAAATTTTTTTTTGTAATTTTTTTGAATTGAATAAAAAAGATTTTAAAATTCAAATTTGTTTATTTAATATTTGCGTAAAAAAATATTATTTAATTAAGTAAAAAATTGATTTCTCGGATAGTAATTAATAGATTTATAAATTTTGAAAAATTTTATTGAAGAGAAAATAGAATATTAATATTAAAAAGCTAATAAATCATTAAATAAATTCATTTATTATAAAATAAATTAAATTACACAAAAAATGAATTTGTGGCATTTTATATCTTTAATGTTTTTCATTTTTTATAAAATTGAATCCGACAAAATCCGACCAAATTTTGATGAAATATTCGGAGGAGAATGGGACAAAAACGAAAAAGAAGAAAAAGTGATAAAAAATGAACAAAATGAAAATATTATTTTTGTTGGTCAATTGGGTGGAAAAAATGGAAATGGTCCAAATAATCAACAAAAAAGAGAAACAATTCGAAAATTTGACACAATTAAAAAAAAGTTGAAGCAAAAAGGAAAATTACAAAACAAAGACAGAAACAAAATTGAGGCGAAAATTGGAAAATTATTAGGCGCAAATCGCGACAAAATATATAAATGGAAAAAAGAATTAAAATTAAATAAAAATAAAATGATGGAAAAGAGTTTTTATGAAAATAAAAAGAAAGAATTTATTCAACGAATTGATGAATTTAAAAAATTATATGGCCAAGGCAAACAGAAAGAATTTGTGAAGGAATTGGGCATTTCAAATGAAACATTTCGCATGTGGAAAAAAGAATTGGTGCCAAATTACAATAAAAGTGAGAGAATTTTTAATTAAATCTTTTTTATATTTTTTGTTTAAGAGCACATTAGCAATGAGGATAAATTAAGAAAGATGAAGCATTATTTCGAAATTAAAGAAGGAAATCTAACATTAAGCGACAAAATAATTGCTAAGCAATTGGAAATTGGAAGTACAACGCTGATCAAATGGAAAAAGGAATTTTCATCATTATCGAAAATGTGATTTGTGATTTTGTTGATACAATTACAAAACTATTTGGTTTTTTCGCATTATTCTACTGTTTCTTATATTTAGTTCTGTAAACATTTTCTATTCGTCTATTTGTATACCGTATTTTCTCTAATTATATGCCCGTCTCCATTAATCTGTCCGTCTCCAATAATGTACCCCTTTCTGAGGGGGTTGAAAAATAATATACCCGGGCATATAAAAAGAGCAAATACGGTAAATGTCTTTTTTTCTTTACTTTTTTTAAATTTAAATTAAATAAGACAACATAAAAAGGATCAAAAATAATTCTTTAAAACTAATTTTTTTTCATAAAAATCTTGGTTAGTTGGAACGAAATGACTGAGAGTCGAGACTTAGACCCAAAAAATACGATATTCCCGATTCGAAAGTTGAGTCCGAGAACCTCAAGAGCCCTATTACCTACTACGACTTTAAAAATTCATCAACATTATTTCAAATTATTGAATTATTTTATTTTCATGTTCTTCCGAAAAATTCGAGGACACACATTTAATAAATTATTTCAACAGCCAATCTTTAAAAAAAGAACAAAGACAATCTCAATCTCAATTAAAAATTTTAAATCAAATATATAAATGTAATTATTTCAAATTACCTTTATTTTTTTGTTTGTTAAAAATCTGAGTGAAAAATTGATTGAATTGTTGAGAATTACGTGACATTTTACTGTTGGCAAATATTTGTTAAAGATTAAATGCAAATAATATTAAAAGTGAAAATTAAACATATCCATTTAATAGTAATAAAATTTTAAAATAAAAATAAAAATGATTTTGTATCATTTATTATTTCTTTTATTTTTCTTTGCTTTTGGAATTGAATTCAGCAAAATCCGACCAAACTTTGATGAAATATTTGGTAATGAATGGGACAAAAAAGAAAGTGAAGAAAACGAATCAGAAGAACAAATGCAAAATAATCAGAATATGATAAAAAATGATCAACAAATGAAGCAATTAAAGAAAAATTGAGAGAAAAAGGAAAATATCAATGCAAAAACAGAGTCAAAATAGAAGTGAAAATTGTAAATTTATTAGGCACAAATCGCCAAAAAATATATAAATGGAAAAAAGAATTAAATTTAAATAAAAAAAGTTTTTATGAAAAGAAAAAGTTGGAATTCATTCAGCGATTTGATGAATTTAAAAATTTATATGGCCAAAAAAAAAGAAAGAATTTGTGAAAGAATTAGGCATTGATAAAACAACATTTTGGAGATGGAAAAAAGAATTGTTACCAAAATATAATAAAAGTAAGAGAAATTTTACTCATCAGAAGTTTTAATGAATTTTCAGTTTCTACACCCTATTCCAATGATGAAAAATTAATAAAGATGAAGCATTATTTCAAAGTTAAAGAATGAAACCCAAAAATTTGTGACAAAATAATTGCTAAGCAATTGGAAATTGGAAGTACAACACTGATCAGATGGAAAAGGGAATTTTCATCATTATCGAAAATGTAATTTGTGATTTTGTTGATACAATTACAAAACTGTTTTTCGGGTGTGATTTTTTGTGCCTATTCCAATCCCCGACCCACGGTTTGCCAACCTTAATCATCCATCCCCTACTCGCAACATTGAGAATTCAATCCGAAGTTTTGAATAAAAATTTCCATTTATAATATTGCTTAATCTTTTTTAATTGTCCTCATTGGAATAATTATTATTTGCATAAAATATTAATTTAAATATTAAAATAATAATTTCTCTTTCTTTTATATTTTTGCATCATTTCTTTTTTTCCACCTCCAAATTGGGTTGTGAGAAATGTCCAATTCTTTACAAATTCTTTCTGTTCGTTTTGGCCGAATAATATTTAAAATTTTTATTTTTAATATGAATTTTTCCACAAAAGATTGCTTAAAATTTGAAGTAAGTTAAATAAAAAAAAACAGAAAATGTTGTGCTGCTTTTTCTGTTATATAATTATTTTCGTTTTTTTTTTAACATTTTTTATGGCATGTAATATTTTATATATTTTTGTTTGCATTTGAAATTAAATCCGGCAAAATCCGACCAAATTTTGACGAAATATTTGGCAACGAATGGGACAAAAATGAAAGTGGAGAAAAGAGAGAAGAAAATGGAATCGATTCAATTAATCAAATTCAAAATGATCAGGATATTATAAACAATGATCAAAATACGACAGAAAAACTAAATGATCAACAAAAAAGTAAAATGATCCAAAAATTTGAAGCAATTAAAGAAAAGTTGAAGAAAAAAGAAAAATACCAAAAGAAAAACAGAGCAAAAATTGAGTTGAAAATTGGAAAATTATTAGGCACAAATCGGCATAAAATTTACAAATGGAAATTAGAAATGAATTTAAATAAAAAGAAAATGATGGAAAAGAGTTATTATGATGAGAAAAAGAAAGAATTCATTGAACGATAATATAATAAAAGTAAGAGAGAATTTTTTGTTTTTTGTATTTTAAATATAATTTAAGCAAAAAAAAAATTTACTCCAACGAGGACAAATTGAAAAAGATGAAGCAATATTTTGAAATTAAAAAAGGAAATTCAAAATTTAATGATGAATGAATTGCTAAGAAATTGGGAATTGGAAGTCGAACATTGAGAAAGTGGAAAAACAAATTGCTTCCATGTGATTTTTGAAGGATTTTTCATGTTTCCTTTTGGCCTACAAAAAATGCATTTTTTTATATTGCAAAATGGATAAAGTAATTAGTTAATTACTTAATAAATAACATAAGCAATAAAATTTCTAAAGAATTAAAAGTCACACACAACTTTTCCCCCATAAATTTGAAAAATTTTAAAATTTTGGTAGCAGTTTTACATAAAAATGGCCTCCTTTTAGGATTTTTCCAATGCAGAACGCGAAATTTTCGAAAGCAAAAAAGACGAAATTTGCGAAAGCGAAACGAGTAAGCCCATCACTGATGTATAAGCTGAACTAAAGAGAAGAAAAAGCAATAAAAATGAACAAAACGATCAAAAGGTGATCAATTGGGTGGAGAAAATGGAAATGGTCCAACATAAATTACACCTCTAAAATTGATTTCTCTATATAAATTTTTATGACCATTAGTTTTTTGTCATTCATTTAAAAATTTACTCAAAAAATTCTTTTATTTTTGCGATCAATTATTTAAAAATAAAATTTAATTGTATTTATAAATGCAAAAAATTGCTGTAAATTTGGATTGTTTTTGTTTTAATAACAAATTCATTCTGATATTCCAATTTTTATTTAGACCAACGTTGTTGGCACCGCTGTCCCAACATTCCCCTGTGAATTTAAAAGTTTTACCCAAAATGGCAGTTTTATGTGAAAATCTGATAAAAAATTTCTAAAATTTCCCTGCGGCGCTAACCAAAAACTTTTTAATTTGTTAAAAAATTGGCTCAAAATAGAATCATTCTTCGACTTAGGTAATATTTTACCATTCTTAGATAATCTTAGTAATTTTTTTTGTAGTTATTCATGGACGACACGGCACTTTCCCTCAATAATTAATTATTTTTGTCGTTTTTTTTTTGTACAGAAAAAAGCTTACAATTTATATAAAGAAAATTATATTTTGGAGTACAAATCAGAAATGTCAGAACATTTTCGATTTTTATTAATTTGCTTACCTCTAAAAATGACAAATTTTAGCAATATTTTATGGCATTTAAATTCATATGAAATCATTTTTAAAGAAATATCCATCCAAATAATAAAATGAATTTATGCCAATTTACAATTATTCTAATTTTCTTAATTTATATAACTGAACCCGGCAAAATTCGAACAAATTTTGGCGAAATATTCGGAAAAGGGTGGGAGAAAAATGAAAGAGAAGAAAAAGTGATAAAAATGAACAAAATGAGCAAAATGAAAATATTATTTTTGTTGTACAATTGGAAGAAAAAAATGGAAATGGTCCAATAATCAACAAAAAAGAGTTCTCAAAATATTTAAAAATGAAAATATGTACGAAAAAAAAATTGCCGAAATTTTGGATTTTTTTTTGAGGATTTCCAAAAATTTCAATAAAAAAATATGTAAAAAAAGAAAAATGTTAGAAAAAAGTCCAAAATATGTACCAAATATATATAAATCACGAAATATGTAAAATATATAAATAAAATTCCCAATTTTTCTTCGCAAATACAAAAAAGAAAGTCTTTTTTCTACTATTTAGAGCATGAAGAATCAAGAAAAAATATATATTTACATAAAATTGACATCCCTAATTATTATCCTTTTTTAATTTTTCTTACTTTACTTATTTTACAAATTATGGCAACTCCAAGCAAAATTTATGGCACAAATTCATATTTAATTCAATTCTAACAAATATAATTTTAGGGGAGTTTAATATTTTTTAATAGTTTCATTAATTGCGAGATTGAAGGCAGACAAAAAGTGAACGACAGTCAAATAAAGTACACAACAACACTCAAATAGCAAAAACATTTCGATCACATAAACGCACCAATCAATAATCCAATTCTTTTTTTTTTGCTGTTTCTGATCACTACTCGACCCGGCTGGAGCAGCGCCAGAAAAACCTTCAAAAACAATAAATTAGCATTGAAGATATTAAAACTCTGTTCACCCATTGTCCACTTCATAGTCTCTGATAGAAATGTAAATTTGGTTACATCGGTTACTCAATTTCTCAATTTTCTGTTCTCTCTTTTTTGGCACAAGGACGACGGATAAGATTACAAGTATTTGAATGCCAAAAAAGATTGATTAATTAAGTAATGTTGATTATGTTCAATGTAGGTTTCTTGAATTGTTAGCAAATCTCTTGTTTTCTCGTATTATTAAATTTTTGCAGATTTTGTGCTTAAAGTTATTGTATAAAAAAGCATGAATGATTAATTGACTGGACTCATAAAGTGCACTAGAGCCAATTTGAGCAAAAAGTGGATGTTTAAAAATTATTAACGATGCTTCAAACGAATTACAGTCAAGAACGCAACAATTTGGAGACAATGCCATTATTTCGGAATTTAAAAAATTCATGAAGGGACACCCGAACATCGGTTTTATGCTGCCCCGTAAATGGTATTCATTTTTAATTTATACACCTTTGACATTCGAATCGGAATAATTGGATTTTTGTGCGATTTAATTGCAAATTTTGACCGAATAATTTCAAAAGTTAATAAAAATATTGGTCTAAAATTTCAAAAATTGTTAAATTTTTAATGTTTTTTCGAATGCGCATTTTCAAGGACACCTTGAATTCAAGGACAATTTTCAAGTGTGAAGGCCAATTTTAAGGATGTCCGTGTGTTAATGGATTGCTGTTTTTTCATGTGTACTTGTTTTTGTTGTTCAAGTCTTCATTCATGTTCAGGTTGCTTGGGAGCACCACCAAATTGTGCAGGTGCGCCGGCACAGTTTATGCCGTCGTGTCGACAGACCGAACGGAACTGTGAGCAACGGCATAACAACAACAGCCAGCTGAAGAACACATGGGTGCCGGACATTGCGCAGGAGGAAGCTAATTAATTAATTTGTGGATTTGCTTATACTTTATTTTATAGCAAAGAAATCATGGGAAGAGCGTTAAGGGATACGGTATTTTCAACCAAACAGTACTGTAATTTGTTTTAGTTTTGTAAAACATGAAATTTTGTAACATTACTCGTTGCTATATTTAAAAAATGACTTCAAAAGCAAGGAAAATAAGTAAAACTGTAAATACAGTATCACCAACAATTTTTACGATGAATGGGCAAATGAACACTTTAAGTTACTTGGCCCGATAAAGAAGGCCGCTTGAAAATTTATGGGCTAATAATTTTATAAAAATAAATTCAGATATTTTAGTTTTAAAAAAAAATTTTTTTTTTCCAATAAAATTTTTGAGAGTACGAGAAATCTCAATTTCGAACATCAAGCGCCATGTTTGACATTGAAATTCCAATTAAATTAAAAGAATTTTTTTTAAATTGGCATGTGCCGCCATTTAATTGAGCTTTTCCTTCCGCTAAAATTAATGCCGTAAGCAAAAAGTGAAGAATCGGGTGCGCTTCATTTTAATGATACCGAGAAATAAGAAAAAAAATTATAATTTGAAAAATTTGCGTCCTCCAAAGTTACTTTTTACATTTTTGATTTTGTTGTGTTGCGTGTACTGCTCTAAAAACAGCAAAAATTCAACAAAAAAAGGTGGGAAAATGTTCTTCGCCATTTACTGCTGCTGTTCGTTCTCCATTATTCTCTGCTCCTCAATATTGTTTTTTGCCTTTGGTCAACCGAACACTTTGACGGCAACTGCTGCTGCTGCTGAACGTGCCACCGAGGACGGAAATGCCAACCGCGACGGCATTTTGCCGGGCTCAATGACTTCGTCCTTTTGCGAACAGTTTAGCAGACAAGTTCCCGAAAAATTGGAAATCGCGAAAATTGCGACAACACATAAATTTCAGACAAAATGGATAGAAAATTGGGGACTGGGAAAATCTTAGAAAAAATTAGGCACTTTAGTAAAAATCTTTGAAATTGGACACCAAAAAATGTCCCCTCTTCCCCTCTCAGTTATGCCGAGTTGGCACTGTGCCAACTCCATTCACAGCTGGCCCAGCTTGGCCATCTGATCGATTTGACAACCGAAGAAATTGGTTATTTGGCCGGAGATGAAACCACTGTTGGGCAATCCTCGACTGGTGCCGGCACCCTTTTCGTCTCGACAGATGCCATGCCAAATGCACAAAAGCGTGCCATCCCTGTCTTTGATGCCGTTCCAAATGCCCAAAAGCGTGCCATTCCTGTTGCCGACCCGGTGCTTGGCCAGCTGACAAGCGTGCTATCTTCTTCCCCCAACTATGGCACACAACGACAGCACTTTGTGCCAAATGGTTGGCACGGGTGGATGTTCGGCTTGCGCCGTGCCGGTAAAATTTTTGGCACCACCACAACCAGTGACGCGGAAGTTGCGGCAATGGCGGCACAACAACAAAAAGGACGAAAGGCCTCCAGCGGCACGTTGCGCATTGTGCCGGTTCCAGCTGAACCAATTGTTGCTAACCAACAACGAAAAGAACAACGCCGCCGTGCCATTGGCGCAATGCTCCGACAATTGTTCAAATTGGCATGAAATTGGCGGTGGTTGGACAATGTCCAAATGGATTTGAATGACGCACACAAAAAAATGATGCTTGGTCATTATTCCGCTAAATTACGCCATTTTCGACAAAAAATTTTAACTTTTTTGAAGCAATTAAATTTAACATTCTTCAGTTGTCCCGGTTCTTAGATGTCGTCGATTTGACTTTATTCTTGGGTTTTTAAAAGTAACTCATCAAGAGCTTCGAATGATACCTAATTTGTCCGGGTTTTACCGTTTTAAAAGGTTAGACTGCACCATTTTGTTCATTTTCGGCATTTTTAACCGGATTTAAAAACCATTTTTTTTTTTTTTTGCCATTTCCGCACCTCAAGAGTACTTTTCCTGAGCATTAAAGGCACGAAAGAATAATGGCATCAATTTTATTCATTTTTTTGCGGCTCGTAGACAAAAGTACACCTAAAATTTGTCCAACATAATGCCAACTATGGGCACAAAAACGGATACCGTGATGAAATTTTTTGTGTTAGCAGCCGCTGTCCCTGGAAATGATTTCAGGGAGCAAACAAACGTTTTTTTTTGCTGCCTTTAATCCCTTAATTTTTATGCTTTTTTCCATTTTTTTGTGCTCATTTTGCCTTTTTGTGCTTTTTTCATGCTTATTTTGGGAAAATTTGGTGCGTTTTACAGTGCTTAATCGGTTTGAATGGGCAATTCGTTAAAAAAAATTTTCGTTCCGATCTTGATAATATTTACTAGTGCTTTTATAGGCTTTTTTACACATTTAAAAATATTTTTTAACCGCATAATTTGTGTCCAAACTTCCCCTTGCGTTCCGTTGAAGTGGGCTCCAACTCTTTTTTTCAAATAAAAAATAAATGTAACTCAATATAAATCAGGGCCATAATATTTTACAAACGTTTGCTCCAAAGATTCTTTAAAATTGCGTAAATGGGCCAATCGCATATTCTTTACGCCTTTCATTATTTAGCGTAAATAGGCAAAAAAAAAGAGAAATTTTTGACACTTTTTAACTCTCGACTTAATTAGTTCCAATTCGCCGTGAAATTCGCTTTTTAAATTATTATGCTGCTGATGGTAAATTGTCAAAACAAATATTTGCAACAAAATGCTTTATGCTTGAAAAACAATTTCAGGATTGAAGCATTAAAAACTCAGGAAATTTATTTTTTCCACTGCAAAATCAAAAAACAATTAGCCACCACAAGTCAAGCCATCGAATTTGTTTCAAATTTTAGCCTAATTAGCACCGGGGATGGAACGGAATTCCGACACCCGACTTGCGAAATTTTGGGACATTCGGAAGCCTTTTTCGGATTTTTAATTTGTTTTTTTTCACTCAAAAATTGTGAATTGAAAATGCATTTAAAAATGTTTACCATTTTGTTAACATATGTCATTTTTTTGAATGATAAATTGTCAGGGCTGCAAAAAATATGCACGAAAAGTGGCCAAAATATGCGCATAAATATGCAAATAAAGTCGTGAAATATGCACAAAAAAACTTGAAAATTAGGGGGTGCAAATTAAATAAAAAAATTTTATTCCTCATAAATTTTATATGTTGTTTTTGCAATTGCAAATCAAAAATTTCTCAAGGTTTTCGCCACTAAAGCTCCTGTTGCCCATTCGCGCATCAATTCAGATCTGGAAATACATAATCAAATTTTTTTTCTTAAGGATATTCAATCTGAAAATATTTGACGAAAAATGGCAAAATATGCAAAAAACTGAAAATATGTACAAAAAAAATGGCAAAATATGCATGAAATATGCAGAAAAACCCAAAATATGCAAAATATGCATAAAAACCCAAAATATGTAAAAATATGCAAATAAAAGTCCCGATTTTTATACGCAAACACAAAAAAGAAAGTGTTTTTCCTACTATTTAGAGCATGGAGAAGTCAGGAAAAAATATGCATTTGCATATTTTTTGCAGCCCTGTAAATTGTTAATAGAAATTTTAGCAACAAAAAGGTTTACTCAACAATTCAAAAAGCGGAAATTAATTCAACAATTCAAAAAACTGAAACTTGTCCATTTGCCAAATCGAAAAACCGTCTGAAATTTGTCCGATTCCTACAGTATGGTACAGCAGTTTGTGGAGGTGCCGCCTCTTTGGCCTTTTGCGCTTCTTCTTGATCCATTGTCTTTAGGATCATAAATATCAGATTGTCTTTGCCACTCTTTTGATATTGAGCTAGTTTTCGAGGTGAAACGACGGCTCTCCCTCTGACCTAAGAAAAAACAAAAATATTTTCAACAGATCGACGGAAGCGCGAAGTGATCAAAAATGCTCCAATTTTTTGCTTAATTTAAAATTTAATTAAGAATAGATCGTCGTCCTATTTTATATGGGTGATTATGATGACCGTAGATGTTCAACATATATTATTACTTAATTTATTTTACAAATATTTTCTTTCAATTTCCTTTTTTTTGTTAATTTACCGCTCAAAGAAGCGCGATGAATTTGAGGGAATGGTTCTTCAAACACACCTTTAAAACGACGATTAATTAATAATTATTAATGGGGCTGGGCATTATTATATTAAAAATGGCAGCAAAACCTTCTCAAATAAAAGAGGCGAAAAAGGAGTAAAAATAACAACGAAATATTGCTAAAAATTAAACAAATTTGTTTTAAAGCCTCGATTTTTTACGAAACTGCAATTTTAACTATAAAAGAGGCATTTTGAAATCAACCCCCCCCCCTTTTTACAAAAATTCTAAATTATTATTAGGGCTCGGAATTATATGGAAATCCATATTTTTTGCTGGACTGTGGGAGGCCTGAAACGTACTAAAAACATGTTTTTAGCTTGTTTTTAAGCTTCTAGGATGGATTTATATTTCCATATTTTCCATATTTCGTGATTTATATCATATTTCCATATTTGTTCATGTTTTGGCATTATTGTCCATATTTTATGTCCATATTTTGGAATTTATCCAAAAACCCCTATTAGAACGGTCCCCATCAGCTAAATTGGCCTTTTTGAATTCTAAAGACCGGAAAATTTCCAAAAAAAATTATATTTTTAGCAAAATTTTCTCGGCAATTTTATTTACATAGGTTTAAAACATCTCAAAAATTGGAGAATTTGTGCCACAAAACAAGGAAAATGTGGAAAATTCGCTTTTTCATTCGATTTTCACAAATTAATAAATTTTATATTTGTCTTTTTTCTTCTAAGCGATTTTTTTTTATACCGTATTCAGCCATTTTAAATGTATTTTACTAAAATTTAATGCATTTGAAGGAATTTTGGAAAATTTATGTCCATATTTTTGCAATTTTATGTCCATATTTCACGGTTTTTTGTCCATATTTTATGGCCATATTTCGCGATTTTATATCCATATTTTTCCGAGCCCTAATTATTAGAGAAGGCGGTCTCCTCTTGAAAAATTTTGCAAGATTCAAAAAAAATGTTGTAACACAAATACCCACCCATTGCAATTTGCGTTGGCTGCTTCCTCCCGCGCTTCGTTTCGCTGCTTTCTTAATTGGATATTTTTCTTTTTATCAATTCAATTTAATTTTAATAATTGCTGAATCAAAATAATGATGATTAGTGAATTCATTTGACCTTGTTTGCCCGATTTGTGTTTAGATGAAGTGCCGCCGACTGCCAAAGTTTCGTCGAGCAAAAACAGCAAAAAAATGGTGGAAAAAATGACAAAAAAAGCAAATTTGGAACGCATTTTGGCACCTAATAATGACAGGGGAGGGGTGAGGTTATTTTTAGGTCCTAAAAATACGGAAAACAGGGCCAAAGGCCTAAAGTGGAAAAAGGAGTTGAAAAGGCCTAAAAATTTTAAATTCACATTGTCTTATTTCAAAAGGGTCTTTTTTCGGTTTCAATAAGAATTTTATTTTTTATGTGTATGTATTTATAAATTAATTTTTTTAAATCTATGTATGAGCTCAGTTTTTTTAGGTGGTTTTTTCATAGAGAGATCAGATTTATTAATTGAAAACAGTTCAATACATTTTTATTTTACTTACAAAAAAAAATTGTTTTTTTATATTAAATTTTTAATGTATTAAAAAAGTTTAGGAATATATACATATTTGGATGGGGGTGAAATGCTGGATTTTTTGAAAAAATGAAAAATTAATTTTTAAGGCATAAATCTTTTTATTTAGTATCTATAATTAAGTTTTAAATATATTTTTATAATTTTTTTTTTTTGTAATTTTAATTATTATATAATATAACAACCATTGCTATTATTTGTATTAAAAAGTTGTTATTGCCAATTTATCGATTTGAACTGAGGCGCATTTCACGTGTATAATTTGATTAATTTCTATAATGTTATGTTATAATATACGCTATGATATCCATCGATTATTTGACGAAAATTAATGAAAAACATAAAAAATGCTTGCAAAATATTTTTTTTGAAAAATCATTTGTAAAAATGCATGTCCAAATGAAGCCGGATATTGTTGATCCCGACATTTTGGGGTATGTAATTTGCAAATATTCAAATCAATTATCAAAAATTTAAGCATTTATTTTTCACTTTTCTGCTTCCTGTTCAATGCCATTCAATTGCTTCCGCCGATGCCTTTCCGAGGCTTAAGCAAAAAACTAGAAATTTTATTTCTGAAAACCCAAAGAGTTTCTAAAGAAAATTTTAAAGTAACAATTTTCGGAATTATTAGAATCATAAACCGTTTTAACAAAGAACATATTTTATAAGTAGGGCTACGATTTTTAGGTTTTTGCCTATTTTTTCTGAGCTCCCATTGGTCTGAAACGCACGAAAAACTAAGTTTTTTTTAGTGGTTGTTAAGCTACTTTTCGAGTGATTAGAGCCTATTTTCTATTTTTATTTTTAGAGCCTAAAGTTATATGTATATGAAGGGAAAAAGGGAAAAACCCAACTCGTACTAGGCCAACTCATACTTTTTTCGACATAAAAAACGTCATAACTTTTGTTAAAGTCGACCAAATTAAACATTCTTGGTATCATTCTATAGCCCTTAACGTTCTCTATCTACCTGCAAAATTCAAGAAAATTTGATTGCTTTTCAAAAAAGTCATGACCAAAAATCGTTAAAAAAAATTTCATCCATAACTTTTTTTAAATCGATCAAATGTTTTGAAACTTGGTATAATAGATAGAGAATTTTAAGGACGCTATTAAATGATATCAAGAATGTTTAATTTTGTCGACTTTAACAAAAGTTATGACGATTTTTTTGTCGAAAAACAGTACGAGTTGGGGCAGCACGAGTTGGCCTAGTACGAGTTGGGTTTCGTCCGTATATGAACGGTCTATCTTCACACTGTTGGCACTCCTACATAAATATATAGAAAAAAAGATTTGAGGCAAAAAAGAGTTGGAATGTCGTCCGACGAAAGTACGGCAGCAAAAGGAAAGGGAAAATGAGTGAATGAAAGAAAAATATACCAAGAATGAAAAAAACAGTAAAATCAGTAAATTAATATAAAAGTGATTTCTCCTCCGCCACTGTGCATTATTAATTTCCATTCGCCATTTCGTTTCGTCTCTTTCTTCGACTTTTTCTCCCTGACAATCCCTTCAAAAATGATTCTGTACGTTGTGCGTCTTTTTTCAATTTACCCTTTTTTCTCATTTTATTAATCTATTCGGTTACCTACATTCTTGATAACAACCGAACTCTTAAAGTCTATAAAATTTTTTATAGACTAAATTCAGGGCTAAAAGCAACAGCCAAAAAATTATTCATGAATATACTCGCAAAAAGGTGCGTTCCGTGTTTTCTCGTTGTAATTTTTTCTTGATGTCAGAGTTTACTCTTCTTGTATTTATGAATTCCCGGGACTTTATGCTTTCGTTGATAGCAAAAATGTAGGCAAATAAAATCGTTTTTCAGATCGCTTATTTTAAAGTTTTCTTTGATTTGAAAAAAATGTCTGACAATCCGAAGGAAACTGAGAGAGAAATGGAAAAAGCGACTGTAAGAATTTTTAAAACATTTTTGGTTTTCCATGGTAATCATTTTGCTTTTCCCTTTTCAGCTTCATCTCCGACGACGGTTGGCTGGCGGTGTTCGATTTGCTCGCGCCTTCTCAACTTGGCCTTGGAATTGCGCTGATCAGCCACCGATTTAATCACCGAGTGGACGAACACTTCAAAATGCGCAAATGGGCATTGAAATTTATTGGAATTCGAAGGAAAATTGGAGAGGATGGCACCAAGGAAATGGAAATTGTCAATGAGCAAATTTTCACTGACGATGGAAAACCAATGCCAATTCCGCAAATTCAATTGCCACGCCAAGTCATCGGATTCGAACGCATCGATATCTCGTAATATTGGCGATTATGTAAAAAATTTTAGACAATTTTTCCCATTTTTAGTTTCATCGACCGCAATGCCATCACTTTTCTCCACCGTTTTCGCCATCTCTTCGCCTCCGGTCCAATTCATTTGAGCTTCAATACGTGGACTGATCACATTTCGGAGTTTATTTCGCGCAACATTTGGCCATTGTTCGGAAAAAACATTCATAACATGGGATTGTCCGCCACAATTTTCCGCCGTTTGCGTCAATTGGTGCCATCAATTCTCAACGATCTTCCATTGTTACGCGTTGTCCATTTATGGGACTTCAATCTCCTCACCTTCAACGAATTTCCGGCTGATGACAATGTCAATGCTTCAAATGGACAAGCGTTGATCAAATGGCTGTTCACTCCCCGTCCGGACAATGTGCCAAAAGTGTTGAAATGCTCGGTGCATATGGATGGTTGGATGTTGGCGTCGAAGCTTGAAGTCTTCAAAGCGGTGCTTACTAATATTTGATTTATTTAGCACTTTTACGGCTTTTGGTGTACATTGACAAAAAAAGTTATTCGCTTAATTAAAACAGTGAGAACCAATTGCCCGTCTTTGGGTTTTCAGCCACAATCGTAAAAGTGCCATTCATTGCCATTTTCTGTTTCTTAATCAATTTTCCACATTTTAGGTGTTTGCCTATGCTTCTTCTCCCGTCAATTTCATTGTGCGCATTTTTATTCCGTTGCCTTTTGCTGACTCCGTTTTGGCCTTTGATCTGACCAACGAATTGACCCGTGAACAATTGGAATTGAAAAGAACTGACCCCGAATCTTTTCTGTTGGTCCGTTGTCCAATTGTGCGAGACGCGAGCAAATGGACAAATTGGGAAGAAGAAGCGAGTGATTGGCGAATTTTTGAATTGTCTAATCAAATTTTCATCCAAATTATCGAGGAGGACGAAATCGGAGACGGGTCAGCGAATGCTTAAGCAAACAATTCAAATGATAGCGTTTCTATTTTTAGGCTTCTTGACGCAACGATCGGCCCAATTTGATCAGCAGCAGAATTGAATGAATGCTTTGCTGAGAAGTGATCGATCAATTTGAATTATGGAATATTGACGTGCTCATAAAAATTGTTCTCTTTTTATGATGGAATAATGATAATTATATGTTTGTGTTTTGTATGTGTTAAGGATAAATTTAGTGATTCTTGAAACCGGAATTAGCTTAAGAGTTTTTTAAACACAAATCCTTTAAAAATTATTTTTCAAAATTGCTACTCTTTTATGATGTGGATTTTTATTCAAATTAAAAAAAAAACATTCTAATGCACTTGGAAATTTTAAAATTTGTAATCATATCGACAGTTTTGTAGGGATGTGCGAGAAATGACCCCGAGAATCAAAAAGCCCGAGAAATTTCTCGAGTCGAGAAATCTTAATGAAATTGATGGCTAAAATTTCAAATACCAATACCTATCTTTAACTTCAAAAAAATTCATATTTGCCAACAACATTTATATTCCACGAATTCTTTATCACACAAATAATCAGGACTCCCAGATCAAAATTTTCAAAAGCCTCATTTGGCAGGCAAAAAAGCCTCATTTTGGGTCAAAAAGCCTCATTTTTACAAAATTTATTCAAAGCACGTTTAAAATGTTAAATTATATTTTGATTTTCCATGATCAATTTGAGCAATTTTTTGTTAGAAATAAGCATTTTGTGAAATTCAAGTTTATTTTTTTGCGGCGCTTTTTCCAAAAAAATTTTGGGGAACAAGGGGGGTCCGGCGGTGCCGATATAGGCGCCGCCGGGAAAAATTTTTTTTAATTTTTAATGTGATTTGTTAACAGATTTGTCCACAAAAATGGCCAAATTTTGCAATTTTGAGCAAATTAAAAAAGGATTTTTAGGGTCCGGTGGTGCCGATAGGCGCCGCCGGGGGAAAATTGAGAATTTTGACCATATTTTTAGCAGATTCTCATTAAAAAAATTCATAATTTGGTGGATTTTCGAAAAAAAATTGTAATTTTCTAGCTAAATTTGGGTGAGATTTCCGTTTGATATCCTAATAAAAACCAAAATTCAAATTAAATGATTGTCAAACATTATGACAATTTATCAAAATTAATCATGAAATTTAACAGACTCTTACGATTTTCCACCTAAAAATTCCTCAAAATTTCTAAAAAAAACACAAAAAGCCTCAAAATTTCTCAAAAAACCACAAAAAGCCTCAAAGCCTCGTTTTAAAAATTTAGCCTCATTGACACTTCAAAAAACCACAAAATGAGGCTAAAGCCTCACATCTGGGAGCCCTGCAAATAATAGATCGAACAAGTACACATATTATTAAATCTAAAATCATCATCACCTAAATAAGAATATTGTCAGTGGGACTTGGTCTTTTAAACCCTAAAAAATTCTGAAAAATGTAATTATATTCAATATTTGCTCAAACAGACTTAAATACGCTAAAAACTGTCAAAAAAAAAGATTTAAATTTAAAAATTTAGCAGATTTGGCCTTTTTAATTGACTGATGTCACAAAAAATCCTCTTTTTCTAAACAAGCAGATTAAGCTTTTTGGCACAAATTTTGAAAATCTAAAGCAATTGGTGGTCCGAATGCGGGAAAATTTTGATTTTTATGAAAGGGAGAAAATAAATCTTCCTGAAAATGTGTAATATTTCTCTCAAATTAAAAATTTAAAAAAAAACAGGCGGACAAAAGGCATTGTAAAATCTGATTAAATTCATCAACATTGGCGTCCTTTAACTCCCTCTGCCCCACAATAAATGAGCAAAAATACATTAATGACCCTAATTATAGCAAATGAACCACCGCTCTTCAAAGGCTTATTTGTTAGTCACAGATTAATTAGTGCAATCCCAATTGACTAGTCACAGAATAATAATAGAACATTCTTTTTTAAATTTTTCATTATGTCTTCTTTGGTTTTTGAGTTTTTCGGAATAGAAATATTCTTTTATGTTAAATGAAATCAAAACAAAATTGTGGTAAATTTTTCATTACGGGAAAATTGAATTTTTGAAAAGATTAAATCCCTCTAGAATTTATAAACACAAGAAAATAACAAACTACATTAAGAAGCAAAAATTACAATGAAAAATCCCCGGAATTCGGCACTGTTCGAGAAAATTCAAGAATTTTTTTTGTCTGTTGCCTTTAGCCCAGAATTTAGCTGTACAAATCTTCTGCTGTTGATACTTCAAGCCTTCAATTGATACCAAAAATGTAGGGATTGACAAAGTAAGAATTAATTATGGCCAAAGAAACGAAGAATGGTCAATGAATGGAGAATTTAGGGACCCGAATTAAGTTTTGTGAGAATAACTTTGAGCTAGCCAAAGAATGGCCTGCCAAAACCACATGGCAAAATATAAACAAGGAATTGCATTCGGAAAGCGCGGAGCGCCCGGCCCGCCAATAGCGAGGCATACGATGACGGAGCACAATTAGTGGGCATTCTCCAATTTTTTTTTTTTTTTTTTTTAAGAAATTCACGCATTTTTAAGAGGTTTTTTTCAGTTTTTGGCACGCATTTCGGCCTTTTTTGAGTTTTACACATATTTTTGAGATTTTTTGGCACATTAAGTTTTCTATGCCTTATGAATAAAGACCGACTTTTGAGGCATATGCCTTTTTTCTGCGCATTAGTTTCGGTAAATTAAGCATAAATAACACATTTTCCACTTGGCTTGAGGCTTCTACGTTGACTTTTATTATGCCTTTTTCGGGATTTTCGTGCCTTAAATGCCTTTTTTGGCATTTTGCCGTTTGGTGCCTTTTTTTGGCGTTTCTTCCAAAAAATTCCATTAAAAATGCAATAAAATCGGGAAAATACACCCTTAAGAATTGAAAAATTTTCTCAAAAATTGATCGCCAAAATTTCATTTTTTTCTTGCTAAAAAATTTAAGTTTAAAAATTTTCCAAAAATACTTGTTTTAATTGTATTAAAATGGATTTAGAGGCGTTAACGCTTGATTAGTACTGTGATCAGTGATCACAGTTAAGTCACTTTGTTTTTAATTTGATTTTCATTGGCGTGTTGTTTTTTACGCCAACGATTTTTTGCCGCTTTTTTTACCGTCCATGAGCCCCTTAAAAAGGATGAATGTAATAAAAAATATTCAGTCACTCATTCCAAACACAGAAGGGGATTAATTTGTTCAATTTCTTTCACCTTCTAACAATGCTCAAAAGCTTTTCTTTTTCCTCCAAAACATAAAATTTCATTGAATTTCAAAAAGCGTATGGCCAAAAATTATGAATTAAGATTTTTTGAAATTTGGTATATGAATTTATATGTGTTACACAACCCTTTTTGTTTTCCTAGCCCTTGGCGGATTTAAGAAACACCCTACGGCACAAACGCACATCTTTATTATATTATTAAATAAAATTGGAAATTCTTTACTTTTTTTATCTGCAAATTTCCATTTAAAAAACAAAAAACTTAGATTTTATTTTTTTTTAAATCAAAGGCTCACGAAAATTTCTTAATCTTCTCTTCATAAACTCATTTTTAGCGAGTTTTAATTTCAGAGGAAATTTTTCAATGATTAACCAAAAAATCCATTTTTCAAAATAACTTAAAAACATCATTTTTTATCTTAATTAGTTTTTTTTAAATTTATTTTCACTACTTAATTTCTTAATTATACATCAGTTTACCATGTCATTTCATGCGAATGCAGCAACAATTATTGAAGCTGGCCAACTGTCGACTGATCAGCAGCAAAGTTAGAAAATAATTAAATAATTTAAATGAACCGTGGGAGGACATTTCGGCCCTGCCGATTCGACTCCCCTCTTTCTGCTTGAAGTTTTTGAAATCTCAGTACTTTGAATTTAGATTTTTTTTCGAAGAGAATCAAATGTTTGTTTTAGTTTCTGAACTGAAACGTCCCCGGAGCCAAAACGACCCAGGGGCTGAGACGGCGGGGCCGAAATATCCTCGGACCCAATTTAATTTTAAATTAAAAAATTGTAACCACAAAGGCTCTCAAAAATAGTTTTTGGTTACTAAAATTTTGAAAAAATACTAAAAAATATTTAATTTTTTAAAATGCCACAAAAGTTAAAAAAGGGATATTTGTTGCTTGAGATTTAATTAATTAAATGTAAAATCATATTTAATTTTCTTATTTTAATTTTAATGTTTTTTTCACAGTTGACGAAAATGCCACTGAACAAAATGTGAGCAAAACTTCTGCCGTTTCGTGTGCTAATTGTTTAAAAGAAAAGGCAAAAAATGAGAAAATGCACGTGAGTATTTTGCAGTTAATAATTGAAGGATTATCATTAATTAAATTAAATGTTTTTTTAAATTTAATTTTTCAATGAATTTAAGTCGAATTTTAATTTTTATTGACAAATATTTAAATGAAAATTAATAAGAGATGTTCAGGAACAGCTTTTTCAGCGGCAAGAGCAAATGTTGGCCAAAATTGACGAGTTGCAAAAGTCCGTTTTTGCATTAAAAGAAGGACACAGCTTAATTCGTGGGTTAAATGAATCATATTATTAAATCAATTTGCGATATTAATTAAATTAAATTCATCATTTTCAGTTTTCTTGGTGAAATTATCGGAACTTTTTTTAAAATTAAATTGACACAAATATATAAAAGTTTGATAGAGAATTTGGTCTTAAGAAAAAAAAATGCAAAATTTTACGGGGTTTTCGAATTTTAGAAAAGATTTTTTTAAAAGGATAATTTGAGGGTCCGGAGGTGCTGTGTCATGCGCGCCGGGGAAATATTGAAAATTTTTTTAAATTTTTTAACAGCTAGGCATTTTTTTAGTAAAATGTTTGGAAATTTTAAATTTTAACAAAATTTTTGCCTTTACCCTCACAAAAATGCCATTCATAAGAGTGTATGTTTATGACCCTCGATTGACAGAAGATCAATCGAGTTTGTCAAGTGCTTTCGAACAAAAATTTTTCTGTAGGCTCCTATCTATACTTGCGGCAGCCTGTGATTCATAATTTAATAAAACTGGAATATAATTTAATTCATTTTTGGAGAAAAATTTATTAACAAATTGAGGTTGTTTTAAAAAACTTCTCCAGCGGCGCCTGTTGGCATTGTTGAGTTTTTTTTTTTTGCCATATTAATATGTGCATATTTGGCGTTTTTAGAACATAAAAATCCGGGGCTTTTTAATGAACAGGGATATGATTTTAGGTTTTTACCTATTTTTTCCTGAGCTCCCAGTGGCCTGGAACGTACGAAAAACTTGTTTTTTCTCGGTTGTTATTAAGTTACTTCTCGAGTTATAGTGCCTATTTTCTAGCTTGTTAATTTCTAGAGCCTAAAAAGCTAAAAAAATTTGAAAAAACCTATTTTGATTCGGCGTTTTGCCCAAAATCCTTAACAAAAAAGCAATAAAAACGAAAAATACACCCCTAGAACCAAGCCCAAAATTTTCAGAAAAATACACCCTTAAGAATCGACCATAAAATTTTCAAAAATACACCCTAAGAAATGAAACATTTTCTCAAAAATTCATCCAAAAAATTTATTTATTTATTTTTCTTGACATGAATTTGTGTACTGATTTGGCTTAATTTGTTACCTTATTTACACCCATAAATTTGAGATTTTAGTGTCTATTTTCCATTTTTTAGAGCCTATTTTTGGGGTTTTAAAATTAAAAAAAAAAATCCGGGCCCTGTTAATGAATCGAATTAAAAACAGCAAGAACATTATGCCAAACTCTCATACCAAATTAGAATGTTTGTATTTTAGTTTCTGCTGTTGAAAAACAATTTTCTTCGCTGGGAACAAATTTGGACAACAAAATTAACGAGTTGTTGAACTCAAATACGGCATTGATTGACGTACAGAAAGGTGACAGTTTAAAATTTAAAAATTTAATTTGCAAAAGAAATATCTTTAAATTTTAATTATTACTTAATTTTGAGATGTGCAAAAATCGGTCAACAAATTTATTGGACCCGATTATAGTGAGGTGAGTTGTACATTACTTAAATAATCGACAATAAATATTTTTTAAATTTTATTTCTTATTACATTTCATTGGTTTATCCCGGATTTGTAAAATCCATTTTTTGGGCGCCTGAATTTTACATTTCGGAATTTATTTATTTTTGCTTGCGGAATCATTGCTAGTTTTAAGCTTATATGTGGCATATTTTTATGCAAGTTGCCAATCTGGGCTTATTTTCCTTTGGAAAAATTTCGTAACGCCATAAATTTCTAAAAATATTACAGTACACGTTTTACAGTTGAGAAAGATGTACAGTAATTGTTGGGATGCCGCCGCGTGTCACAGTGATTTGGCCATTTCCGACTCGGCATCAAATAATGCCGCACTGAACAAAGCCCAGCAGAAACCCGGTTGTCTGCGCAAAAGTGTTATGGTCAAGCATAACGGGAAGAACAGCGGTAAATGCTAATGACGAATGTGCGAGAGTCAATCCCGGGTTCTCAACTCGAGAATTTCTCGTCCTTTTTAATCTGCCAGAGAAAAGTAAAATTTATCGGCACCCAATGCTAATGTGATCAAAGGCTTATTTAGTTAAAAAATTTCCTTTTAATTTTGCAGTTATTTTTTTACATTTTTTCTTTTTATTTAAGGCTAATTTGAATCGTATTTTATTGTATAATTTGTGATTGAAATTCACTTTCATTGTTTTGTTTTATTTTTTAGGCTTTTGTTCTGTGTTTGCCAAAATGTCAATTCCAAATGAATCATTTTTCTATTACGAAGTTACAATTGTGCACAAACATTTTGAGTAAGTTAATATTTAATAATTAATTTTACATCAATTTATTATTAAATAAAATATGAAAGAGCCTCAAAAGGCATCGACGCCCCCCTTAAAACTGGCAAAATGCCACTTGCAAACAAAAAGGTTCCCCTGATACAAAAAGCTCCATTCTTCGAATTAATATTTTTCAAATTAAATCTTCAAAATTTAGAAATTCCTTTTTTTTTGCAATTTTTAATTTGGCATACTGTATTAAAAACACTGTAGAATATATAAATTTAAAAAAGGGAGAAGCTTCAAAACATGTTTAAAACACACTTTAACTATGAAGCACATTAGGCTTTTCAATAATTATGCGCGCTAATTATCTCATTAGTCATGTTTTTGTGTTCAATTTTGCCTGTACTTTCTTTTAATCTGATTCATTTTTCCGTCTGAATTTGTTTGCCCTAGTTTTGGCATGCACATCGGTTTTGCGACGAAGCAAATGCCGTTGCACAGCTGTGTTGGATGCCATGAGGGCAGTTATGCATACGATGACAACGGCAAATTCTTGGGCGGTGGTGCATTGTTGGATGGCACGAGTGGGCAACAGAGCACATCGGCAGCTGGCAGCACCCGCGATGGTGCCAGTGCCATTGACGGCACACCCTCGTTGGATGTCGGTGACATTATTGGCTGTGGTGTTAACCGGCGGGTTGGCGGACGAATCACTTACACGCTGAATGGAAAACGTTTGGGTATGTGAATGGAAATGGGGAAGGTCATTTTGATAAACTTAAAATCTAATTAAAAATAGTAAAATAAATAAATAAAACAGTGGCACAGAAAATTAATTGCTCAAGGACTAATTAGATTAATTAATTTACTATGACCGTAATTACATTTTTATTAATTCTGATTAAATTTGAATAACACTTTTTAGGGATGCTAATTTTTTCAATCAAAATTTAAGTAAGAAATTTCATCTGTTGAATCTCATTTTTTTAAAATTTTTAAATAGTTGGGATTAAAAGCCTCTGATGAGATTTAATTGTTTCTCTTAAAACAATTTTAAAAATTTAATTTCCAATTTTTCAGGCTCTGTCAATATTTCTGCTAATGCTTCTTCATCCGAACTCTTCCCCTCTGTTTCGTTGTATTGGCCCGGTGACAAAATCGAGGCCAATTTTGGGCCTGTCTTCAAACACCCACAAAGGCTTCTATAAGATTTTGAAAAACATGAACCTCCGGATTCATTTCATTCTTTTGATTTGGTCTATTATTTAAATGACTTTTCTAAACTGTTTTTGTTAAAAATAAAATTTTCCAAAATGTTTTAATCACCAAATATTTCATACAAGTAAAAGCAATTGTTGTTATGTACAGCAGGGATGGCACGGAATTCCGATTTCCGAAAAAATTTTGGTCATCGGAATTCCGATTTCCGATATTTTTAGATGAAAAGTCGGAAATTTTCGGAAATTTTTAAAAAATTTTTTTCAAAAAATTATAATTTTTGTACAATTTCTGTTAAAAAATTGAACTGAAAAATAAAATATGCATTGAAGCACAAAGATTTATGCTTTAAAATTAATTTTTCATTTTTTGAAAAAATCCCAGCATTTCACCCCGCCTCCAAATATATGTATATTCGTAAATTTTTAACACACTAAAAATTTAAGATGAAAAAAAATTTATACGTAAAAAAAAATTTATTTAACTGTTTTCAAGGAATGTATCTGATCTGTATATGAAAAAACCATTTAGATTTAAAAAAATTAATTTATAAATATATACACATAAAATTCTTAGAAAACGAAAAAAATACCCTATTGAAATATGACAATGTGAATTTCAAATTTTTAGGTGTTTTCAGCTCTTTTTTAATCAATCAAAAATTCCGCATTTATTTTTCACTTTTCTGCTTCCTGTCCAATGCCATTCAATTGCTTCCGCCGGTGGCTTTCCGAGGCTTAAGCAAAAAATTCGAAATTTTATTCTGAAACTTTTTGGTGTCAAAAATCAGAACATTTTGCAAAATTGCTTCAAATCAATATTATATTGTTCGCCTCCGATTATCATCTTTAACAATTTTGATGAGGAAATTAGCAAATCGTAAATTTTTAGCGTGTCCCGACATTTGCGGTCCGACATTTGCGCCTTTGTCCAAAATCGGGTTAAAAATCAAGTTTTTTCAATTCCTGATCGCATATCAGCTTTAAATAAGCGATTGTAGTGATTGTATCCGATTATTTGATCTTCAAAAATTTTTTGAAAAAAATAATAAAATTTCAAATAAAAAATTATTGATCATAATTAGAGAGCGACTTTTGAGGCATATGCCTTTTTTTCTGCGCACTTCTTTCGATATATTAAGCATAAATAACGCATTTTCCACTTGGTTTGAGGCTTCTACGTTGACTTTTATTGTGCTTTTTTTTTTTTTGCCTTTTCGGGATTTTCGTGCCTTAAATGCCTTTTTTGGCATTTGGCCGTTTTGATGCATTTTTTGGCGTTTTTTCCCGAAGAATTCCATAAAAATGCAATAAATTCGGGAAAATACACCCCTAAAAATGACTTGAAAAATTTTCAGAAAATACACCTTAAGAATTGAAAAAAATTTTCAGAAAATATACCTCTAAGAATTAAAGAAATTTCTCAAAAATTGATCACCAAAATTTCATTTTTTTTTTCTTGATAAAAAATTTTAAGTTTCAAAATTTTCTTATTCGAAAACATTATAAAACATTTAACAATAATTTAAAAGATCAAAATTAAGTTCTTTGGTTAAGTTTTACATGTTTTGCTCTCTAAAAATCCTTAATAAAAAAATTTAATGCCTTTTTTCATGCCTTTTTCGCAATTTTGGTGCCTTTTTAGTCGGTCTCTAATCATAATGAACCAAAAGACCGTGTTTTCTTAATTTAATGCTGATTAGGCTATCGGGCTTGAAAAAAATTCAACTGTGAGTCCTAAGTTGGGGCCGCAAAAGCCAGGCCGCAAATGTCGGGGTCCAATTTTAGTGCACTCGGGATCAAAAAATCAGATTTTTATGAATTTTTTTTTGCGGTGCATTTTTCCAAAAAACTTTTGCGAAATGGGCGACGGGACGAGGTCCCAGGCTGTGCCGAAGGCGCCGCCGAGAAAAATTTTGCAATTTTAAATGGATTTGTTAATATTTTTTCAAAAAATGACAATTTTTGTTATATTTTCTTGATAAAATAGTGACATTATGCCACAAAATTACAAATTATGAGTTTATTTAAGAAATCTGAACAAATTTTGGTCGCTACCCCAAAATCAGAACATTTCTGACAAATCAGAACAGATAGAAACCCTGGTATAAATGTGAATTTTTGGACAAAATAAAATAAACATCAAATCAAAGTCATATAAAGTACAGTACTAAAAAAATTGATTTAAACCTTTTTTGGGCCAAATAGGTATGCAAAATCCGAAAATTTGAATTTTCGACCTTTTGTTCTAATTCGGGTCCGGGATCCCGAATTGGTCGAAATGGATGCCATATTCGTGATCAGCGACCTTACCCCCGGATATTTGTTTTTAGGACTTTAATCCAAAAAAAAAGTTTATAAATATCTTGAACAAAATCATTTTCCATGTCATATAAAAGTCCACTTTCTCCGCTTCTCTCATTCATTCTCATTCTTCACTTTTTTCTGCATTAACACATTTTTTTTCTGCTCAGCTTGAGCCTTGTCATTATTATTTCTTATCCAATTGCGACATTAAAATTATTCAGTCGAACATTTAAGGTGGACTTAAATTTAATTAATATCCAAATAAAGCCCCCCCCCCCTCTCTATGGTCTTTCATCGGGGACACTTAAACTGGAAAAGTGCACGATTTTTGAAGCCCTTGGGAAAAGGCCGCAAATTCTGTTGTCATTTCTAGCAGTGTCGGGGCCAATGTAACCCTATTTAACAGCCTTTCAACAGTTTAATTTACATAAAATGTTTAATTACATTAATTGCTTTTCGTATTTCCATTTAGGCAAAATTATTATTATTTTTAATGGCACCGCCCGTCAAAAAAAAGAAAAAATTTTCCTCCGACAATCGCCACCTCAATTCTTTTACCGAAATTGGTGAACATGAACAACAATCGATGGGCTCACTTACGACATCGTTTGGAAAACGGCGAAGTGTTCGCGTGGCAACGAAATTGAACCGACCGTTGTGGACGAAATTGAAACGGTCATTCAAAATTGGCATTTTCGTTTTAGGGCCAAATTTTGAATTTGGCACTTTTTGAGAGAAAAACTCAATTTTTTTTACCGGTTAATAAAGTAGCTTTTTCCCCGCATTTCAGCTGGATTTGCAGCGATGTTCTGATGGACAGTCTCCCATTCTTTAACCACGCTCAACTCGGCCTCAAATTGGCTTTGGTTTCGCCCCGTTTTGATGCGTTGGTCGACAAACATTTCGACGGCCAATCGGAACTGACAATTTGGAGACAAATCAGAATTGACAAGATTGGAGCAATGCCGAAACTGTCCGTGTTTATCAACTATGTCAAATCTGTGCCATTTCCTTTGCCCGACCGTCCGTTGCCCAACAAAATTCATTTCAAGAACCTTCAAATTGCGTAATTCCAAATTAAAAACACATTAAAAAAGCATTCCGTCCTTTTTCAGGTACATTGACCATTTCGTCATCGCATTTCTTCGTGCCAATAAACAAATTTTCGATGGAAATGGCACTGCTTTGAAATTTTCCATTTGGTCAGCCAAAAACGATGTGCAGCCGATTTGGGATGTTTTGGCCCGTGAAATTTGGCCCATTTTTGCGCCAAACATTCGCCACTTGGGCTTGACCAATGCCGACCATCTGGACAAATTGCGTCGTCTCATCTCACCAACAATCCTTTCCGATCTGAAATGGCTGAATTCAATCAATACCTATCGCATGTTGCCCGATGCAATTGGTGGTGATTTTGATCAGCCAAATGCAACTGGTGGCCAAGTGTTGTCAAAATGGCTGCACACTCCGACAACCAATGGCCAACCCAAGCGATTTAACTGTGTTTATATTCATGAGCCAGCAATTAACATCGATGAATGGATCAACACCTTCAAAGAAGTGTGTGGCCACATTTTCCTCAAACAACTGATTAATGATTGGCTTTTAATTTGTTTCCCATTATTTAGGCATTTCTCCGTGCCACTTCTTCTGCTTGCTACGCAATTCAATTTACTGTTCATGCCACGTTGACGTCAATGGTGCCATTTGAAGAGGTGAACAAACGAACCAACGAGAAGCTGACACTGATCAGAAAAGCATGTGAATATGGATGGGCCATCCGCTGGATGATTAAACGACACCAAATTGGACAAATGGTTCAGTGGGAAGACGCAAATTTGGACAATTTGAACAATGTCAGCATTGATTTGTGTGGCGACAAAAAATACATTGGGTGAGTATGAAAAATAAAAGAATTCACAAAAATCTTTTTTACATGTTTTCATGGTAATACTTTAATGGTGCACCCTCTTTTTGCAAGAAAGATTTATTTTGTTTTAAAAAGTCGTGAAAAGATGTTTATGGTGGGTTTCTGGGTCGGAGAACCCGAATCCAGCATTCATTTTGACAATTTTGAATCCCGGCCCGAACTCGAACAAAAAAGTCGAAAATTTTAAAATTCTTATTTTTGTTCCTAATTGATCAAACCAAGCTAAATTCAGGCAAAAACCGTTGCAGAATCAAAAAATAGTCATTCTGTACAGATATGAACATAAAAATTAATTTTGAAATTTCGACTTATTGTTCGGGTCCACGATTCGAAATTGTCAAAATGAATGTAGGATTCGGCTTCCCCTACCCAGAAAACACCCATAAACATGTTTTCATGACTTTTTTGAACAAAAAAATTTTTCTTCCAAAAAGGGGGCCTACCATCTAAAGTATTACTGTTTTCATAATATTTTTATGTACTACCGATGATGGATTCCATTGTTAAAGAAAAACAAATTGAAATTTTCGAGATTTAATCACTCAATTTAGGCCATTGTCTCCACAAAAAGAAGAAGAAGAATCGGGACAAAGCGGCGGAAAAGGGTGCCGAAATGTGCTGAAGAAGTGAAATATAATTGAGAAATGATCAGCTATTTTTGAGATTATTGAATGGACAAATGGATCTGTTAATTATTTTAGATGCTCATTTTTGCTCGTTAATTTTGTGATTTTTGCGATGAAAATAATATTTGTTTCTTTCTTTTCTGGCATATGTAAATTTCGCAATTCTATCCGTGCCAATAAGCATTTTCATGTAATTCGTGCATTTGAATCGAATTTGTTGTATAAATGTGAATTCTTAAATTCTAATTTCCGACATTTTGTTCGAGTCCGGGTTCGGGGTGCAGAAACAGATGTTGTGTTCGGGTTCCTCAGCCCTGAAAAAACTTAAAATTACAGAAAAAAGCTTTCCTTCAAAATTCGTCCCAAGAGACCCTAAAAAATGAAAAGTAGTTAAATAAAAGGAAAGGAATATTTATGATTTTAAACGAACCGATGTCAAAAATTTTTATTTTGTGTTAAAAATAAAATTAGTACAATGAGTCAATTAGTTTCATAATATATGGAAAACGTTTGGGTATGTGGATGGAAATGGGGAAGGTGATTTTGATAAAGTTAAAATCTAGGGTTCGAGCCCCGCCCCCGTCACCCCCGCCCCCGCCGGGGGCGGGACAGGTTTTTTGGCCTCACCCCCGCCCCCGCGACTCAGACCCCCGCCCCCGTGACCTTCACCCCCGCGGGGGCGCGGGGGTGAAAAATACACCCCTAAAAATGGCATATTCGTTGAATTAAAGGCAAAAATTTATACAATTTTGAATTTTTAACCTTCTTTTACAAAGTTTTATGAAATAAAGTAAATTGCTTAAATTTTTATAAAATATTTGTGGTTTAGTGGTTATGCTTCAACATTAACAATCCTTTTTGTTATGAGTTCGACACCGGTTGACGTTTTCTTTTGATTTTATTTTTTTTTTCTGATTAATACAGGGTTTCAAAGATTCTTAAAAAGACAAAAATAAGAAAGAAGTTTACAGTTGCCGTAAAGCTTAATAAAAAAAGTTTAAGACCATGCTTTTCGGGAAATTGGATGCCTTTCATCTTTTTCGCAATTGGTGCCTTTTTAGTCGGTCTCTAATCATAATGAACCAAAGACCGTTGTTTTCTTAATTTAATGCTGATTAGGCTATCGGGCTTGAAAAAAATTCAACTGTGAGTCCTAAGTTGGGGCCGCAAAAGCCAGGCCGCCAATGTCGGGGTCCAATTTTAGTGCACTCGGGATCAGAAAATCAGATTTTTATGAATTTTTTTTTGCGCAGAATTTTTCCATTTTCAGAAATGGGCGAGGGGATGGGGTCTCCGGCTGTGCTGAAGGCGCCGCCGAGAAAAATTTTGCAATTTTAAATGGATTTGTTAATAGATTTTTTAAAAAAAATGACAATTTTTGTTATATTTTCTTGATAAATAGTGACATTATGCCATAAAATTACAAAATTATGAGTTTATTTAAGAAATCTGAACAAATTTTGGTCGCTACCTCAAAATCAGAACATTTCTGACAAATCAAAACAGATAGAAAGCCTGGTATAAATTTGAATTTTTTGAAAAATGGATTTTGACTTTTTTGTTCGAGTCCGGGTGCGGGGTTTGAATTGGGACAAAATGGATGCCAGAATCGGTTTCCCCGACCCTCAAAACCACTAAAACAAATTTATTCAAAAAATTTTTTTTTTTTTTTGAAAATCTGAGTTAGGGTAATTGTCAAGTATCTTAAATTCTCCTTTTTAGACAGCATTTTTGGGCCAAATAGGTATGCAAAATTCGAAAATTTGAATTTTCGACCTTTTGTTCTAATTCGGGTCCGGGATCCCGAATTGGTCGAAATGGATGCCATATTCGTGATCAGCGACCTCGAAAACCCCCGGATATTTGTTTTTAGGACTTTAATCCAAAAAAAAGTTTATAAATATCTTGAACAAAATCATTTTCCATGTCATATAAAAGTCCACTTTCTCCGCTTCTCTCATTCATTCTCATTCTTCACTTTTTTCTGCATTAACACATTTTTTTCTGCTCAGCTTGAGCCTTGTCATTATTATTTCTTATCCAATTGCGACATTAAAATTATTCAGTCGAACATTTAAGGTGGACTTAAATTTAATTAATATCCAAATAAAGCCCCCCCCCCCCTCTCTATGGTCTTTCATCGGGGACACTTAAACTGGAAAAGTGCACGATTTTTGAAGCCCTTGGGAAAAGGCCGCAAATTCTGTTTTCATTTCTACAGTGTCGGGGCCAATGTAACCCTATTTAACAGCCTTTCAACAGTTTAATTTACATAAAATGTTTAATTACATTAATTGCTTTTCGTATTTCCATTTAGGCAAAATTATTATTATTTTTAATGGCACCGCCCGTCAAAAAAAAGAAAAAATTTTCCTCCGACAATCGCCACCTCAATTCTTTTACCGAAATTGGTGAACATGAACAACAATCGATGGGCTCACTTACGACATCGTTTGGAAAACGGCGAAGTGTTCGCGTGGCAACGAAATTGAACCGACCGTTGTGGACGAAATTGAAACGGTCATTCAAAATTGGCATTTTCGTTTTAGGGCCAAATTTTGAATTTGGCACTTTTTGAGAGAAAAACTCAATTTTTTTTACCGGTTAATAAAGTAACTTTTTCCCCGCATTTCAGCTGGATTTGCAGCGATGTTTTGATGGACAGTCTCCCATTCTTTAACCACGCTCAACTCGGCCTCAAATTGGCTTTGGTTTCGCCCCGTTTTGATGCGTTGGTCGACAAACATTTCGACGGCCAATCGGAACTGACAATTTGGAGACAAATCAGAATTGACAAGATTGGTGCAATGCCGAAACTGTCCGTGTTTATCAACTATGTCAAATCTGTGCCATTTCCTTTGCCCGACCATCCGTTTCCCAACAAAATTCATTTCAAGAACCTTCAAATTGCGTAATTCCAAATTAAAAACACATTAAAAAAGCATTCCGTCCGTTTTCAGGTACATTGACCATTTCGTCATCGCATTTCTCCGTGCCAATAAACAAATTTTCGATGGAAATGGCACCGCTTTGAAATTCTCCATTTGGTCAGCCAAAAACGATGTGCAGCCGATTTGGGATGTTTTGGCCCGTGAAATTTGGCCCATTTTTGCGCCAAACATTCGCCACTTGGGCTTGACCAATGCCGACCATCTGGACAAATTGCGTCGTCTCATCTCACCAACAATCCTTTCCGATCTGAAATGGCTGAATTCAATCAATACCTATCGTCTGTTGCCCGATGCAATTGGTGGTGATTTTGATCAGCCAAATGCAACTGGTGGCCAAGTGTTGTCCAAATGGCTGCACACTCCGACAACCAATGGCCAACCCAAGCGATTTAACTGTGTTTATATTCATGAGCCGGCAATTAACATCGATGAATGGATCAACACCTTCAAAGAAGTGTGTGGCCACATTTTGCTCAAACAAAATTGATAATGTTTGGCTTTTAATTTGTTTCCCATTATTTAGGCATTTCTCCGTGCCACTTCTTCTGCTTGCTACGCAATTCAATTTACTGTTCATGCCACGTTGACGTCAATGGTGCCATTTGAAGAGGTGAACAAACGAACCAACGAGAAGCTGACACTGATCAGAAAAGCATGTGAATATGGATGGGCCATCCGCTGGATGATTAAACGACACCAAATTGGACAAATGGTTCAGTGGGAAGACGCAAATTTGGACAATTTGAACAATGTCAGCATTGATTTGTGTGGCGACAAAAAATACATTGGGTGAGTATGAAAAATAAAAGAATTCACAAAAATCTTTTTTACATGTTTTCATGGTAATACTTTAATGGTGCACCCTCTTTTTGCAAGAAAGATTTATTTTGTTTTAAAAAGTCGTGAAAAGATGTTTATGTGGGGTTTCTGGGTCGGAGAACCCGAATCCAGCATTCATTTTGACAATTTTGAATCCCGGCCCGAACTCGAACAAAAAAGTCGAAAATTTTAAAATTCTTATTTTTGTTCCTAATTGATCAAACCAAGCTAAATTCAGGCAAAAACCGTTGCAGAATCAAAAAATAGTCATTCTGTACAGATATGAACATAAAAATTAATTTTGAAATTTCGACTTATTGTTCGGGTCCACGATTCGAAATTGTCAAAATGAATGTAGGATTCGGCTTCCCCTACCCAGAAAACACCCATAAACATGTTTTCATGACTTTTTTGAACAAAAAAATTTTTCTTCCAAAAAGGGGGCCTACCATCTAAAGTATTACTGTTTTCATAATATTTTTATGTACTACCGATGATGGATTCCATTGTTAAAGAAAAACAAATTGAAATTTTCGAGATTTAATCACTCAATTTAGGCCATTGTCTCCACAAAAGAAGAAGAAGAAGAATCGGGACAAAGCGGCGGAAAAGGGTGCCGAAATGTGCTGAAGAAGTGAAATATAATTGAGAAATGATCAGCTATTTTTGAGATTATTGAATGGACAAATGGATCTGTTAATTATTTTAGATGCTCATTTTTGCTCGTTAATTTTGTGATTTTTGCGATGAAAATAATATTTGTTTCTTTCTTTTCTGGCATATGTAAATTTCGCAATTCTATCCGTGCCAATAAGCATTTTCATGTAATTTCGTGCATTTGAATCGAATTTGTTGTATAAATGTGAATTCTTAAATTCTAATTTCCGACATTTTGTTCGAGTCCGGGTTCGGGGTGCCGAAACAGATGTTGTGTTCGGGTTCCTCAGCCCTGAAAAAACTTAAAATTACAGAAAAAGCTTTCCTTCAAAATTCGTCCCAAGAGACCCTAAAAAATGAAAAGTAGTTAAATAAAAGGAAAGGAATATTTATGTTTTAAACGAGTTTTCTGATAAAATCCACCGATGTCAAAAATTTTTATTTTGCGTTAAAAATAAAATTAGTACAATGAGTCAATTAGTTTCATAATATATGGAAAACGTTTGGGTATGTGGATGGAAATGGGGAAGGTGATTTTGATAAAGTTAAAATCTAGGGTTCGAGCCCCGCCCCCGTCACCCCCGCCCCCGCCGGGGGCGGGACAGGTTTTTTGGCCTCACCCCCGTCCCCGCCCCCGCGACTCAGACCCCCGCAACCCCCGCCCCCGTGACCTTCACCCCCGCGGGGGCGCGGGGGTGAAAAATACACCCCTAAAAATGGCATATTCGTGGAATTAAAGGCAAAAATTTATACAATTTTGAATTTTTAACCTTCTTTTACAAAGTTTTATGAAATAAAGTAAATTTGCTTAAATTTTTATAAAATATTTGTGGTTTAGTGGTTATGCTTCAACATTAACAATGCTTTTTGTTATGAGTTCGACACCGGTTGACGTTTTCTTTTGATTTTATTTTTTTTTCTGATTAATACAGGGTTTCTTTATGTTCTTTATTTCTAAGAAATGTTCTGATTTGGGGGTAATGCCTTATTTTCATCTAAAAGAGGAAAATTTCTGAAAATTTTGGCAAAGTTCTAATTAAAAATTCTTAAAATTTTCCCGGCGGCGCCTATCGGCACCGCCGGACCTCTTTCCTCGCACATTCATCAAATTTTTTTGGAAAAATGTGCCGGAAAATTTTTTAAAATCTGAGTTTTAATTTCCTTGAGTAAATCATGATAATTTTAATAAAGTTAAAAAAAGAAAATTTATAGAAAAATCTTAATTTTTTTGGTCGCCCCTATCGGCACGCCGTCCCCCCAAAAAAAAAAACCTTTTTTTCTTAAAAAATTACCTAAAAATCCCTAAATTTGGTTATTTTTAGTCAAAATCTGTGCAATTTATGTCAAAATAAATAGAATCAAGGCGATCAACGAATAAAGGAATGTGGAGCCAAAGAAATCATTCATAAAAAATAATTTTTTTTTTTTAGATTTTTTGGAGCTAATTCAAAGCAAACCCCCGCCCCCGCCCCCGCGGGGGCCGAATTATCGTGCCCCCGTCCCCGCCCCCGCGACTCTGACCCCCGCCATCCCCCGCCCCCGCGAAAAGCCACCCCCGCCCCACGGGGCTCGAACCCTATTAAAATCTAATTAAAAATAGTAAAAATAAATAAATAAAACAGTGGCACTGAAAATTAATTGCTCAAGGCCTAATTAGAGTAATTAATTTACTATGACCGTAATTACATCATTATTACATTCTGATTCAATTTGAATAACCCTTTTTAGGGATGCTAATTTTTTAAATCAGAATTTAAGTAAGAAGTTTCATCTGTTGAATCTAATTTATTTTTGTTTTTTTAAATAGTTGGGATTAAAAGCCTCTGATGAGATTTAATTCCTTTGTTTCTCGTAAAACAATTTTCAAAATTTAATTTCCAATTTTTTTGCAGCCCTGGTGATCAGCGACCCGGAACACCAGAAAAATACAAAAGAAAAAAAAATTTTATGTGGCGTAAAGTGAAAAAGTATTCGTTTGTTTACCGTCCATGCGCTTGTTTAAACGCCTGCTGGAATTTTTTTTTATTATTTACTTTTTGTGTTTTTTGGTCCTTGAAATCTTATTTGGCCAAAAAATCGAATGATACAATTTGCAACAGTAGGCGAATTTGAGTTTTGAATTCATAACACTGATTTTGCGGTACTTATATGGTTTAACCCCCCAAAAAATAAAAAAAAATTTTTGGGGTTGTTTTCGAGTGCGTGTTGTTTTTGTTTAATTTGGAAGATTTTATTTTCGAATTCTCTTCCGGGTTCGAAATATCGTAAATCTAATATCATAATCGTGATCAACGCACTCGAAAAGATCCACACAAAAAAATTTTTATTTTTTGAGTGTCTGAGCCATATATTATCAATTTTGCCTTCACATAGATAAATGCGTTGGTGGACAAACATTTCGACAGCAAAAGCGAATTGAAACTTTGGAGACAAATCAGAATTCAAAAAGGCGCTGGACCAGCAGAACCCAAATTATCTGTACAGATTGATCGCAAATTTGTGAAATTTCCTTTGCCCGACCATCCGCTTCCCAACAAAATCCGCTTTCATTTCCTTCAGATCGCGTAATTCAAAATTAGTTTATGTCACAAATCATTTAAACTATTGTAAAAGTATTCCCTTTCAGTTACATTGACCATTCAGTCGTCGAATTTCTCCGTGCCAACCAGCAAATTTTTGAGAAAGGCACCAATTTGGATTTGTATATGCCTTTCTCCAAGGATGTCCAACCAATTTGGAACGTTTTTGCCCTTGAAATTTGGCCCATTTTTGCGCCAAACATTCGCCATTTGAATTGTACTAATGGTCATGATCTTGAAAATTTGTTTCGTCTCACTTCAATGGCAATTCTCTCCGATTCCAACATTGATTCAATCCATTCCGATGATTTGTTGCCCGATGCAATTGGTGATGATGGGCCCAGTGCAACTGCTGGCCAAGCATTGTCCAAATGGTTGCACACACCGACAAAACATGGAAAGCCGAAGCAATTAAGCTGTTATGATGAATCAGAACCCCAAAATATCCAATGGATCATCAATTTCAAAGAGGTGTGTCCATTTTTTCGTTGGATTGTGATTGCCATTAGCTTTTCATTTCCATTTGTTTAGGCATTTCTCCGTGCCACCACTTCTTCGCCCAGCTACATAATTGTGCTTGTCGATTTCAAACCAACGGAAATTGGCCCGTTTGAATTGATGAACAAACGGACCAACGAAATGCTGACACTGGAGAAAGAAGACGATCATGAAAATATGGAAAATGAAGACGAAGATGAATATCCTAATGACGATTGGCTGTTGAAGCGATGCCAAATTGGGGAGACAATTCAATGGGAGGACGAAAACTCGGACAATTTGAACAATGTCGAGTTTAGGTTTTCTAATAGCACGAATTGCATTTGGTGAGTGGCATCACATTTAGCTATAATAGGTAGTCAATTTTAATTTCACTTCCTTTAGGCCATTGTCTCCACCAAAAGCGGGTCAAATGAATGCAAATTTTTCTGAAATGAGTGTCGGGCCAAGCGGACAGTGAAAGAAAAAGTGAATGATTTATTGGGAAATGGCAAATGGTCGATCATTTGGAATGAAAATTGATCGGATAATTAAATGTTCCTTATATTTGTTGCTTTTTTCGTTTGAATACATTTATTTTGTTGGATTTTGGTGACTTTTACACAGAAATGATATGGGTTAATGGCTTTTTTTTTTACAGTTTTTACGTCAAATAGACGAAAAATTTTGACTTAAACCTGTCAATTTATACGTGAATCGCGTCGGAAGGAGTATGAAAATTAAAGTGGAATTTTCGATTTGTTGTTCGAACTTGAGTCCGGGAATTAGGAAATTGACAGAACTAAGGTCCCTTTCACTCGATCAGCACTGATTCTGAGCACAAATTTAAAAAGTTGAGTTGAGGACCTAAAAACGCAAAAACGGCGTATGGAAATTTTTACATCAGCCATTCTTAAATTTTGAAAAGCCCGGTCTCGGCGTGCGCCCGGCTCTTTCCTTTTATAAATTGCTTTTACCCAACGCAGTTTTAGACATTTCAAAGCGTTTTCGGGGTCGCTGACCACGAATTCGGCATCCATTTCGAACAATTCCAAACCCCGGACACGCAAATTTAAAGTTTTCGGGCTTTAGTCAAAATCAACTTTTCTCCTAACTTTTTTGAAACATAGTGAGATTTTTTGAAAATTTTCAGGCTAGTTTTAAACGCTTAGGGACATCTAACGATACCAAGAAAATAAAAAAATAAAAATTTATATTTAAAATTCTCCTTAGAAATAGAATAATTTTGATCATAAAATTTTTTATTCATGACTTTCTTAGAACCAGCAAAATTAAGTGATCTTGATATATTTCGATAGCTCTAAGTTTTCTAATAGGCTGCATTTACATAAAATTGACAGCCCTACACAACACATATGTTATTTCTATGATAAATTGCAAATGCTATGACAATGGCTGGGATTTTTTTAGGCTTTTAGTGGTTCTTTTTGCGACTTTATGAGGTAAAATCAGATAACAACAATTCAAATTTTCGGGATTAAAATTCGTGCGACTCGGACAAAATTTATTTGTTAATTGAAGAATCTTGAATTGAAGGACAAATTTTCCAGTGCGAGGATTCAAGTTTCAAGGACCTACGTGTGTTATTGGATTGCTGTTTATTTTCCGGGCGCCGTTCAAGAGTAGTAAATGTCCACAAAGCTTTCCCCAAATTTTACAAAATCCTTCCCGAGTGTCCGGACAATCCGTCAGTACAAAATGCGTTAGTGGACAATCCGTCAGTAATGGATAATCCGTCAGTGGACAATCCTTCAATAAACAATCCGTCCAGCAGTAGACTTCGTCAGAAAATTTTTTTAAGTAATGATCAAAAATATTGCGAAAATGATATAAATAATATTTACGTAGATTTTTAAAACTTTTCTAGTTACTTAATACTTCCATTTATTATCATCTTTAGAAATTATCATTTCATTCATTTAAAAATGATTATTTCATAATTTTTATAAATTAACACAATTATTAATTCATTTGTTCCCGAATTGGTCCAAATGGATGCCATATTCGTGATCAGCGACCTTACCCCCGGATATTTGTTTTTAGGATTTTAATCCAAAAAAAAGCTTGAACAAAATCATTTTCCATGTCATATAAAATTCCACTTTCTCCGCTTCTCTCATTCATTCTCATCACTTTTTTCTGCATTTACACATTTTTTTTTCTGCTCAGCTTGAGCCTTGTCATTATTATTTCTTATCCAATTGCTACATTAAAATTATTCAATCGAACATTTAAGGGGGACTTAAATTTAATTAATATCCAAATAAAAGCCCCCTCCCCCCGCTCTTTATGGTCTTTCATCGGGTACACTTAAACTGGAAAAGTGCACGATTTTTGAAGCCCTTGGGAAAAGGCCGCAAATTCTGTTGTCATTTCTACAGTGTCGGGGCCAATGTAACCCTATTTAACAGCCTTTCAACAGTTTAATTTACATAAAATGTTTATGTTACATTTTCCTAATTGCTTCCCTTATTTCCATTTAAGCTGAATTATTATTTTAATGGCATCGCCCGTCAAAAAAAAAGAAAAAGTTTTCCTCCGACAATCACCGCCTCATTTGTTCTACCGGAATTGGTGAAAATGAACAACAGAAACAGCAGACATCACTTAGAAAACGACGAAGTCTTTTTCGACATGCAAAGAAAATGAACAATCGAATTTTGAGGAAAATGTGAGATAATTGGGCTAAAGTTATGAATTTCAATTTAAAGTCTCTCAAAATATTTTTCCCGCATTTAGCTGGATTTGCACCGATGTTTGGATGGACATTTTCCCGTTCTTTGACCATGCCCAACTCGGCCTCAAGTTGGCTTTGCTTTCGCCACGTTTCGATGCGTTGGTGGACACGCATTTTGATGGCCAAAGCGAATGGACAATTTGGAAATCAGTCGAAATTTGCAAAGACCGTGGATCCGAGCCAAAGCTTCGAGTGTTCACCACCTATGCCAATGTTACCGATCACATGAATTTTCCATTGCCCGACCGTCCGCTGCCCGACAAAATTCGTTTTAAGCGTCTTACAATCGAGTAATTAATTAAACGCATTGTTAACTGATAAAGGATCTCACTTTAGGTATGTTGATTATTCCGTCATTGCATTTCTCCGCGCAAATAAACAAATTTTCAATGGAAGAGGCATCAAATTGCGTTTGGGTGTGTCGTCGTCCAAAAACGATGTCCGGCCGATTTGGGATGTTTTGGCGCGAGAAATTTGGCCTATTTTTACACCACACATTCGCTGTTTGTTCTTTCGTGATGGCGATCAATTGGACAATTTGCGCAGTCGCACTTCGCCGACAATTCTCACTGATCTCAATCAGTTGAATTCAATCGATTCAAATTATTTGTTGCCCAATGTGCTTGGTGATTTTGACGGGTCAAATGCAACTGCTGATCAAACTCTGTCCAAATGGTTGCACACTCCGACAACCGATGGACAGCCTAAGCGATTGCGTTGCTATGTTCGCATGAGAGACACCGATTGGGTCAACAAATTCAAGGAGGTCCTTCTTTTCTCGCATTTGGCGACATTTATTCGATTTGCTTTTGATTTGTCTTTTTACCATTTTTAGCCATTTCTCCGTGCCACTTCTTCTGTCTGCTACAAAATTCAATTTTTTGCGTTCACGCCATTCTCATCAACGCCAATTGTGCCATTTGATTTGGTGAATGAACTGACCAAGGAAAAGCTGACACTGAGCAAAGCATCATCAGATTATAATTGGCTGTTGAAGCGATACCAAATTGGGGAGACGGTTCAATGGGAGGACGAAAACTTGAACAATTTTGTCGGGATTGGTTTGTATGGCAACAAAAAACCCATCGGGTGAGCATATACTCGAACATAAATTAAAAAGATTTTTAATTTTTCTTTTTCAAAAGTGTCATCGAATTAAAATTGCACTTAATTTATAGGCCATTGTCCCCACCAGCGGCGGCTCAAAGCAGCGGAAAAGGGCGTCGAATTGTGCTGAAATGAAATATAATTAAGAAATGATCGGCTTTTTGGAGAGATTATTGAATGGACAAATTGATCTTGTTGGTCATTTTTTATGCTCATTTTTCTCGTTAATTATGTGGAAAAATTTGTTTCTTTCATTTTTGACATAATTGGACCAATTAGGACTGCTCAAGAATTTAAATTTTCCGAGTCTAATTCGTGTATTGCCCCAAGAAACGAAAGGCCATTTTATATATTATTTTCTTTTGGCTCCGAAATTGTTATTTTGCCATACCGTATTTACTCTTTTTATCCCCCCGTCTGCATTAATCACACTGTCTCCAATTATTCCCCGCCCCCTTTCTGAGGAGTTTGAAAATCACTGGGACTCAATCCGCCAGCATTCCAATGATAATATCAATCGACCCACCAACATTTCAATGACTGGGACTCAATTCTCCGACATTATAATGACTGGGACTCAATCCACCAGCTCCCTTTGACATTCCAATCACTGGGACTCAATTCATTAGCATTACAATTAGGGTTGCTCTCCGAGCCCTCGGGGGGGGGGGGGGGAATGTCGGGGGCCGGGGATCTCGAATAGCGAAAATATTTTTAAAAATATTTTATAGGAAACCTCTCTGGATCTAACTTAAAAATCATTGTCAAATAAAAAATGTGTTTTTTTCATAAGAACATTGAATTTTTTCTTAAAATTTCTTATAAAAAAAAACTTATAATAGGCACCAAAAAACTGAAAAAAGGCACGAAAATTCCGAAAAAGGCATTTAAAATTTTTTTTATTAAGGACTTTTAAGGAGCAAAACACGTAAAACATAATCAAAAAAAAAACAACTTAATTTTGGAGATTTAAATGATAATTAAATATTTTACATATAATTTTTTCGAATAAGGGAAATTATTAAACCTAAAAATTTTTATTAAGGAAAAAAATGAAATTTTGGCGATCAATTTTTGAAAATTTTTTAATTCTTATTGTATTTTCTGAATTTTTTTTTTCGCGTCATTTCTTAGGGGTGGGTGTATTCTTCTTTCTTTTTTTTTTTTGCTTTTTTGTTAAGGAATTTTCGGAAAAAGCCAAAAAAGGCGTGGTGGGTCGACCGACGAAAAGTGCAAAATTGCTAAATTTTTGACTAAATCAACTCATAAGTTTTCTTAGACGCAACCAAATTGTACAATCTTGGTATCATACGATAGCCCTTGAATTGCGTTATTAGATTGCCAAATTTCAAAAAGTTTTTATTAAGTTTTTCAAAAGTTATGACAATTGTTCCATTTTTTTTGGCTTGGACTTTTGAAAAACTTAATAAAACTTTTTGAAATTTGGCAAGCTAATAACGCAATTCAAGGGCTATCATTTGATACCAAGATTGTGCAATTTGATTGCGTCTGAGCAAAGTTATGAGTTGATTTAGTCAGAAATTTAGCAAACTTTGCACTTTTCGTCGGTCGCCCAAATTTGCACTTTTCGTCGGTCGCATAGCACCCAAAAAAGGCATTAAAGGCATAATAAAAGTCAACATAGAAGCTTCAAACCAAGTGGAAAATGCGTTATTTATGCTTAATATATCGAAAGAAGTGCGCAGAAAAAAAGGCATATGCCTCAAAAGTCAAGCTCTAATGATTATTCAAATTTTGGTTTTTCAAAATTTATTAAAAATTTTAAGCATTTTTCTGTAAAATTCACAAATTCTTTAACAAAAATTAGGGCTGCACGGGTCCGGGTATTTGGGCAAAAACCGGGTCCGGGTATTACCGGGTATTGAAAAGCCGGGTACAGGGTCGGGTACCAGTTTTTAAACCGGGTCCGGGTACCCGGTAAAACCGGGTATTGAAAAAAATCCAAGAAAATATATTTTTTTCAAATTAGGTAATTTTTTCTCTAAAATAAAAGCTTTAGGAGCGGCCACGAATTTTTTTTTTCTTAATGCAATGCAAATTGTATATTAATGTAATTCATGAATACAATAAATTATGTAGAAATTAAGTAAAAAGTACTGTCGAAATCAACCACTGTCGAAAACACCTGGTACGGTATAAACAATAAATGAAATTTTTAAAATGGTTATTTTTTTGAAAACAATTCTCTGTAAAGGGTGAAATAGGCATGAAACGGCATAAAATGACCTAAATAGGCTTAGAATTACATTTTAATATTTTAAAAATATTTTTTGATATCTCTTTTAAAAAAACAAAATTTTCAGGGATAGAAAACGGAAAAGCAAAATAATTAGCATGGAAATTCAAATTGAAATTATTACATCGCTTTTTCCATTTCTTTCTCCAATTCCTTCGGATTGTCCGACATTTTTTGAATTGATAATCAAACAAAATTTTATTACATATAAATAGGCAAAAAATAATTAATCCATATTTAATATTAATAAGGGTACTTGTGGAGATTATATTATCATTTGCTAAACACCATTGTTAAATACCCATATAAATGTAATCAACAAATAATTATTAGGGCTGGGAATTTTATATAAGAAAATATGCAAAATTGTAATAGGGATGTCAAAAAATGTACAAAAAAGAGTCAAAATATTTACATAAATATATAAAAAAAAATCCCAAAATATGTAAGAAAATATGTACAAAAACCAAAATATAGCAAATATGTAATAAAATTTTTAAATGATTATTTTAGGAAAAAAAAATTCTTCGTAAAGGGTGAAATAGGCAAAAAAAAAAAATGCCATAAAAATCACCAAAATAGGCTTAAAATCACCTTATAATATTTTAAATTTAAAATTAATTTCCAATCCACCATTTTTATGGCCTAAATTGCTCCAAAAATATTTGACGAAACAAAAAATGAAATTTGTTAAAATATGAAATACCCAAATTTTTAGGCGACCCCAACTCATTAGCATCTGTGTCCATTTTGATCATTGAAGAAACAAAATGCCTTTCAGATAGGGCATATTTTTATTATGAAATTTCCAATGAAACAATTGCAAACTCTCAAAAAAATATTTAGAAAGTCCAAAAGTTTTTGGGTGGCACGAAAAATACATAATCTCTTCATCACTCCCACAGAAATGGTAAAAAAAAATCAGCCTCATTTTTTATTTTACGAATTTAACTTTTCACAGACACCAAAATTTTGTACCTTTTCTTCAATGTAATTTAGCTTATGACCAAATTCTGCGAAGCGATTTTTAAATTTTAAATTAATCGCGCAGGCAGAAACAATTTTGAAAAGATCATTTATTCCGCTGATCACTTGGCCCGGAAGTCGTCGAGAACACTTTTTCATTGCTTTGACTCGCTTTTTCTTCTTCTTTCGCTTACGGGCCAACTCCGTCCCGCCAAATCCGTCCCAGCCAAGTTTTGAGCAGCATAACTTCTTAAATTGTTGACCAAATCCAACAAACCTAATATCATTCGAAAGCTCTTCACAGGTTCTATTAGCCTACCAATAATTACAGAAAATGTCGAACTGTAAAAAAAGATTGAGATAAAAAACTTCGAAAATTTTGCCTTTTTTGCAGTTATCAACCGACAAGTTTTTTGTGAGCAGTTTAATCGTTTAGTAATAGCCATGAAATTCTTCTAAACATCAAGAGCTTTCGAATGATTATCAAGCATATTATGTTTGGTCAACTGAGAAAAAATATTACATGAGCTTTACAGGGACAAAGAATTGATAGGCTTCCTGTACCAAGAGTACCTTCATGGGCAAGATACCAATGAGGATATCTATCCATACAAATTTTCTATTGTGTTTTTGTTTGAGTTCGGGTCATTGGTTCGAAATTGGCAAAAATGGATGCTGTATTCGTGATCAGCGACCCCAAAAATGTTTTAAAACTTATTTTCATTAATTTATAAAACATATTTATAAAGCATCTAAAAATGTGTGCTAAAAGTATCATGTAAAGGAAATAAGTAGGGCTTCTTTTTTTAGGCAAATTCCTAAAATTTTGCGCACTTGATACGCAAAGATAAGCAAGAAAAACGCGTTTTCCGCTTGGTTTGGGGTGTCTACTAGAGATGCGCCGTGACTGAAAAACCCGTGAACCGTGAAACGTGACCGTGACCGTGAATTGACCCGTGAATCGTGACCGTGACCGTGAATTGGTACCGCGAATCGTGACCGTGACCGTGATCCAAAAAACCCGTGAAATTCCCGGTTTTCGTGACCGTGAATTTTTTTAGTTAAATTTTTCCCTGTCGGCGAATTTTTGAGCGAGTTTTAAAGAAGTTTAATGTTTTTATTTAAATGGGGTTATCCTTGAAACTTGACTTTTTATTTGTTTTCGCACAATATTGGTTGTTGACTTTGTTCAAAAAGTTTCCGGAATAGAGATTGGGCCGGCGGTGCCGATAGGCGCCGCCGGGGAAATTTTTGAAAATTTTATTCTGTTTCTTACCAAAAATTTCCCAAAAATGACCAAATGTCTCTATGAAAACAATATTTAATTCGTAAATTTTCGATTTTATCCAGTGTAAATTTTTCACGGAATAACCGTGAATTGGTACCGTGAATCGTGACCGTGACCGTGAGTGAAAAAACCCGTGAAATTCACGGTAACCGTGACCGTGACCGTGATTCACGGCGCATCTCTAGTGTCTACGATGACTTTTATAATGCCTATTTTTGCCTATTTCGTGGTTTTTGTGCCTAATGTGCCTATTTCAGAATTTTCGGAAAAATCTTTAATAAAAATGCAATAAAAAGGAAAAAGGCACCCCTAAGAAATGGCCCAAAAAATTTCAGAAAATACACCCTTAAAAATTGAAAAAATTTTCAAAAAAATGATCCCAAAATTTAATATATTTTTTTATTAATAAAAATTTTTAAATAAATCGCAAAATAGGGCGCCCCCACAAAATGTCCAAGCCACGAATTGTCCAAGCCACGAAATGTCCAAGCCACGAAATGTCCAAGCAACGAAATGTCCAAGCCACGAATTGTCCAAGCCACGAAATGTACAAGCCAGGAAATGTCCAAGCCACGAATTGTCCAAGCCACGAAATGTCCAAAAGAGTAAAAAACCAAAATGTCCAAAAGTCTAAAAAGCTCATAAAAACCGGAAAAGGAGTCTAATTAAGGGTTTTCGGGGTCGCTGAATACGAATAAGACATTTATATAGCCCCTTGCCTAACCCTAGACCCACCCGAATAAGAAAAATCTCAAAATTTGATTAAAATATGTGCTTTTTTTTTGTCTTCAGATTTTGCTATTCATTTAATTGATCAAATGATTCGCAATAAACTTGAAAGTCTAAAAAAGTCGGAAGAAGCTTTATTTGTCAGACCTTTCAAACCCAATGAGGAGGCCGTGAATTTTGGAGTGGAGATTGACGAACCGCATGCCGTGATAACTTCCGACAATGTTGAACAACAGACTTTGAAGTCTCAACAGTGACTTTTGAGCGCGGAAAAACCAATTTTGGGGGAGATTGCCTATTGTTGAACGATATGTTTGAAGCGCCGCAAAAATTTACTTTCTAAACTATTAAGGATTTCGATTCACACACCTCTCAGGAAATCGCTGGAGATGCACAAATCGCAGTTGCTCAACATATGTTAACATCACAAACAACGGCGAAACCGGAGTAAAAGAAAGTGTTGGTCTCGTAATTTGTACGGCGAGAAGACAGAATATGTTGAGGCAGTTCACAATACATTCAGGTAAAAAAATAAGATTTATATTTAAGTCATAATTATTTTTTCACAAAGATTCTCTCTTTGCCGCTTTTGCCGTCCACATTATCAGAAGAGCTTTCTCAATTATCTTGGCCGTCTTCTCCTCCTGGAATGCCAGTGTTCTTCCTTTATTTTCATCCATCTGCGACCATTGTTTGTTAAATTTACGCATTTATTTCCAAAAATTTAAATTTTAGCTACACTCGGGACAATAATTTCGATCTCGGAACACAGCTATGCGGCTACCCCTACAGTTCGGCATCGGCTCACCGGCACCATCAACTCTTACATGGTCAACCACTGAGTCCACGGGAGCAGCTTGTTCAATACTCGTTGAGCCCGCTATCGACTTCGACAGCGTCTTCAGGCAGAATTCTTGAATCAATTCATCCGTTTAAATTTAATAAAAAAATTCAGTTCCAGCATGGGAGGACGAAATCGTTCGGGCGCCACATTTTCCAATTCCGATGTGGAACATGCACTCACAGGCAACGTCTGTCCTCGCTCGTACAAACAACGGACTGGAAGCAACTCATCTTCATTTTATGGTCTTTAATTTATTAAAAGCAAATTGAAAAGAAACATTTAGAAAGGTCTCTGTCACCACCCCGCCCTCTCGGACTTCATTTGTGGGGTTAATGAAAGCATCGACAGACAGGTGGACGCTGCCCGATCAGCTCGCCATTTCATTCTCAAGCGACACAAACGATACATTGAAGGATTTCGAGAATTTTGATGATTCAATTGTCCCATGTTCCGTAACAGGGGTGTGCGAAAACCAAAAAAATAATTTTCGAAAACGAAAACGAAACGAAAATATTTATTTTTCACGAAAACGAAACACGAAACGAAAATTAAAAATTTCAAAACTCGAAAACGAAAACGAAACGAAAATTTTTTTTTTGGACGAAACGAAACACGAAAACGAAAAAATAGCCGTTTTCGTACGAAACGACACGAAAAACACGAAAATTTTTTTGAACTAATTTAATCCAAAAGTAAGAAGCATAAAATTTTATAATTGTATCCTCAAACTAATGTAATGAAGATCCGAGTAGATGGAAAAGCTGACGTGGCTCTAGTTCAGGGTACCGATCGGAAATTTTTCAAAATAAGAACACCAAGGCCAAGAAATAAGATTTTAGGCTCAAAAATAAGAACATTTGCAAAAAATTGCTTCAAATCTATTATTTTTACAATTTATTCGATCAAAATGTATTAAATATTATATTTTTAGTCTCCCATTATCGGTTTTAGCAATTTTGTGGAGGACATAAGCAAATCATAAATTTCAGTGTATTTCGGAATCAAAAAATCAGATTTTTAACATTTTTTGTGGCGTTTTTTCCAAAAAATTTTGGTGAATGGGTGAGGGGAGAGTGTCCGGCGGTGCCGATAGGCGCCGCCGGGAGAAAATATTAGCCAAATTTTTCAGTAATTTCCGTCTTTTTAAAAGAATTTCATGCGCGAAAATGAGAATTTGGCCGGCAAAAAACCTACATTTAAAAAAATACTGAAAATTTTAGGAGAATTTTGGGGGTCGGCGGTGCCGACAGGCGCCGCCGGGAAGAATTTTGGAATTTTCAATGAATTTTGTAAAGAAAAATATGATAATCTGTAGCAAACTTCCACGAGATTGCTTGTTTTTTCCCAAAATGGTCATTCTTAAGGGTGTAAATTTTTTCGTATTTTTCGTCCAAATTCCGTCTGACGAAAACGAAACGAAAATTCAAAATTTTAAAACTCGAAAACGAAACGAAACGAAAATTTTTTGACGGACGAAAAACGAAAACACGAAACTCAAAAAGTGACGAAAAAAGGGGACACGAAAACGACACGAAAACGACACGAAATTTCGCACACCCCTGTTCCGTAATGAATTTTATTGAATGTTTAATAAAATTAATTTTTTCAATGTGTGAAAAAAATTTGGCAGAATTTAACAGAAACGTGCCTTTGACCGATTTTGTTAAACAAAAATCGGTAATTCATTTTGGACTCATTAAATAATCTAATTCAATTGATTAAGGCTTCTGAAGAGAAACGGTGTCTCGCAGCAGAATTAACACTGGCCTACCATTGCGCTCGTCACAATTTCTCAATGAGTTCAGCGAATTGTTCATCTGATCTTTTTGGTGTGGTTTTTTCTGCCGATCCAGCAGCAATTGAATTTGCATCGAAACGGGACAAAACAACGGCATTAATTCGGGGTGAGTACACATTCTTGTTCCGAGAAAAACAAATTTTTAAGGAGTGCTCAGCCCACATTTTTTAAACAATCTTTGGATGAGATCAAAGAAACAGGGCGCTTTTCGATCGGAATTGACTCAACGTCAATGGACAACATTCGCTATTACGCGATTGTGATCAGGTAAAATAAATTTTAAGGTCATCAAAAACATTGTGAGACATCTGCAGATATTGGCACGGCGAGACAAAAACTGGCATTCTTTAAGTGTGTTCTGAGACAAACGAAAAAGCGTCGACATGGAAACGTTCCTGACGAGTTTGTTGGAACGCTGTGGACTCCCTTTGGCTCATTTTGTGTCCCTGTGTGCCGATAATACAACCGCAAATTTTGGTGGTCGAGAGCGGAGAGGACGAAACAATCTTTTTCATTTTCTAACCCAAAATGGGTATTAAGTTTCATTTTAAGCTTTATCGACTTTTAGAAAAGACAAATCTTGTTGGAATTGGCTGTTCAAGCCACATTTGCAACAACGCAATTGGTTACGCGGTTGAAAAATGCGACTACGACGTCCGTAATTTTTCGCGCACAATAGCTGATCACTTTTCCAATCACCCGGGGCGCTGGGAATTGTTTCAAGAAATGGCCGCCGAAGAAAATGTGATAATTTTTGGCATTGAGACGTAAAATTCCCGGTAATTTTAAGGTTATTGTCACATTTTTCCCGCCTATACTGCGATACGACGGATGTCTTTGGGAAGGACATTCAAACGGATTCGCGAAATGTGGACTGTACTTGAAAAGTACTTCCGATCACTGAGAGACCGAGATTGTCCCAAATTTCTTCGTCAAATTTTTGATGATGAATTGACGCCACGATCAGAAGAATGGAAAGTGGTTGCGTGTTTTATGTGTTTCGCATTCGATCAGTTCAACCAATTGAATTTGATTAGTCAGGTGGTATTTAGAAAATTATATGATTAATTAAAACGTAATTCAGAAACCGACACCTCCGTTTCCCATTTTGGCCAAACAAATTAAAACATTAAAGACGAAGCTGGAACTTTCATTGAATGAGGAATTTTATGGGGAAGAGACCAGTGAACTTTTGAAACAATTGGAAAATGATGGCGCGATTTATCAAAAAAACAAATTTTAGCCGCCTTTAAGGTGCTATTTAATTAAATATTTGTTTTAGCTTTGATTTTTCAGCAATTTTACGAGGACGCGTATGAGTATTTGGGCAATTGGTCGCGGCAATTCTCCGAGACAGATGAAATGATCGGAGACTGGGTCATTTTCGAGTCTGAACCATCATCTGAAAAAGTTCGAAAGGCGTATAGGCATTTTTGTGGGACGACAGCTGATGAAATGGATGCTTTGTTTGGGGAAATCGCTGAGTTGAAACAAACGCTGAAGGAGCTCCAGGGCGACCGGTTCAACAAGGAAAACGTTGATGAAAAATGGGCGGCTATTTTCAAAAATCCCAATTTTGTCCTGCTCAAATCACTAGTCTCTGCAATTCTGTCAATTTTCCCTTCTAATGCATTTTGTGAATCAGTCTTTTCTGTTCTGAAGAACATCAAAACGGACGAGAGAAACAGGATAGGCATGCCTTTGTTAAACTCATTAATTTCAATCAAATTCAATTCAAAAATTTCGTGCCAAAAAGTTCACAATTATTTTCTTTCAATGCCAAATTTGCTCAAACAGGTGAAAAGCGGTGATAAATATATTGTTTAAATGTTATTGACCTTTTTTTACAGAGAATAATTGGCTTAAAAAATTGCCGGGTTTTTTGCCGGGTTTTTGAAAATTTTTGCCGGGTTTTTGCCGGGTTTTTCAACTCGCGCGCCCGGTTTTTGGGTTTTGGCGATCGCATCCCTGAATTCGAATCACATAGAAGCATTAAAAATTTGTCGAATTATGGTCGCCATTCGATTAGAAATTAAAAATTTATTTTCCTATTTCATGGTTATATTTGGGTTTAGGGTTAGGCAAGGGGCTATATAAATGTCTTATTCGTATTCAGCGACCCCGAAAACCCTTAATTAGACTCCTTTTCCGGTTTTTTATGAGCTTTTTAGACTTTTGGACATTTCGTGGCTTGGACAATTCGTGGCTTGGACATTTCGTGGCTCGGACATTTCGTGGCTTGGACATTTTGTGAGTCAGCGCAAAATAAGCATTAAATAGGCACAAAAACCCTAAAATAGGCAAAAAAAAATTATTAGCTTTTTTGGTATTAAAACAAGTAAAAACTTAATATTTCAATTGTATAATGAAATTATTAAATAAGGACAAAATTTTAAACCAAAAATTTTTATTAATAAAAAAATATATTAAATTTTCGGATAATTTTTTTGAAAATTTTTTCAATTCTTAAGGGTGTATTTTCTGAAATTTTTTGGGCCATTTCTTAGGGGTGCCTTTTTCCTTTTTATTTATTGTCTTCAAATTTGGCTGTCGCTGGACAATTGCGAAGTTCGACCTGAACCAGCTACCATCTTATATGTTTTTGATAAATCGGAAGCCTGAAAATAAAGAAATAAAAAATCAAAAGACTATTATTAACACCTTGGTGCCAAATACAAAGCGCTCCTCGGATTGTTTCGCCACGTTTGAATTGAACAGGCTCACAATTTTCTTCATCATCGCTCGAAGCGACGTTCAAATCGTTGCTGGTCAAAGTGCCTTCCATTTGTTGTTCTGCATCTGTCCTCTCAACATTCCAAACGCTGTATTATAGGCGAAATGAATGTTTTTGGCTTAGTAGGCGAAATGACAAGTAGGCGAAATGTCAGTAGGCGAGATGAATAGTAGGCGAATGTCAGTAGGAAAATTGTCCGATTTTACCTTAGTAGGCGAAATGAATGTTTTTGGGTTAGTAGGCGAAATGTCATGTATCCTACCTTGTCAGTTTGGAATTTTTAAGTCAAACCCAATGCAAATAATCAAAAATTTGAGTCCGGGATTCTGAATAAGGCAACCTATGGTCAAATTGTGATCAGCACCCTCGAAACCGCCCTATTGGTGATTTTGAACCAATTATATAAAACTTAATTAGGGACCAAAATTATGCACCATTGCTCACCATTGCATTAGCACGGTACTTTGAAAGAAAATGGCATAAGTTATGTATATGCACAATGAAAGGCAAATTAAAATTTTTTGGAAATTTTTTGAGGTTTTTAAACATTGGCGCCGAAAAAGCCATTTTATATAGGGCGCCGAAGTGGCCACGCCGAAAAACCACGCGCGGAAAAACTCGCGCCGAAATGGCCGCGCCGAAGTGGGCGGTTCCCCCCGATTTCGAACCAAAAGTCGAAAATTCATTTTTCATCAAAATCCACGTTTTTGCACAAATCGGTGATGAAAATGTTTCGAAGAATTAATGCAAGCCTGGGCGCAGTATTGGCCTATACCGATTCTTTTATTATCTTCTAGCGAGTAATTTACTTCACTTCTGCCATAGTCATTGTTTTTTTAATTTAAGCGATTTTGGGTATAGAATGTAATTTTTATAAAAATGAATTTAAGACTTTTTGTTCGAGTCCGAGTTTTGGATTCGAATTGGACCAAAATGGATGCCAGAACCGGTTTTCCCGACCCCGAAAACACCTAAAAAGCAATTTTGCGAATAAACGTGAATTTTGTGAAAAATTAATTTTCGACTTTTTGTTCGAATCCAGGTTTGGGATTCGAACTGAACCAAAATGCATGCCAGAATCAGTTTTCCCGACCCGAAATCCCTAAAACAAACAGATAACCGTAAAGTACCCTTCTTTTATCTTTCTTCACATTCCTCTTTCTCTTCATCATATTTGTGTTCAGCGTGCCTGAAAAACCCCCTAAAAAGTTTAAGCGTATGAATTTTATTCCATTTTTACTTGCCAATGAAATTGCGTACGTTGAGAGTCGCCTCCGTATCCTTAATCGGATGTTGCGGGGTCGTGCCTTGTCTCCCGAGGGACGTCGGGGCGCCCTCGCCGCACGTCGTCGGATGCTTGTACGGTGGCTTGAACTTCGCCAGCAAATCGTCCCTTACGAAAATGAGCAAATTGAATGGGAGCGACAGAGACAGAGGGACGATCAAAACGACGATAGTGACGATAGTGACGAGGTTTTTTCATGTTTTCCCTTTATTTTGTGGGTCTTTTGGTTACATGACCACAAAATTTGAAAATTTAAGTACGTAACTTTCTTAGAAGCATCCAATTTATCAATTTATTTTATGGTCATGTAATTGAAAATGTTTTTTGCAGTATGAACCGAAACGCAGCAAATCTTCTCCAAGCATTGAGAGAACAAGTGGCGGACGGTCAGTGTGAAAGTGTTATTGGGGACACGGCGGAGAAGATGGAAAGTGCGCGGGACCACGTGGACAGGGAATTCATTCTGAAGAGATGGGAGGCGAGTGACGGACAGACCGCCGAACATTTTTGGGCAATTTTAAGGCATGGAACACGGGCCAACACGACAACATTGAGGAAGAAGCGGGAACCGAACAGACAGCGGCGGAGGCAATCAAAATACTCAAAAAAATGGAGCAGGAATGGCAACAACCGCGCACAATTTCCAACAGCCGAGCGAGAAGTCTGGACGAAATCTCATTCACTTCGGTAAAATGGGAATTAATTGTTTTAAAAAAACATTGAATACCAAAAAGAAACTTTCAGTTCGTCGAGTCGATTTCAAAGCTTAACATTTCGAAAACATCCGAAGAAGCGGCGAAGAATGGCGACCAGGGGGAGGAAAAGGTGGAAATAAAATAAAAGGACAGAATGGCATTTGGGCTTATTAACGGAATGGCATTTTGGGTTATTATTTTATTAATAATTGTCAGAAGCAATGAATGGCGACAGCGGCGAAAATGGCAAATACACCGACGAAGCCGAAAACGAAGGCAATCTGAACAGATCGGCAATTTGGCAGAAGGAGAGGCGCAGGAACAAAAGGTGAGGAGATGGGGAAGAGAACAAACAATCGAAAATAATTGGGAGGAGCCATTATTTAATTAACTTTCAATTAACACTTTTAAAAGAAATTTTCATTTTAAGCGATGGCATTGCCAACAATTTGATGGGAAGCGAACCGACGCAGCAGCAAACAGCGGAGGGCATTCAGCAAAGTTTGCTGAACAGTGTAAAGGACGCATGTGAGAAAATGGTAGTTGAACCCACTCCTTTTGATTTCTCTGCCTTTACAACAATTAATGGTTAAAATTAATTACAGAACGGCTTAATGCAGTCGAAGGCGAATGACTTGCAGATTTATAATGCGGCCAATCGGAGGTAGGTCCCCCCCCCCCCCCCCCCCCCTCCCCCGCTTTTCCAATTCCCTTTTCTTTTAGCGTTCCGTCCTCTTCACTCCGTGTCGTCACGTTCTCTGTTGCCAAAAATATGCCGAGATTCTTTCCAAGAATGCCCAATTTGCAAAAGACCTTCTAAGAAATTGCTCATTTACCTTGGATAATTTGGCTGTAAAAGGCCAATACATAATTTTTGCCTTTTGTTTCAATGTTTCCTTTGTTTATTTATTTATGGCTTTATGCATTTTGTTCTTTTAATTTCTGCCGTTTTATTTAAATGATGAAAGTGGTAAATGTTTGCGTTCACTACAGTTTATTCTGAAATACTTATGTACATTATTTGCTTTTTCAAAAATTGCTAAAATCCGCCGTTCCAATTAGAAGGGTTCTTCGTTTTCTGGGTCCTTTTGCCAATGCTGTTCCTTTTTTTCTCGACCATTCAATGCTTTGATGCCCCCTTCAACTCTCACCGGTTCACTCCATCCCAGCAACCGTGGCGCTTTTGCCTGGTGAACAAATGCCAACCAACGCCAATCAGTCAACAATTTTACCAAACAAATTTTTGCAGGAGTGAGAATGGCATCATCGCATTTGGGTGTCATTCCGTTTTGGCATTTTTTGATGTGCGAAGATTGGAAGTGTTCCAAACCGTGGACCTTCACAGCACAGCAATCAATTTGGCATGTTTTAACGGGTGTTTGTGTCTAATGAAGTCTTCAAAAACCCTTAATTTTGGGTTTTTTTTTTTACATTTTTGGGCGAATTTCCCTCCGCCTCCCTCAAATAAAATTTTCGAAAAAAATATATTAAATCTCCAAATTTTAGATCTGTTGGAAGCCCAGTTCCAATGAGTTGCTTTTGCGCTGTGCCTCTTCAGACATTGGCGGAAACATTGTCGTCTGCGATGTGCTCGAGGGCCGCCAGTGCGCAATGTTTCGCAACTCAAACACGCCGGTCTCAGGTTTTTACGGGACTGATGTCAGGGTTTTTACTAGGCATAGTGATAACCGGGATGTTTGAGAGAAAGGGGTTAATACAATGGCAAAACCCGGAAATTTCAAATCAGCCAGGACAGGCCGGGTTGGCATTTACAAAAACTGCCGGTTTCCGAGCCCGACCTCTCCAAAATTGGTCAAACAGAATTTTTCTAAATTGCCGGACCGGTATAAAACGCAAATATTAAAAATATGTCAACAAAGGAACGCTAATGAGAGAAGACCCATCGAACTCATTTGGTATGCTTGGAAGGAAAGATGGCAATTAAAACAAAAAAAAAAATTTTTTGAAAATTTTTTTCAGATTTGCAATGGCTGTGTTGGCCCGATGTGAGTAGAGATTTTCTCGCCTCTCTCCATTCCAACAATGTGCTCATTGTGTGGGATGTGGGCAAAAAGGAGCGCCTTTGGGAGCACCGTTTTGGCACGTCCGTCTTCAAATTGAGCATCGACCCGTTCGACCATTCCAGGATTGCCCGTAAGACAATTTCTGGGTTTTACATTTAGAATTAGAAAAATTTCATTTTGTGCATAAGAGATATGTGCTGACCACCTGAAAAATATCAGAAAACGGCATTCCGACGACTGGAAGATTTTTGGCAATCGAAATTCTGACGGCTAAAAAATCTCGATACGGAATTCTGAGCCCTACATATCTCGAAATCTGCATTTTCAAGACATTCCTGTTGCTGCATGTAGTTTCTTAAATAAAACCTTAGATGGATTTTCCAAAAATTTAAATTATCATGACTTTTTTAAGTGTCCTCCCAATGCGCCTCCGTTTTGCTCGTCCATGGCTTTTCACCATTTTCTGCACTTTCTTCTGCAGCCGAACCATCACCATCTTCATCATCATCAGCATTGTCCAACACCAACAATCAAAGGTTGTAAAAAGGGGGAAATTTCATAAAAAAATGATTTCTTAATAAATTTTCCCAACGGTGCATCTTTTGATGGGCACTTTTTTATTGTGTTTTAATAATATATCACCAGGCTGACCACCACTCTCCAACTGGAGCCAAAGACGCTGAATGCAATTTGTGGTCACCAATAACAGCAGTTGCAACACAGGTTAGGCCTCCTTTGGCGCACTCATTGAACGTCCGGTGAATATGCGGCTTCAAACCAAAAAGTGGGGGAGCAGTTTCGGTGTCATGGCAACTCGTACAAAGGCAACTCGTACGGTTTTAAATTGGTGTGGCCATAATTTTCTTTTTAGTCGGCCAATTTCTTAAAACTTGGTATCATTCTTAAGTCATCTCTCAAAGAAGTTACATTTTAAAGAACATTAAAAATTCACAAAAGCAGACTTTTTCGCAATTTATAAATTATAACTTTTTTGTGAGATGCTTAATCTCTTAGCTTCTGCTTAATCATCGCTTCTAAACATGAAAAGCATTCGAATGATACCAAGTTTTAAGAAATTGGTTGACTTAAAAAAAAGTTATGGCCACACCCATTAAAAATTGTACGAGTTGCCATTGACCCAGCAGTTTCCCCCCCCACCCCGTTTCTTTTTTAAAATTTTTGAAAAAAAAAATTATACTTTTTTTTTTATTTTATAAAAAATTTCTAACAATTAGATTTTTTAAAAAAAATTTAATTTAATTTTTTTTTGGGGGGGGGGGGACAACGTAGTGCATCCACCAAAAAACACACAAAATTTCCCTCAACCTGTGGCAACCCACTCATGCGGTAGCAACACAACAAACCCCATTAAAACCGTTGCATTTACAGCAAAACGTAGACACACATTGTGCAAATGGTGCACAGTCCGGCAGCTGAACATCACCTCATTGTGCTGTTCCCCAACGAAATTTGCCTGGTCCAAACGCAACATTGCCAACTTGTTTACAGCGCTGTGATTGACGCCGGTTCACCGCTCTTCCAGGTGCTTAATTGTATGATGGTTCACCTTCAAAAATGGGACAGAAATTTTCTCGTTAAAAATTTATAAAAAAAAGTTGTTTTTCTGGAAAATTCATGGGTACCCCTAATTTTGTTTAAATTTTCAAAAAAAAAATGTCAAAATTTCTGAAAAACGTTATTTTTGAAATTTGTGTTTTGGTCATAACTTTAAACAAATGATATCACTCATTAAATTCGGATACCCAAAAAACCGTGCTGTCGCCCAATTGTCCCTTTTCCAACATTTTGCTTCGCTGATTTAAGAGTCACTTTATTTCAAAATTAAAAAAAATCCATTACCCTATTTAAATTTCTTTTTCAATTGCAGGTGTTGCCCTGTGCTCGTCGTGACGCCCTGTTCCTGGTCCATCAGAATACGCTGTGCTCCTTTCGCACTGCCCATTTCCGCTTGGCTGACGAACGGATGAGCGCCTCGTTGGCCTTTGTCCGCCGTTGCGTTGCCGAATCGACGCAACGCCAATCGGCACGGGTCCGTCTGATGGGCGCCGCGCTGTGTCCGGTCACACAGTCAACCGTGGCACTGCTGTTGAACACCGGCCGAATTGTTGTGCTGAAGTTGGTGAGCCGTGACAAAAATTGCCAAAAAAAAAATTCGGGGAGCGGCGAGAAACAAATGCACCTTTAGTACTTACAATTAAGTGTCCCCTCTATAAAAAGCAATACCAAAAATTTCTTTCCATTAAAAAAAAACCAAATTTAACTTCTCCCGTTAGGAGACAGTTTCGCATTGTTTGGAGCCCTATCGGATCAGGACAATTGATGACATTCTCCAACAAACTGACGACGATGACACTGATGATGAGGCACTTGACAGTGAAATGGACAGGCATCAGCAACTGAGGTACCCAGGATTTTGTGGCACGGGCGACGAATACCCTTAGAAAAATTTGATCGGCATATATTTTTTTTTTGTTTTTTAAAATTTTTTCCTGGAACTTTCTTTGGTTTTTAAATTAAAAAATGATGGCATTTTTAGCCTGGTTTTCCTCAAAAAATATGAAAAATTAAATAAAAATTCCATTTTTTCCCTATCAGGCTCACTCAATACGGTGTGTACAATCCGTTGGGCACAAGTGTCACCGTGGTACGAATGCGTCCCATGGAGGACATGGTCGGCAGGGGTGGTCCACCGCCACAATGCCAACCCGTCGAACAACAACAACAAATCGATACCGACCATGACAGTGGCATTTGTACAATATCAGCACCACCAGTGATGGCGACAACAATTTTTGACGGCACTTTGGCACCACATTTGGCCGCGGTTGGCACCAGCACTGGCTGTATCCATTTGGTGTTTTCTGGAAGAATTGAGCGCGACCGGCAGGTAGTTTTTGAAAAAAAACGCTAGAAAAATTTTTCTAAATTTTTTTGTCCCCAGTTTTTAATAATGGAAAATTCGGGCAAACAAGTTCTAATCCCAAAAAGGTGCACTCATGTTCGGTCAAATGCCTTGAATGGTGTGGTCCAAACGCATTCATTTCGGCCGCCTATTTGTCCTCGTTGAGTGCCTCGTCCTCCACCGTTCGCAATGACATTTTCATCACCGACATTCGGACGGGCACCAAACGACGAGTACGGCCTGAACAGGAGGAGGGCCCTGTTGAACTGCTCCGTGTCAGCCATTACGGGTCCGTTTTTAGGGGGTGGACAAATGAAACTTTGGAAAACTGAGGGCTATAATTTTTATTTTAAAATCAGAGACCGGGATTTTGAAAAAGACGGGACTGGGATTTGGCATTGGGTCAGGATTTTAGGGATTTTAAGTCCCATTTTTCCATGATTCACGGCCCCGATGTTTTCCTCCCATCCAGTCTCTATTAGAAATATTATTTTTTAAACCTATTTATTCCCGTTTATGATTTATTATATAATCATAACACTGCACTGTTTTCAGCTGTGTGAATTACAAAAAATGCTAATTTTGCTAAAATTCTAAAAAATAATAATTTTAGGCCCAGCATCCAACCTCTGTTGTGGTGTGGGACACTGAACGGTTGCAGTCGCTGTTTTCACTGCAAAAACCGGGCCACAGCATCATCGACATTGACATGTGCGGACTGAATCCGGGTACTCAATTATACTACAGTTTTTTCTATTTGGTTTTTTAATCGGTTTTCTCTGACTGTCTGTCAACTCTCTCCCTCTTCTCCCCTTTCTCTCTCACTCTCAAATTTTAACTAAAAACCAAGTTTAGTGTACATTGCGTCTGATGGGATGTTTCGTTTTGCATTTTCGGACACGGATGAGAAAAGTCGCACCAACAACACAAACCTAAACACATTGCCGCCACTCATCGAATCCGGTCCCGATTTTGTGCCAACAATTTATTAAGTTTTTTTGTCAGACATTCCCCTGTTGTTGCGCCCGTCGTACTGTCAAGCATTGCTGTCATTGTTGTCAACTGACACACAACCGGCGGTGGCGGAACAGAACAACAACAACAACGACGACACAACCACCAAGTCCAACCAAGAAAATGCTGTCCCATTTGGTGGTGACCATGATGGCCACCAATTGCACACATTTGACGACCCGGACATTGGCCATTTGATCAACCGTTTGTCCGCCAAGTGCTGCCGAACACCGTTGGACCGTGCCATTGTCCTGCACCAATTTGTCGGCCAACAAAGTTTGGCTGACCTTGGCCGGGTTGTCCAATGTGCGGCGACGACGACAATTTCTACCGTTGGAGATGGAGATGACACAGCAAATCGACCACCACCGCCACAATTGCGTCAGCCAATGTTGCCACCGAATTTGATGCTTTTTTGGCCCAAAAAAGCGTACCAAGTTTGTTCATTTCTGTAAAGCATCATTTTAATGCCTATTTTGTGCACTTTTTACAGAAACGCGTTGAACGCTTCACGCGCTTATTGCTGTCCACATTTCGCACAGAACGCCAATTGGAAATGGCAATTGAAAAATGTGTGATTATGCGAAAGGTCACATTTTCAATGGCAATTTTATGTTTCTTAAACTGGAATTTCAAAAAAACAAAAAATTTTCTTCCGGTACTCACTTTTCCGTCATTTAATTGGGTCGCTTTTTCCATCATTTTATCCCTAAAATGAAATTTAACAATGCTTGTTCAGAATGATTTGGCTCTTTACTACCTGCTCAACAATGACCATTGGCGTTCGGCGGTGACGCCGCAACCGCCGCCCGTGGCGGTGACGCGCGGTTGAACGCGTTCCGCGCCTGCACTCTGTCCGTGTCGTTTGCCACGGAAGAGTCGCGCTGCCTCGTCAAGCTGACTGCAACCAATCTGATCGCCTCCAATTTTGTTTCTGGTCCGTTTATACCCTTACCACAATGATAACCAAATTCTAAGAAAATCTTCGAAAAAAACAAAAAACAAAATTTCTTTTAAAAAGAACCAAATTTAAGGAAAAATGGGTATATTTCACAGATCAAGGCAAAACTTTTTTGAAAAATTTCAAAGGCCGCGAATTTGGGCATTGTCCTGCGGAAAACTAACCCCAAACACCACCAAGAAGCAAAAATTAATGCCTACAAATCGGAAAATAGGGAACCCCAGGGTACGGATCCGGTTCCGTTAGAACAGGACTTTTAGTCCGTAATTCTGTCCAACAGGACCATCTTGAAAATCCATGACCGGGTTTTCTTCCCCCAAATTTACGACCCTGACACATACAATTGTTAACTTCAGGAAATGTTTTCAAATTCGAACAAAAATAATCGCCCATTTTTCTTGTCAAGGATCCCGTCTTGGAGTTGGACGCGGTTGTCTACACAAAGGGACCGGGCATGGGAGCACCGGTAGAAAAGCAAAATTAAAATCAAATTTTAATTTTTTATTTTTTTAGCTGCAGGTAACCAATTGAAAATGATGCTCTTCATGTGGTTTTGGGGGGTGCACTTGGCAATTATATGTAATTACGAGCTGCAAATCCATCCCCTCACCCGAAAATGTATAAGAAAATTTACAAAAAAAAAACAATCAAAAAAATTTTTCTAGCGAATCTTCAAAACTTTTATGACGAATTACTGTTTTTCCAAAAAATGGCTTGAAATTTTTTCTTGGAATTTTCTTTTCAAAAAATTTCTAAGTTTGGGAATTTTAAAATTAGGGCGGGGGAAACGATGGGGCTGGGAGGGGGAAATGAAATGCACCCAAAAATATGTACCATGGCACTTTTTTAATTTGTTTTCCGCTTTCTTTGCGATGGCATATCCCTCTGTGCCAACATTTTTATTGTCAGGTGGGCGCTGTGGTGGCACGAACGCTTGGCCAACTGTGGGCAAAGCCAATTCTGCCGGTCAACCATTGCATTGGGCACATTGAAATGGGCCGACTGATCACCGGTGCCGAGAATCCGGTGATTTTGTACGTCAGCGGCGGCAACACTCAGGTGGGGGAACATCAATTGGTTCTCCCCCTACCCCCGAAAATTTTTATATTTTTTTGAAATTTTCTTTAAAAAATTCGGGTGAGGAGAAAGAAGTACTTCCCTCACAATCAATGAAGGATGGACATTTGGATCATCGAGATTTCTTTTTTTAGTTATAATTAGGTTTTTTATAAAATATCAAAAATTACTCAAAAAAATATTTGAAAACCCACTCTGTCGGGTATACAAAAACATTTTTTAATGTATAAACGATTTTTTAATAGGCTATGAAATTTTCCCTGTGCTATATGCAATTTTGGCCCAGGTGATCTCCTACTTGAATCAGTGCTATTGCATTTTTGGCGAAACGTTGGACATTGCCGTCGGCAACTGTTTGGGTAATTTTTTTGCAACAACTTTTGTTTTTTCCATCACTCCTCAATTTAGCATTTTCGGTCCTAATTTAAAAAAAAATAATTTATTTACCCAAAACTTTAATTTTTTGAAAGATCGCTTTGCGCGTGTGCTTTGCCTGTCCAACGAGCCAAGCCCGGGCCACAACATTGAACAGTTGGCCAAGCAGGGCACCAAATTCTACCCGTTGCCGTACGCCGTCAAGGGCATGGACCTGTCACTGTCCGGCATTCTGTCACACATTGAAAAGGCGGCGCCCGCACTCATCCGCTCCGGCGCGTACACAGCCGCCGACCTGTGCTACTCACTTCAGGTGTGTACTGCTCGCGGAACACCAAAACAAGAAATAAGGAATTTTCTAATTCCAAAAAAATGAACTATTTTTTAAATTTCGCTGCGTGTAACAAAAATAAAATGGCCGTGAATTGGTCTCCACAAGCCTAGACAAAGCTTTGCACCGTCCATGAAAATTGAGTTTGCCGGAAATTTGATTAATTTTTTTTTTTGAAAAAACTTCCTAACCCCCCCCCCCCCCCATCTGTAGTGTATACCGTATCCCCACACCCACACAGGAGACAGTGTTTGCCATGCTCGTTGAAATCACTGAACGCGCGATGGCACACAGCGGTGCCGCCGAAGTGCTCATCGTCGGCGGGGTCGGCTGCAACGAGCGACTGCAACAAATGATGGACACAATGGCACAGGAACGGGGCGCCAAACTGTTCGCCACCGACGAACGCTTTTGCATTGACAACGGCGCAATGATTGCGCAGGTGTTTTTCAGCAGGGGTGGCATATAGCAAAGCACGGCTTCTAATTTGATCTTTTGTTTTTTTGTGCCTCGGGGGATCGTTCCCCTCAAAATTTTTTAATAGAAAGCAATTTCCTTTTTTAAAATCGTGAGAGAATTTTGAAATTCACTAACAAATAAATTAGGAAGGAGATTTATGATTTATGACAAATTTTCTCATTTTTCTTCACAAATTTTAAAATTTTCTCTGACCAAGACTGCCTTGTCTGTCATCGGCACTGCCGCTTTTTTAAGCTGAAACCCTTTAAAATTTGCATTTAACAAATTAAATCTAAGCCATGCCCTGGGGGGGGGGGAGGGGGATGATGGGAGAATAATGGCGGGAGAGGCATCATCCCCGGATAGATCTTTGAAGGGCTTTCTTTTTTAAATGCTTCGTCATCCAATTCCAATGATTTTGTTTTAGGCCGGATGGGAAATGTATCGTGCCGGACTCAGAGCATCGCTTAACCAGGCAATTAATTCATTCACTCACTAATTGCCATTTTTATCATTTTTTATGAAAATTATTTTTCAAGTGCACTTATACACAACGTTACCGCACTGATCAGGTGAATGTGTGTTGGAGGAAATGATATTTTATTACATGCTTTTTTTGTTGTTTGATTTCTTTCGTTATTTTTACCAAATTTTCCGTTACAGATTTTGTCTTTTTTGTTGTTGGTAATTTTTCTCATTTGAATTAAACAATTATATAAAATTCGATGGATCAACCCAATTGTTTTCCATGGGTTGAAGTTGAAATTTGCGGCATCTATGCCCATTAAATCAGTTTAACATAATTAATGTTTTTTTAATTTTTAAATGGAGGCGCATAAAAAGTTTTAAAAATAACAAAAAATATTACCTCTCTCGACGCATTAGAAAATTAAATGTGAGATTTGAAATAAATTTATACAATTTTCTTTCTTTTTTTTGTATGGCATTGGCATTTTTTTCTGATGGATTTGACTAATCCAATAGATGGAATTGCGGCGGCATTATTAGGGCATGAGGACACAAAAACAACAAATATAAATAATCCGCAAATGTTCCATTTTCGCAACCAATTTTCAGTGTGTACGTGTGCTTTTGCCACGGCACGCCGGCCGCAGATTAAAGCCAAAAAAGAACATTTTTAATTAAATGCGGAGATTTTTGCCGGCGGGCGATAAAAAAAATGTCTGGCATTTGTGACGAACGATGGGCGACGATGGCACACTTTTCAACTTTTAATGAACCATTGATTTTTAGGAAGGGAGACAAAATTTGTTAATTGGTTAATTAGGTCTCCCCCCCCATTTTTGGCAAAAAATTTTTCTTAAGCATGAAGAAGCATATCCCCTGGAGTTTTCGGGATCACTTATCCATCAATCCGGCAACCGTTTTCTTCGATCAATCCGGAACTCAAACAAAAAACATAAAAAATTAAAATAATTTCGTATTTGTGGTCTTTTGGAGGTTCAAATTACTTCTAAATGGAATTGATTCTATGATCCTGAAAAGCACCCAAAACAACTTTCTTTGAAAGAGAAAAAAAATATTAGAAAAATTGGCACAAATTTTCCGGCATTTTCCAAAAATCTTAATTAGTACATTTTTAAATATTAAATTTGTGCCTGATAAATCAGGGCTTCGATTTGTTCTTATTTCTAAGAAATGTTCTGATTTGGAGGGTCCAAATCTTAGAAAATGAAAATGTTCTTATTTCTAAGAAATGTTCTGATTTTGGGCTATTGTTCTTATTTTGTTCTTATTTCTAAAAATTCTTCAGAAAATTTGTAATTTTATGGCGTAATGTCACTTAGATTTTCAAAATTTTTCATGTCGGCGCCTATCGGCACCGCCGGCTCCACAAATCCTCTTTTTCTAAAAAAATTGGCCCAAGATCGCAAATTATGGTCATTTTTTGGACAAAATTTGTTAACAAATTACATTAAATTTTCAAAAAAATTTTCCCGGCGGCGCCTATCGGCACCGCCGGCGGACCTCTCCCCTCGCACATACACCAAGTTCTTTGGAAATAGCGCGCCGCACAAAAAACGTTTTGAGAAACAACTAAGTCTTCGCTTGGCCTTATTTGCAAAATTGGCCTTTTTTGATGAAAATCTGTTAACAAATCAGAACGAAATTACAAAAAAATTTCCGGCGGCGCCTATCGCGGAACCCGTCGGTTGGGCCCTCACGATTGGGCCCCCACGTTTGGGCCCTCACGTTTGGGCCCCACACGTTTGGGCCCCAGCATGTTTTTCCATGATAGCTTTTTTCTTTGCCATCCAAATCCAACATTCTTGGTATCATTCGAAAGCTCTTAACATGCTCTATTAGCCTTGCCAAAAAACGAAAAGTTTTTTGGCTTTTAAAAAAGTTTTTAAGAAAAAAATTTCAAAAATTTTAACTTTTTTGCAATTTTCATGTATAACTTTTTTAGTAATTGTCTAATCGCGAAGCAATAGCTTAGAAAAAGCTTCTATGCATGTTAAGCTTTCGAATGATAACAAGTTTATTGGATTTGGGTGACAAAGAAAAAAGTTATAGTGGAAAAATATGCTGGGGCCCAAACGTGGGGGCCCAAACGTGAGGGCCCAAACGTGGGGGCCCAATCGTGAGGGCCCAACTGACGTAGACCGGCCTATCGGCACCGCCTGACCCTCTCCCTCGCCCATTTTCCAAGATTTTTTTGGAAAAATTTTAAAAAATCTAGTTTTTTTAAGTTAGTCATTCGTGATCACGAATGACTAAAACTTACGACTTGCTAATTTCCTCCCAAAATTGTAAAAAGCGATAATGGGAGACGAAAAATATTAATTTAATACATTTTTGATCGAAAACCCGAAAAAATAATTGGTTTAAAGAAATTTTGTAAAATGTTCTTATTTTTGACCCTAAAATCTTATTTTTTGGCCTTGGTGTTCTTATTTTGAAAAATTTTCGATCGAAGCCCTGTGATAAATGTCTGAATGGAATGGACTGTGCCTTCAGTCACACTGAGCAAATTTTCATCATTGACCACCGGAACAACAACACATTACGAAGGGCAAAGGCGAAAACCAACAACGGCGGTGGCATGGGAATTTTGGGTCATGTTCGCCAAGGTGTGCCAACAAAATTTTGAATTTTGTATTATTTTCCTTAAAAAAGCATTGGCCCAGTCGCCGCAAGTGCACGTCACAGCTCATTGGCTGTTGGCCTCCAGCAAAAGTGAAAATGACATCGTTTTGGTGGGTATAAGTGTTCGGTCCGAGGGATTTGTTTAAGTCCAATTAAATATTTATTTATTGGAGAAGGAAAAGAAAAGTCACAACAATTTGGGGAACAAATATATAAAACAAAATGAATAAAGGGAAGACACTAATAAGAGGGAGAAGGGGGCATATTTATGGGCGAGGGAACAACATGAAATGGGATGGGAAATCGATTGGCATAATGTCAATGAAATTCAAAGCTTCGGCGGCAGTGCCCCGAACACCTCCCCCCTTAAGCGCGGTCCCGATGTTACGGTGAGAAGCGCTGAGGTGGACGGCGATTTCGCTGAGGGTACCGTCGTTGCTTTTCATGGTCAATTTGACCTCCCAAATTTTCCTGTTCGCCATTCGGGTCCTCCAATGGCATTTCCACTGGCAATTCCCTCTGATCCTCAACAGCAATCGGTCTTGGGATGTCGAAGGCATCGAGCATCACCGAGAGCTGATCATCGGAGTCGGACGTCTTTCGGGAACGAAGCTGGTTGGCGTGGTAGCGCCCTGATCTTCCATCGGCGAATGCCACGTCGTAAATCACACCAGTTCGCTTTGAAACTTGGCCCTGTTGCCAATTTTGGGAAATTCGGTGGCGGGCAAAAACTTTGTTTCCGACTGAAAATTCCCTTAATTTCGTTCCAAATCGCTTATTGAAGCGTTTCGCCATTTCAGCGTCTCTTTCGATGGGTTGTGCTGGTGGCGGCCGCAACAAATCCAAAGTTGTGCGGGGTTTTCTCCCCAGGAACATTTCAGCAGGTGTTATGCTGTTTGGCAACGAGTCATTTGGAGTTGTTCGGTAACTTACCAAGAAAGTTTCGATGATTTCTTTGCTTGGGGCTCCCTCCTCTTTCAATTTTCGAAACGTTCTTTTGAACGTGTCCACGAAACGTTCGGCCTGGCCGTTGGACATCGGATTATACGGCGCTGAAAACAGGTGGTTGACACCGTTGACGGCCATAAATTTGGCAAATTCGTTGCTCGTAAATTGGTTGCCATTGTCAGACACCAAAATTTCCGGGATGCCGTGTCGGCTGAACGAATATCGAAGTTTTTCGATTGTTGCCGCTGTCGATTTTGTGGCCATTTCGAATACCTCCGGGTATTTCGAAAAGGCATCGACGATGATCAGATATTCCTTGCCGAAAAATGGTCCGGCATAGTCGACATGGACTCTTTGCCACGGTGCAGATGGTTTTGGCCACGGTTGAAGATTGCTTTTCACTGGTGCCTTTGCTTCCATTTGGCACGATTGGCAGTTTTCTACCATCTGTTGGATGTCGACGTCCATATTTGGCCAATAGGCATAATTTCTCGCCAATTGCTTCATTCTTTTAATTCCCGGGTGTCCCTGGTGGAAAGAATGAAGAATTTTCTGGCGGAGTTTTTCCGGGATCACAACTCGGTCGGCGTAATCAGGCAATTTCTCGTGATGCAAAGCTGATCTTTGACCCGATGAAAAAGCTTTATTTCGGCATTTTCGTCTCCGACGTTCCTTGGCCAACCATTCGTTAAAAATTTCTTGACCTTTTGAATGGTTTTGTCGGCTTCAGCAGCTGCGACAATTTCCTTAAATTTTATTGGCAGTGCTTCAATTGATCCGATCAAAATGTCGTCAATTTCCGAATCTGATCGGAGAGATGCAATCACTCGGTCTTCGTCGCTTTTTCCCGTTGCGATCAGTCTTGAAAGTACATCGGCTTGACCGAAATCATTAGTACTGATGTACTCAATGCTGAAATCGTATGCGAGGAGGATCAGCGACCAGCGGAGAAGTCGGTTGGCACTGCATTGACGCACTCCCTTTTTGCTTCCGAAGATGGCCAGAAGTGGTTTGTGGTCCGTTAGCAGCGTGAATTTCCGTCCATAGATCATTTTATGGAATTTTTGCACGGCGAAAATCAGTGCCAAACCTTCCTTCTCGATTTGAGAATAATTTTTCTCTGCGGCCGTTAAAGATGATGACGCGTGAGCGATTGCCTTTGTTGATCCGTCAGGAAATTTGTGGGATATTACCGCTCCAATCCCGAGTTCAGATGCATCTGCTGCAACTACAATTTCCTTTGTTGGGTCGTAATGCGTGAGCAGAAGATCAGATGACAAAATTTCCTTAATTTTGTCGAATGCCTGTTGGCATTTTTCACTCCACTTCCATTCGCTGTCCTGCTTCAGCAGATCGTCTAACGGTTTTCGTACAAAACGCATGTTTTTGACGAATTGCTGGTAGTGGTTTACCATCCCGAGGTATGAACGCAGCGATGGCACATCAGTGGGTGCGGGCATTTCACTAATTGCCGAGATTTTCTTTGGGTCCGGTCTCCGTCCGTTTCTGTCGATGATTTGTCCGAGGTATTTGATCTCTTCTCGGAAAAACGAACACTTTTCCAATTTGATCCGGAATCCCCACTCTTGGAATTTTTTCAAAACTTTCTTCAAGTGATCAGCGTGCTCTTTGACGCTTTTGCTTACGATGATCACATCATCCAAGTAAGCTGTGGCGAATTCAAATTCTGCCAAAATTTGGTCCATTACCGATTGGAAGATGGCTGGCGCTGATTTCACGCCAAAAGGAAGTCTTTTAACTTCATAATTGCCATGATGTGTTGAAATCGAGCAGATTTTCCTCGATTCAGCATCCAATTCGATTTGGAGATAGGCATCCCTGAGGTCGATTTGCGAAAAATATTTCCCACCATTTAAGGTTGCGAAAATATCCTCAGGTAACGGCAGCGGGTGTTGGTGGTCCTGAAGAGCACTGTTCAGACAGGTGGAATAGTCTATACATAGGCGTGCGCTTCCGTCGGCCTTTTTCACCGCCAAAATTGGAGCTGCCCATTCGGTGTATTCGACTTTTCCGATCACATCCATTTTCTCCCATCGCTCCAATTCTCCATCAATCGCTTCTTGTGCGTTGTATGCGACAGGGCGAGCCTTTCTGTAGACCGGTGCGGCGTCCGCTTTCAAAGTCAGATGCGCCTTGAATTTCAAACATCGGCCTAATTCATTTTTGAAAATGTCGGGGAATGACGCTTTAAGATGGTCGATGTGTGCTTTGACTGTCGAATTTTGTGACGATTTTGAAGCTTTTGTAAAACCTCTTGTCTCGTCTCCGACTCTACACAAATTCACGGGCGCATTTATTTTGGCCTTGAGTTCGTTCAGCAAACCAAACGCATCCATCATTTGCACACTTAGCAAATTTAGCGATCCCCTTTTTGCCACATAATATTCGCTTTTGATGCAAATATCGCGGAATTTGAAATTGGCGACTCCCTTTCCGATGAACTTGACGTGTGTTCCATCGAACATGCATCCACTTTCGGTGCATTTGCGGAGTCGGGGGCTGCCGATGACTTCATGTGATAGTTCATCGATAACAATTATTTCAGCCCCGCTGTCGAGTACGAATTTGATGTCTTTGCCATCTACCGCCACGTCGGTTTTGAAAAGCGAAGCGGAGTTCACTTTCATGGCTGTTCCAATTCGTAAATTTCCAATTTTCCTTTTTGGCTGCACTTTGTCGCATTGGCCTTCCAAATGTCCATTTTGGGAGCATTCTTGGCACTTCGCTGACTTGTGCTTGCACTCCCAATGGCTGTGATTTGTCCAACCACATCGCCAACATTGTTGTGCCGGAGCGGATGATGTTTGGCCTTGCTTCACATTTGGCCTTCCTCCCTTTTCAGTTTTGTGCCACTTTGGCTTGACTGCATTTATGCTTCGGTTGGCCGCAGATGATTCGATCAGCTTTGCTTCGCTGATTGTTGTCATGAAGTTGATGCAATCTTGCACAATTTCATCATATTTGACATTATCTCCGTCGGCGCCGAGCTTTGACAAAATTCTCTGTCTCAAAGTCGCATCTTTCGGCGACTTTAGAGCAGTCAAAAGCATCAAAACCTTGAATTGTTCCTCCTTTAGTGACGTGAACTTGAAATCGTTCAACAGCCTTTTGTGTCTGTTGACGAATTGACGAAAATCTTCTCCTTCGGTTTTCGAGGCCATTAAGCACTCATACCTGTCGATGAATACAGAATGAGGCTTTGAAAAAAGCTTTTGAAGCCTTTCGGTTGATTGGTTGAAGTCGAAGTCCGTCACTTTTGCTGGCAAACACGATTTTGAATACTCGCTGAATGCCGTTTCCGACAATTTATTCATTAATGCCTTGACTTTCACTGCGTCAGTTGCGTTTGGTGCCGAACAGTCCATAGCAAATGAAAACCTTTCGATCCATTCCGAAATTCTTTCCTTTTCGTCGGTCGGTTCGAAGACCGAAATGTCAGGCAGCACCGGAATCGGAACATTATTGTTCGGATTCGGTTGGTTGATTTGCTGCTGCTGCTGTGCGGTGACGAGTTGACCAATTGCGTCCAGCAATTGTTGAATGTTGGCTTGATTCGCCATTGTCGGTGGTTATCGATCGCTTTTGTTGACTGTTGAATGGACGAGTAAACCGCGTATTGCGGAACCGCAACCCGCCCAGGGTCTATAGGTTTTTCGGCGTTTGAAAACCGCACCTGGCGGAACCTCACCCGCCTGGGGTCTATCGGTTTTTTGAAGTGTTGAAAACCGCTGCTGGCGGAACCTCACCCGTCTGGGGACTATTGGTTTTTTAGACGCGTTGAAAGTCGGCGGTCGAAATATGGACGATTTGTTTTCGTCCACTTGAAGACCGTCGGCAAAATGTCGAAATTCAAAAATTACTCTCGCCTGGAGATGTAATGAATGAATAAACAAATGCGCTTTTGTCCTTTGCTTTTGTTAGCTGACTGCACCAATTGTTCGGTCCGAGGGATTTGTTTAAGTCCAATTAAATATTTATTTATTGGAGAAGGAAAAGAAAAGTCACAACAATTTGGGGAACAAATATATAAAACAAAATGAATAAAGGGAAGACACTAATAAGAGGGAGAAGGGGGCATATTTATGGGCGAGGGAACAACATGAAATGGGATGGGAAATCGATTGGCATAATGTCAATGAAATTCAAAGCTTCGGCGGCAGTGCCCCGAACAATAAGTTTGGCGACCAATTCAATCTTTCGCCAAAGATTGGCCACTTGAAAAGCAATGGGCTGCACAGGCGACAACGAAGAAGCAGCAGCAGCGATGTCCGCTTCATTGAGCATCGGGCAAAAGCACGTGTGCCGTCGGTGGATGAGACAAAGGACAATTGGGGGTGCGTTTTTCAATATCCAAGGGAGTGATGGTGACTGATCTGTCCTGGATCAAATTTTAATCATTCATTTATTGATCAAACTCAGTGATGGGTCAGTACACTGATCAGATTGAATACTGTATTGCTGAGAAATGAGCTCATTAATTATAATTAAATGCTAATTGGTCAATTTTGATCAGTCGTTCTTCCTTAAGCTAATGAAGCGGCGAAGAGTGTCAATGGATCATTTAAAAAATTTATTTAAAACTAAAATGGAGCGGAAATTCAAAATTAAATCATAAAAATGATTTAATTATACATGAGAGATGAAAGAATAAAAAACATTAGATAGCATTTGAATCGAAATGACTAATAGAGCTAAAATGACAGAACCGAAGAAATTATTTGTTTAAAAGCATTTTCTTTCATTTCCTCCAACACACATTCACCTGATCAGTGCGGTAACGTTGTGTATAAGTGCACTTGAAAATTTTCATAAAAAATGATAAAAATGGCAATTAGTGAGTGAATGAATTAATTGCCTGGTTAAGCGATGCTCTGAGTCCGGCACGATACATTTCCCAGCCGGCCTAAAATCGGAATTTCGCGGTAGGACCCAACAAAAAGAATTGGGATCGATCGACACCTCAAGAGTCTGGGAAATAAAATGTTGATTGCGCACCGCCATCCGGCTTACAGCAGCAACAGAAGCCAATGGAGGCGATGATCATCAAACACAGAACAATGGCGGACGAAGAGGAGGCCGGCGGCACGGGGATGGACGAGTCAAATTTTAATCTATTAATTACCGTATTCAATTTTTAACCATTAAATTATCGTATTTCATAAAATAGAGCCACCCTAGCGCCCTCCCTAAATAAGAACCCACCTGAAATAAGTACCTTTCCGATGGGAGTTAAAAACAGATCTACTGGCTTTTTATTTCAGGGTATACAATATACAGCTATACAGTATTTTTACGTAATATAATATTTATTTATTTAATTAAATTAATGATGATAATTCCAAATGACAAATAGCATTGAGCGATTAGTCAACATTTTATGCCCATATTTGGCTTTATTTGCCATACAAATTTTCCTCATAAAAAATAAAACATAATTGTTTATTTTAAAAAATTATTTTTAATTTTCTAATCATTTTAAAGTGATCAGCAACTTTTCTGCTGCGATTGGGACACTTTGACCATGAGCAGTGCGGCCGACTGTTGCTCCATCCAAATGGCGCCGTTTCATTGTCGGACATCGGCCGATGGGTGCAGCGAGGCGAGCTTTGTGCTGGGCAAGAAGAGGCTAAAGGTGGCACAAAACAAAGGAAAAGGGCACAAATTAAATCGATAATTTAATTAGGAGAAAAAGCGGCACCAATTAAGGGAAAGCGAACGGCATTAATTAGGACTAAAGCGGCACAAATCCAATATTTTGGATAATTCACCCCCCCCCCTCCATTTTTTTTATTTTCAAACAGAAAATTTTCAGAAAAAACCTTAGAAATTTTTTCCATAAAATTTATAGGAAAAAATTTGAAATTTTTCATTCGACTTTTTAAAATTTTTCTGATCAATTAATTACAAAGTTTTTTTTAACTTTTTCCAAAAAATTGTGTAAAATTGTCAGATTTGTTTTCTTTGAAATTTTCTTAAAGAAAAATTTACGAAGATTTTTTTAACTTTTAAAAATTTTACAAGTAATTTCGATAGATTGGGAATTATTGTATTGCTGTTTTTCAAACTGTACATTTGTTATTGTTGTTCAATTTTGTTCATTCATGCTCAGGTTGCCTGGGAGCACCACCAAATTGTGCAGGTGCGCCGGCTCAGTTTAAGCCGCCGTGCCGACGCCGCGAACGGCACAGTGAACAACAACAACAACAGCCCGTTGAAGAACACATGGATGCCGGACATTGCGCAGGAGGAACCAATTAAATAATTAAATATTGTGGCTTATTTATAATGTATTTTTATAGCAAAGAATTTCTCATGGAAAGAGAGAAGAAGCATAAAGTGATACGGTATTTTAAACCAAAGCTACTGTAATATGTTTTTATTTTGTAAAAGATAAAATTTATAATATTTACTCATTTGCCTCATTTAAAAAATGACTTCAAAAGAAAGAAATATTTGCATTTTTGATGGGAAATTTTTTTAGTAAAACCAGGGCTCGCAAGTTTTTTTTTCAAAATAAGGACAAACGAGGTTAAAACTAAGATTTTGACCCCAAAAATAAGATTTTTTGAAAAAATGGATTTTTACCTTGTAAAAACAGTTAAAAAGCATTATTGGCTTTTATAAAAGCAAAATACAACAAATTTGCACAATTACAACGGTTTTATTATTGAAAATAATATTTTTTTCAAAAAAGTGTCATTCAAAGTATTTTTCCCATCCACCGATTTGATCCAACAGTTTGTGATTAGAAATGAGCATCTTATACATTTCTGGGCAAGTGAGATCAAAATTTATTTTCGTCTGGACCAGAGCCTTCACGGTTTCGACTTTCAACGAATTTCGAACATCAGTCCATTGTGAGCCGCAAAGGGAAAAAACTCTCTCGACAAATGCATTTGATACCGGAACGGATACAATGCTGACCAACTTCTTCGCCTTTTCGACTTTTCTTTATGTGCCGGAATTCCTTTTCGTAGCTCTCCAAATAGACATTTTTACGTTTTGGGGGCATCTGGGCATTCACACTCAAGAAAAGGGAGTAAAAAATAATTTATTTGAAAATTGAATTAATTAAAAATATTCGCTTCAATAAAAAAAATAAGTAAAGTTATTCAATTTTGTAGATTTTTTTTTCAAATCCAAAATAAGAACGAAATATGCACGTCGAGCCAAAAATAAGAAAAATCTTAGAAATAAGGACATTTTCATTTTCTAAGATCCGGCCCCTCCAAATAAGGACAAATCTTAGAAATAAGGACACTTGCGAGCCCTGAGTAAAACTGTTTCCCACTAATAAAAATAAATACAGTACCACCGACATTTTTTAATGGGCAAACAAAAAATTTTAAATGACTCGACCCAATAAAGAAGGCCGCTTGAAAATCAATGGGCTAATTTCAGATTCCCAAAAAATTATTTTTTTTCGAAAGTCAATTTTGAACGTGTCCAGACATAAGCGCCTCGGACATTTGCGCCTATGTCCAAAATCGGGTTCAAATTTACATTTTTCAATCCCAGAAGAGCGCAAATTTGGGGTAACTATTTAGAACGTCAGCAGCAGGTTAAAAAAAAAAGAATATTTGTCTTAAATTTAAATAAAGAAGGCATAATGCCAAATTTAAAAACATTGTTCTTTAATTAATCTGTGACTTGTCAATTGGAAATGCATTAATTAATCTGTTACTGAGTCTTTGAAGAGCTCTGTTGATTTACTCTAATTACGGTCATTAACTTATTTTTGCTCGTTTATTGTGTGGCAAAGGAATTTAGACGATGCATTTGTTGATGAATTTGATGAGATTTTTCACAATTTGTCGCCTTTTGCCGCCTCTATTTAATTTTTCAAATTTTCACCATTGAAGAAATGTTACAGTTCAGGACAGTTTTTTCCCTATTCTGAATTTTGTGACATCAATCAATTGAAAAGGCCAAAGTGTGCTATCACAAATATGAACAGACGGTAATGGGGTAATAGTACGGATGGTACCCCTCCCCTTTCTCAAAAAACAAAATTTTCGAATTTTTTTATTTTAGAAAAGATCATATTAGGGGTTTTAAGGGTCGGATAATCCGAATCTGACATTAATTTTGACCTATGTCGAAACCCGGACCCCCGAACTCGAGCAAAATTCAAATTTTCGAATTTTTTATTTTTGGTCTAGAAATGGTTGAATGATTTTTGATTAGTGAATTGACCAATCTTAGTTTGTTTCTCTATATGTAAGTCAATTTTAGACCAAAAAAAAAAATCCAAAAATTTGGTTTTCGACTTTTTGCTCGAATTCGGGTCCGGGTTTCGACATAGGTCAAAATTAATGTCAGATTCGGATTCTCCGACCCTTAAAACCCCTAATATGACCTTTCTCAAAAAAAAAAATTCAAAAATTTTGTTTTTCGAAAAAAAGGGGGGGGGGTACCATCCGTACTATTACCGGTAATGGAATTAATATTTAAAAAATTACAATTTTTAATTTTTTCCCATTTTTTCCATGTTTCAGTTGGATTTGTACTGATGTTTGGATGGACATTCTCCCATCTTTTGACCGTCCCAAACTTGGTCTCCAAATGGCATTACTTTCTTTCCGTTTCGATGTTTTGGTGGACAAACATTTTGATGACAAAACGACGGAATTGACAATTTGGAGACCAATCTCAATTTTGAAGGACGAACGACCAAAACCGATAGTGTCTGTACGGGTCGATGGAAAATGGGTGGATTTTCCTTTTCCTGCCTGTCCGCTGCGCGACAAAATTCGCTTTAAGAAACTTCTCATTGAGTAATTTGAACTTTTGTATAATCTCATAAAGCATTTCATATTTTTCAGGTACATTGACCATTCGGTGATCACTTTTCTCCATTCAAACAAGCAAATTTGGGACAGAAGTGGCACTAAATTGGAATTGGATGTGTGGTCGTCATCCAAAACCGATAACCAGGCAATTTGGGATGCCTTTGCCCGTCAAATTTGGCCAATTTTTGCGACAAACATTCGCCATTTGGGCTTTACCGATTGTGGTCATTTGGACAATTTGCGTCGTCTCATATCGCCAACAATCCTCACTGATCTTGATCAATTGAATTCAATCACTTCCGATGATCAATTCCTCGATGTGATCGCTGATTTTGATGGACCAAATGCAAATTCTGGCAAAGCGTTGTCCAAATGGTTGCACACTCCAAGCACTGATGGTCAACCGAAGCGATTGCGTTGCCGTAATTATTCACCAAATCTCAAATGGGTCAACAATTACAAAGAGGTGATCCGCCATATTTTCTTAAATTGTTTTTGTTTCTCAATTTTGTTCAGATATTTCTCCGTGCCACCGCTTCAGTCAGTTACAAAATTCGTTTTGGATTTTGGATGACAACAACGGCAATTGAGCCATTTGAATTGGTGAACGAACGGACCAAAGAGAAGCTGACACTGAGCAAAGAATCATCATATAATAATTGGCTGTTGAAACGGTGCCCAATTGTTTCGGAGACGGCGGCGGTTCAGCAACAGAAGAAAGATGCAAATTCGGACGACGATTGGGAACATGAAAATTTGGACCATTTGAACGGAATCAACTTCATTCTTCATGGAAATTGCATTGGGTGTGTAGCAAAAAGGAAGCCTTACTTTTGTAACGGACAGACAGTACAGTATAATATCCCCTGTACAGTACTTTCCCAGATTCTTGGTCCGGCTGCATGTTTTGTAAAAGACCAGAAATCGTGTTAAAACAGCACTTCAGTCCTTAGTTTTCCTCCCTCCTGTCCTGTTCCATCTCGGAAACCCTACTTGTCCAAGTTTTTCCAAAATTCCCCATTCTCTACTTTCATAAAATGTTCATCATATTTCAAATTGCGCTTTAATTTAGGCCGTTGTCTCCGCCAGAGCAAAGCGACGAAAAAGTGTTCTCTTTTCCCGGGCCCAGTGATCAGTCTGATTAGTGATAATTTGAGAAATTGCCGCTCAGTTTTGCGTTATGATGTTGGAATTTGGATAAATGTTTATGTATCTGACCTCCCAAACCTCATAAATTTGATAACTAATGCTTATTAACCACAATAGAAATACACACAGTATCACCGACAATTTTTACGATGAATTGGCAAATAAAAACTAAATGACTTGGCCTGCTGATAAAGAAGGCCGCTTGAAATTTTTAGGGCTAATAATTTAACTAAATAAATTTCCGAAAATGGACAATTTCTCAAAAAAAAAATTCTAGTTTTTTCAGAAATGTTTTGAGATAGTTCGAAAGGCCTCAATTCCGAACATCACACATCATCTTCGGCTTGCAATTGCAATTAACATTGGCATGTGCCACTATTTAATTGAGCCTTTCCTTCCGCAAAAATGTGAAGAAGCGCGGGTGCTCTTCATTTTAATGATGCCGAGGAATAAAAAAAATTTAAAAAAAATCATAATTTGAAAAATTTGCGTTCGCCAAAAGTCACTTTTTACATTTTTGTTTTGTTGTGTTGCGTGTACTGCTCCAAAATCAGCAAAAATTCAAAGTCGGGAAATGTTCATCGCCATTAACTGCTGCTGCTCATTCTCCATTATTATTCTCTGCACCTCAACGATGTTTTTTGATGTTGGCCAACCGAACACTTAGGAGGCAACCGCTGATGCTGCTGCAGCTGAACGTGTTGCCGAGGGGTCGATAGCAGTTCGTACAATGGCGTTTCGTACAATTTGAAATGGGAATGGCCATAACTTTTTTGTTCCTCCGTTAATTTCTTCAAAATTGGTATCATTCGAAAGCTCTACGTGTTTAGAAGCTTTCATTAAGCAGAAGCTAAGCGATTAGTCAGTTCACCAAAAAGTTATGGTTTATAGTTTAGAAAAAATTAGGATTTTCTTGAATTTTTAAGTCTTATGTATCATAACTTTTTGGTGAACTGACTAATCGCTTAGCTTCTGCTTAATGATAGCTTCTAAACACGTAGAGCTTTCGAATGATACCAATTTTGAAGAAATCAACCGATGAACAAAAAAGTTATGGCCATTCCCATTTCAAATTGTACGAAACGCCATTGTACGAACTGCCTTGACCCCGTTGCCGAGAACGGAATGCCAACGGCGGCGGCACTTTGCCTGGCCCAATGACTTTGACCTTTTGCGAACAGTTCAGACAAGTCCCCGTAAAATTGGGTATCCGCATAAATTTCAGACAAACTGTGCAGAAAATAGGAGACTGTGAAAATTTATTGAAAAAAATTTGGCATTTTTTTTATTTAATTTTTGAAAAATGGACAAAAAAATGTCTCTCTTCCCCTCTCAGTTATGCCGAGCTGTCACTGTGCCAACTGCGTTCACAGTTGGCCCAGCTTAGTCATCCTGATCGATTTGACAACCGAAGAAATTGCTTTTTTGGCTGGAGCTGCACCCACCATTGGGCCATCATCGACTTTTAATCTCGACAGATGCCGTGCCAAGTGCCCAAAAGCGTGCCATCCCTGTCTTTTATGCCGTTCCAAGTGCACAAAAGCGTGCCATCCCTGTCTTTGATGCCGTTCCAAGTGCACAAAAGCGTGCCATCCCCGTTGCCGACCCGGTGCTTGGCCAACTGACAAGCGTACTGTCTTCTTCCCCCAAAAGCCTCTAGCGGTGCATTGTGCCGGTTCCTGCTGTACAAACAGAAAAACAACAGCTCGTTGCTGCTGATCAACAACGCCGCCGTGCCATTGGCGCAATGCTTTTCGACAACTGTTTAAATTGGCATAAACGATAATGTCCAAAAGGATTTGAATGATCCCCATACAAAAAATGGTGCTTATTCATTCTATAAAATTCGCCATTCGTAAAGAATTTATAATTTTATATGAACCATTCATTCTTGGTATGTATTGCGTAAATTTGTACTTGGTTAACCAAATCCAACAATCTTGGTATCAATGCCGGGATTGTTGGATTTAGTTGACTGGCTACACCTCCGGCCAAAAAAATCAATTTATTCGGTTTCAAATCGATCAGATGGCTAAGCTGGGCAGCTGAAAACGGAGTTGGCACAGTCCCAGCTCGGCATAAATATTGGTAAAGCCGAGTGAATTTGTGCGTAAGCAAAAATCAAATACAACAACACAAATCGCAAAGTTCGATATAGAGTTCACATAATCAACTCATCTTCTGGTCAACCACTCGGCCCGGGCCAACCGTCGAGAAGACTTTAAAAAAATAGGTAATTAATTTGAGTATTTTAAAATTGTTCACCCATTGTCGACTCCGTCGTCTCTGAAGATCATCGTAATTTTGTTCTTTTGTCCTTCAATCCATTCATCAATCTCATTTATCCATTTCTTCTCATCGACTATTGCAATTGGACAACGGATGAGCACAAAAGCTTTGTCATGATTTGTACTTTTTTGTGCCAGTGTCAATTGCTCCCCAGTAAATTCGTTGGTCCGAGTAAATGACGCAATGGAATAATTGGAAAGGGCGGCGGAAGGTAAACGAAAACGATGAAAGAAACAGGAGAAGCAGAGGAAAGTGCCTTAAAAGAAAAAATTGGAAATTTTTCTATCGACTAAAAAATTTTTCTGAGCAATTACAGTGTTTTTTAACTTTTTCCAAAAATTGCAGATTTGTTTTCTTTGAAATTTTTTTAAAGAAAATTTACGAAGATTTTTTTAACTTTTAAAATTTTTACAATAAATTTTCGATAGATTGGTAATTATTGTATTGCTGTTTTTCAAGCTGTACATTTGTTATGTTGTTCAAGGTTGCCTGGGAGCACCACCAAATTGTGCAGGTGCGCCGGCACAGTTTAAGCCGTCGTGCCGACGCCGCGAACGGCACAGTGAACAACAACAACGGCATTGGCATTTTGGCATACAACAATAATCCGCTGAAGAACACATGGATGCCGGACATTGCGCAGGAGGAAGACAATTAATTACTTATTTAGTGTGGATTGTTTATACTGTATTTTAATAGCAAAAAATTTTTTATGGGAAGAGAGAGAAAGCATAAAGTGATACGGTATTTAAACCAAAACTACTGTAATATGTTTTTATTTTGTAAAACATAAAATTTGTAATATTTACTCATTTGCCTCATTTAAAAAATGACTTCAAGAGCAAGAAATATTTGCATTTTTGATGGGAAATTTTTTTTTAGTTTTTTTAATAAAACTACTTCCCACTAATAAAAATAAATACGTACCGACATTTTAATGGGCAATGTGATAATGACTAAGGATGGGATTTTTGGGCAAAAGCCTATTTTTTCCTGAGCTCCCCGTGGCCTGAAACGCACGAAAAACATGTTTTTTTGGGCTGTTGTTAAGCTACTTTTCGAGTTATTAGTGCCTATTTTCTTGGCTTTTATTTTTAGCGCCTAAAAAGCCTAAAAAATTTTGAAAGAGCCTATTTTTGCCTATTTTGACATTTTGCCCAAAATTATTAACAAAAATGCAATAAACTCGGAAAATACATCCCTAAGAAGAAGTTACTTCCCCCCTTTTCCGCCCTTGGAAAACAACCGTTCCAAACCAAAGCCTATTGGTTTAAACCAAAACCTATTGGATGGGTGTGGGAGTGAACCTAAACCTATTGAAGGGTTTTTATTTATTAATAAAAAATAAACTAAATTAAAATTAAAATAAAATTAAAATAATTAAATTTATAATTATTAAAGCCAAAACCTATTGGATGGGTAAGGGAGGTGAACCTGGATGGGTGTGGGAGTAGAGAAGGCAAAACAACTTATTTATTACTTTATTCGGGCGAACAACCTTCACGTTGTTATTTAATTATTAACAATGTTCATTCTGCCAACAACGTATAAACAACTTATTTTTAAAATTTCCGTCAATTTTTGAAAATTTATTTTAGCGGGAAATATCACTTGGGAGAGAGATTACGCAAAATGAGAGAGTGCTGAACTTTCAGTACTGGTCAGACAAAACATTTTTGATGAAGAAAGACAGAGAAAAAACAGAGAAAAAATATTTTAATAGAGAGGGTTATCGGAAGATATTCAAAGACATAGAGACAATAGAAACATAATGATAATTCTGCGTCTATGACCAAAGGAATCAGCGAAGGAAGGAACTAAACTTTCTTCCCATTGCACTCTCTCTTAAAATTATTTTCTCTACCCTCCTTCATATAAAATGTTTTGTCTGACCAGTACTGAAAGTTCAGCACTCTCTCATTTTGCGTAATCTCTCTCCCAAGTGATATTTCCCGTTAAAATAAATTTTCAAAAATTGACGGAAATTTTAAAAATAAGTTGTTTTATATGTTGTTGGCAAAATGCACATTGTTAATAATTAAATAACAACTTAAATGTTGGTCTCCGAAGAAACAATTTTTTTCTTAAGAAAAAGTTGTTTTGCCTTTCTCTATGTGGGAGTGAACCTAAAATGCCTTTTTTGGCATTTTACCGTTTGGTGCCTTTTTTGGCGTTTTTTCCGAAAAATTCCATAAAATGCAATAAAATCGGAAAAATACACCCCTAAGAATTGAAAAAAAAATTTTTCCGAAAATACACCCCCTAAGAATTGAAAAAATTTTTTTCAGAAATACACCCCTAAGAATTATAAAATTTCCCAAAAATTGATCGCCAACATTTCCTTTTTTTTCTTGATAAAAAATTTTAAGTTTAAAAATTTTCTTATTCAAAAAAATTATAAAACAATTAATTATCATTTAAATGACCAAAATTAAATTATTTGGTTAATTTTTACGTGTTTTGCTCCCTAAAAATCCTTAATAAAAAATTTTTAAGTGCCTTTTTTCATGCCTTTTTCGGGATTTTCGTGCCTTTTATAGTGCCTTTTTCGCGATTTTTGGTGCCTTTTTAGTCGGTCTCTAGTTATAACCCAAGCCTATTGGATGGGTGTGGTGACATGTGGCGACTAGCGGGGTGGAAAATGGTGCTGGTGGCATAACCCAATCCTAATGAAGAGTTGTAGAAAAAAATAAAATACTAAAAAATATTAAAATTATAAATTAGTAGGGCTTCCATTTTTAGGCAAATGCCTAAAATTTTTGCGCACTTAATACGCTTAGATAAGCACGAAAAAAAAGCATTTTCCGCTTGGTTTGGGGTGTCTACGATGACTTTTATAATGCCTATTTTTGCCTATTTTGGACTTTTTGTGCTTAATGCCTATTTTTGTGCCTATTTCGCCATTTTTGGCGCCTTTTTCAAGATTCTGAAAAATTCTTAACAAAAATGCAACAAAAATGAAATTTACACCCCTAAGAATCGACCCGAAAATTTTTCAGAAAATACACCCCTAAGAATTGAAAAAATTTTTCACAAAAATTGATCCGCAAAATTCATTATTTTTTCTTAATAAAAATTTTTGGTTTAAAAAATGTCCTTATTCGAAAAAACTTTAAAACAATTGAAATATAAGCAAAATAAAGTTTTTTGATTAAGTTTTTACGTGATTTGCTACCTAAAAAGCGTTAATAAAATTTTTTTTTGCCTATTTTTGTGCCTATTTAATGCCTATTTTGCGATTTTTATGCCTTTTTAGGTGCCTATTTCGCGATTTTTTGTGCCTAAAAATGGAAACCCTATAAATTAGATAAAAATAATTAAATTTAAAAAAATAAATAAAAGAAAAAAAAATTTGATAATAAAAATTATAAAAGAATAAAATGAAAAGATGTTTCAATCAAAAACCGAACTTACATTCTTTTTTTATCTCTAATTCTCTCTTTTAGTTAAACCCAAAAATTCTCTACGAAATAAAATGTCGATTGCACACCGCCATAAGGCTCGTGCTCAAGCGCTTTTGTAGCGTATAAAATTTCTCAAAAAAGAGATAGCCGACAATATTTTTGAATTTGCTACTTCGAATGTCATATGAAAAAATGATTAAATCAACTTTAAAATATATTATTATTGCCAATTAGATACTTATGTTTAGATTTTCCTAACAATAAGCAATTAATCTTATTTTTTCACCATTGAAAATTAATTTCGCTTAAAAATAATTTATATTTTTGGTATGATTTGAAAGCTTAACATGTTTAGAAGCTTTTTACTAGAGAGCGGCGGGAACGGGAATCCCGCGGGAAAACACGGGAATCCCGTTCCCGTCTTTTTTGCCTGGCGGGATTTTTACGGGAACGGGAAAAAAGGCGGGAATCCCGTTCGGGAACCCCACCCCGTTCATTTTCGTTTTGCCGTTGTTTACCTTTAAAAAAATAAAATCCGAGAACAGCAAAAATACTTTACGGAAACAAAATGGAACTAAAAAGTGAACGAAGCAATAAAAGATAGAAGAGCTATGGCTTTTATATAAAGCGTCGAATACGACCGTTTAATAAAATCGTGTAAAAATGGCAAAAAAAAGGTATAAAAGTGGCTGCTCCTCCTCCACCACTTTCCATTATTATCCATTTGCCTTTTATTTGTTTTCGTCTATCTCTTCGAATTTTTCTCCCTGACAATACCTTCAAAAATGTTTCTTTACGTTTTCGAATTTTTTTTCTTCGATTTTACCCTTTTCCTTTTCTGTGCCATAGCACAATTCCAAGTCAAGATTCTTTAAATGCTTTTTTAAATGGGGTTTCAGTTCGGCTATTAAAATAAAAGTGTTTGATTACCAATTCAAAAAATATGACCTACAATCCGAAAGAAGCGGAGAAAGAAATGGAAAAAGCGATGTAATAATCTAAATTTGAATTCCCATGGCTAATCATTTTCCTTTTCCGTTTTCAGTTTCATCTCTGCCGACTGTTGGCTTTTCGTGTTCGATTTGCTTCCACGCTTTCAGCTTGGCTTTGGCATTGCGATGATCAGCCGCCGATTTGACTATTTCACTGAGGAACACTTCAAAACGCGCAAATGGACATTTGGCAATTTGAAAATTCGACGCAAAATTGGACAGAATGGTGCAAAAGAAATGGAAATTGTCAATTCCGATGGAAAGGCATTGCCAATCCCGCAAAATCCGTTGCCGAACAAATTCATCGGATTTAAAAGCATTTGGATCAAGTAAAAAATGAATTGAAATTGTAAATGTTTTCTGACCATTTTCGATTTTCAGCTTTATCGACCAAAATGTGCTCACTTTCCTTCGTCGTTTTCACCGTATTTTCCCCATTTGTACAACGCTATTGTTCATTCGCACTGAAAATGTTCGCATTTCGAAGTTCGCTGTGCTCAACATTTTGCCAATTCTCAAGGACACCATTCGTCTGATAAATTTGAACACCGTCATTTTTCGTCAAATGCGCCAATTTACGCCGTCAATGCTCAACGACTGTCCTACTCTCCACAAAGTCTGTTTCTATGACGGCATTTTGCCCGAATTTCCACCCGACGACAGTGCCAATGCGACGGATAGCCAAGCGGTGGCCAAATGGCTGTTCTCGCCTCGTCCCGTCAATTTGCCAAATCTGCTCTATGTCAAAATAGCGATTTCAGCGGTGGACCAATGGACGGCAACACTGGAGCAAATCAAAGCGGTGATTTGTCAATTTGTCCGTTTTTCTATTTCTTGTCTTCCTTTTTAGGCATTTTCCTCTGCTTCTGCTCCTTCAAATTTCGGCATTCATTTTTTATTTCGGCTGTCCGCTCCATTTCACTCCATTTTGCCATTTAAACTGACCAACGAATTAACTGGAGAGCAATTGACACTGTCACAACAATATGCAAGTGATTTTAAGCTTATTCGTTCTCCAATTGGCCACGATGAGAGAAAATGGGAAAAAGCGTCGCATGAACTGATTAATGGAGAGAATCGAATTGACATTTGGATCGGAGACGACGAAATTGACAATGGGTGAACAAATTTTAAAAATGCAATTCTTATTCCTTTTTTTTTGAAGGCTTCTCGGTGCTTCTTCTGTCGGGACGAGTGGTGATCACTGATCAGAAACAGCGAAAGCAGAAATAATTGTTCGATTGATGCATCTATGTGATCTAAATGTTGGACTTTGTTATTTAAGTGTTGCTCTATTTGATTTTGCTCACAATTTCATTAAAATGTTAGGCTGGCTCTACCAATATTTTGAAAATTAAAAAGAAGAAATTGGATGTGCAAAAAAAACCACAAAATACGTGCAAAAAGAATTCGTGTCCGGAATTAGAAATGGGCCAAAATGAATGTCAGAATCGTATTTTCAGACTCTGAAAACCTATAAACGATTTTTTCTACTTTTCCAAAAAGGGGTCTTAATATCGGTAGTATTACGGGCATTAATCAATCAAAAAATTTATCCTAACTACTAGAGGTGTGCCGTGACTGAAAAAACCCGTGAACCGTGAATCGTGACCGTGACCGTGACCGTGAATTGACCCCGTGAACCGTGACCGTGAATTGGTCCCGTGAATCGTGACCGTGACCGTGATCCAAAAAACCCGTGAAATTCACGGTTTTCGTGACCGTGACCGTGAATTTTAAGAAATTTTTTTTTGGCGGCGAATTTTTTTTAAACTTTTTTTTGTGGTATAATTTTCCAAAATTTTTTTTTGGGAAAAGGGGGGTCCATAGGCGCCGATAGACGCCATCGCAAAAAATTTTTGAAAAATTTGAGTCTTATTTGTTCTCCGATTTTGTCCAAAAAATGACCAAATTTTGCGAATTTGAGCCAATTTTTTATAAAATAATAAATTTTGGGGGGGCCGGAGGTGCCGATAGGCGCCGCCGGGGGTAAAATTGAAAATTTTAGTGCAATTTGTTAACATTGTTAACAGATTTATCCCTAAAATTAGCAAATTTTACAATTTTAATTAGTCTAAAAGTCAAAAAACGATGAAAAATGCAAATTATAGGTGCGGTTGCATATTTCAAGTTTAAAAAAAATCGGGTACTGAACTGTCCATTGGCAAGCGCGCCTATAATTTGCATTTTTCGCATAATTGTGGACGTTCTAAATTGATTCCGACCTTTTATAAATGGTTTTGTGAGACATATTTACCCAATTTTTAAGAAAAATATGGGTTTTAGTGGAGAAACTTTTAGAAAATGTGATTTATTAACTAATTTTACCCAAAATAACTTTATTGCGAGCGAATTTTTTTAAAAAACTTAATGAATTTTTTAATTTAAATGGGCTCATACTTGAAACTTTGCTTTTTGTTTGTATTTCGTGCAATATATGTAGTTGGTTGGCGTTGTTAAAGAAAGTTTCAGGAATATTATGGGAGGGGGCCGGCGGTGCCGATAGGCGCCGCCGGGGAAATTTTTGAAAATTTTGATCTGTTTCTTAGCAAACTTTGCCCAAAAAAAGACCAAATTTCTCTATGAAAAAAATTTATTTCATAAATTTTCAATTTTATCCAGTGTAAATTTTTCACGGAATAACCGTGAATTGGTACCGTGAATCGTGACCGTGACCGTGAGTGAAAAAACCCGTGAAATTCACGGTAACCGTGACCGTGACCGTGAATCACGGCACACCTCTACTAACTACCTTAATAAGATTTTAAAAAATTCATAATTTTCTTGTTATCAATAGGGCAGTCGACATTTTTGGAAAATTCCTTAACAAAAATGCAATAAAACCAAAAAATAACCCCTAAGTCAAAAAATACACCCTTAAGAACCAACCTAAACTAAAAATAGGAAAATTTTGTTAAATTTTTTCGCCCAAATGGTGGGCGTACCGGTGGGTTTAATCGTTTTTCTGGACTAATGAGTAATTTCTAGGCCCCTTATGCCTTTTTGCCGAGGCTTCTGATAACATGGAAATTTCGGTTTATGATATTTTTTGTCTATACCCATGGGTGAATTATTCAACTCCCTATCCCATTGGAATCCCAAAAATAGTGATTCCTAAACAATATAGTATAATGGTAATTTTTCGGTAAAAAAAGATTTAAAAATAATTTTTTAAAATTTTCTCCGTTTTTAGAATGATTTATTATTGTTTACTAATTGTTCTTCATGTGCCAAAAAATAGAAATCTGACTTTATTTGGTTTGGTAAAGGTTTTTCGTCCATTTATTTTGTGGGTTTTCGGGAATAAATCCATAAACTTTTCTTTTTTGAAATTTTTTTATACACAGACGACAATAAAAAAAATTTGAATTTTTAAGTTTAAATCCATTTTTGGTGTTTATTGTATTTTTTAAGTTTAGTTAAGTTTTTGGAATTTTTAAGCGTTTAAAACATATTCTTGGCAATTTTTAGTCCATATTTTGGTCCATATTTGGTCATTTTGGGGCTTTTCAGTCCATATTTCGTGCTTTTTTTTTGTCCATATTTCGCGTTTTTGAGTCAATATAATGTACAATCCTACTTAATGTCAATCACTTTAATATGACACTTAACCAAATTTGTTCAAAAAAAGGAATAACAAAATTTAAATTAAAAAATATTATTAATTTAATTTCTATAAAAAAAATTTATATTAAAATTAAGTAAAAAATTGATTTACTGCTAAATTATGTGGCAAATTAATGTTGATAATGATTTTTTAAAGAGAAAATAATAATAAAATTAATATTAATATTAAAAAAATATTAAACAAATTCAATTGAAGTAATAATTCGTAATATTATATTTTATTTGATAAATCTCCATGAATTTGTGGCATTTAATATTTATAATAATTTTCTATGCTTTTGAAATTGAATCCGGCAAAATACGACCAAATTTTAATGAAATATTTGGCGAAAAATGGGACAAAAATAAAAATGAAAAAATTTTCTTAAAAATTGAATAAAATGAGCCAAATAAGAACTCACATTGATCAAGTGGGTGAAGAAACGGGGACAGACCCAAATGATCAACAAAAAAGAGAAATCATTCGAAAATTTGAAGCAATTAAAGATAAGTTGAAGCAAAAAGGAAAATATGAATGGAAAAATAATTCAAAAATTGAGAGGAAAATTGGGAAATTATTAGGAGCTGGTCGTCATAAAATATACAAATGGAAAAAAGAATTAAATTTAATTAAAAAGAAAATGATGAAAAGATGTTTTTATGATAAGAAAAAGAGCGAATTCATTGAACGATTTGATGAATTTAAAAGTTTATTTGGCCAACGCAAACAGAAAGAATTTGTGAAGGAATTGGGCATTTCTAAAATGACACTTTGGAAATGGAAAAAAGAATTATTGCCAAACCACCATAAAAGTAAGAGAGTTTTTATAATGCAAATTTTATAAATTTTCATTTTAAGCACCATATTGCAGTGAGGACAAATTACAAAAGGTGAAGCAATATTTCAAAATCAAGGAAAGAAATCCGAAAATTAGTGACACAAAAATTGTTGAGAAATTGGGAATTGGGAGAACAACTTTAAAAAAGTGGAAAAAGAAATACGCCTCAATTTCGACCATTTGATTTTGAGGGTATTAATCGGCTCAAAAACTTTTGAAAACCAAAAAATGTTTTTTCATGCGTTGATTAACCCTAGCGTATTCTTTCATGTAATAAATATTGGTGTTTACGGATTTTAATGATCCTCCGGGCTACGAAATTTTTATATTATAATAAGGTTCGCTCGCGTTCAGCGCCAAAAATTTCATGAATGAAAATCTTAAAATTAAGGGCTTACAAATTCCGTAAGTACCAAAAATTTATGCGCTTTTGATCGATTTTTTATGAATTATGCATCGTCGGACAGTGTTCTCGAACATGAAATTGGTTCCATTCTCGAGTAATATAAATATATTATGAATTGTTTTTATTATATCTATGTAAAAGTCTTTTAAATAAAAATAAAAATTCTAAATTTTTCATTCGGTAGTTCAAAATGGCGATGAAAAGACACAAATAAAAACAATTTTATAGAAACGCGAGAAATTTCTCGACTCCTGAATCGAGAGCGAGAAAGTCGAACAGCTCTATTACCAAATCAATTTAAAATTTCAAAAATCTTTAATTATTTATTTTCTTTTTGTCCCGTAAATTACACCCTTTTTTATAAACATTAGCCAATTCTTAAAAAATTTAAAAGAAAAAAATATACTTTATTTAAATTTTCAAAATAAAAATATTATTTATTAACTTTATCTGTTGCATTTTTTTAAAATCTAACTGAAAAATTGATTTAAATGCTCAGAATTACGTGGCAATTTATTGTTGGAAAATATTTTGTTAAATAGAAAATACAATAATAAAATGAAAATTAATTTTATTAAAAAGCGAATAAATCATTAAACAAATAAAATAATTAAAATTAAAAAAACATTTTTTTTCTTATTTTTTTTAAAAGAGAAAAACGATTTAATGAAATAAACTGAATAAATATTCATTGAAATTATTAACTTTGTAAATCTTTTATAATCCATTAAATAATCACAAGAAATTTTCTTATGAAAATTCTTGTTTCAGAGGAGCATAAGGGAAAGTCAAAAAAAGGTGAATGCCTAACCACGAAAGCTATGTGAATTATGTGAAAAATATAAATAACATTTTTCTCATAGTATTGGTAAAAAGACCGGAATAGAAATTATTGATCATACATCTTCGCATTTTTTAAGAATTAAAATATTTATGAATTGGTTTCAAAATCTATCTCTTGCACAATGCAATTTCGTCAATTACTTTATGACCTTTATGCAATTATGAATATGTAGACAGAAGGAAAAGCAGTGAAAATTGAAAATAAAATTGCAAAATAAAAAACGAAAAAGCCAGAAATACAGGAAATAGGAAATGATCAGCAAAGAGCACGGATTTTGTGACGCCAAAAATTTATGAAAATGGCGACGAAATGAAAGTGCCAAATTTGTCATCACGTTCATCATCCATTATATGTTTATTGATTATTTGCTGAATTTTTAATTGCTTGTTTCAATTTTGACTTTTCGTATTTTCATACATTTTTTCCAAATTTTTCTCAAATTCTTGCCGAAGGTTGTCAATTTTTTCTGAGAAATTTAAAATTTTCTTTCCCTTTTTTTGAACATTTTTTGGACCGTTAATTTTTTTCAAAACATTTTCTTTCAATTTACTAATCCAATTTTCCTCCTCTTTAAATTGATAATTCAATTCGACCTCATTTTCCAATTTCAATTCATAGGAATTGATATTGCTCAATTTGATTTCATACTTTTGCAAAAAATATTTCAAAATTTCAATCCGTGTTTTGACTACGGAAATTAACTCAATTTGATTATTTCTGTAATAATGCATAAATATTGGCTTCACTGCTGGCAATTTATTTGCCAAATCAACATTTTTACCTTAAATATGATTATGCTAAAAATCGTTAATTTAAGATAATATTTGAATAAACCTTCAACGTAAAGTCGAAAGAAAATTCGTACAAAATTTCCAAATATTTGCGATAGTTTGGCATTGTGTCCAATTATAATTGAAAATTTTAAAAAAATAGGAACATTGCCAATCCTTTCTCATCAAATACACAGCGGCAAGATGGGCCTCATATTCTTGTTGCAAAAGCTCGTTCATATTCTCAATTTCGTATAAAGTCGAATATTCTTTAGCCATTTTAAAAAATTTCTCTAAATTTGTCGCTAATCCTTTAACAAATTCCGAAAATATAGCATCATAAGTCTAAATTTGAATTTTTAAAATAATTATTTATTTTAGTTTAAGTCTTTCTTACGCATATCAGACCATCACCAAATTTTAGTCCCATAATTATTTTATGTTTGTCATTTTTTATTTCCTTGGCTCTCCTTGGATTATCTTCTTTTGCCCTTTCTTCCGCTTTTTTGAACATTTCCTCTAAATATTCTTCAAAATTTTCTCCACAATTTTGTCGAATTATTCCGTCCAAACTTTCATTTGTTTGCCATTCATTCGCTGTGTCAATTGCCAATTGCAAAATCATTTCATTAATTGAGAATTTTACTTCATAATTCAATCTCTTCTCATTCAACAATTTTGGTTCAAACCCATAAGCGAACAGTTTGTTTAATTTATAATCATAACCGTTTCCGTTGCGAAAATAAAATCGAGAAATTTTCACGAGACAATTCACCGCGTAAACTATTGGTCCATCAATTTCAATTTGTTTTTTAAATACAAATTTTGGCTTTACTGTATGAATTCCGACGTATTCTCTATACAAATAAGCATATAAAATGTCCAAATATTTTCGGTATTTTTGACATTCTGTCTTTCATGTTTATCAAATGATGCTATTTTGTCAAATTGCCAATTCTTTCTCATAAAATACATAATGCCAAGGTGTGCCTCATATTTTTGAATTGATAATTCACTGAATTTGGTTTCTTGATGACCTTTCATAAATGCAATTAGCATTTTATTTATTTATTTATCGAGCAACCACAAGGTACTAAAAAGTACATTTACAGTGGTGCAAATTAAAAAAAAAAAATTAAATCAAATGAAATAAAAATAAAATAAAGTTCACAGGATGGTACAAAAAAAATATATTGAAAATAAATCAATCAAATGCAAAGGGAACCCAATGTTTAAGGCAGCAACAACAGCATTATGAATTTAGTGTTTCTAGGAGATAATTTCTGAAAATCTTATATTTCTGAATTTGCATTGCCTCTTTAGGCAGTTTATTCCAAATAGATACAGTTCTATTAAAAAAGTTATTTTTTGTTTTCGAAATATATTTCTTTTGCCGAAGCAAAAGGGGTTTCCTATTGTTTCGGTTTGTTATTGTAAAATAGTTAAATTGCTTAAGGTGGGTATACCCTCTTAGAATTTTTTGGACCATGACTAAGTGATTGGCCGACATTTGCGGCGCTGACATTTGCGGCGCTGACACTTGCGGCGCAGACATTTGCGGCGCCCAGTCAAAGCGACACTTGCGGCGCCGACATTTGCGGCGTGACACTTGCGGCGCCGACACTTGCGGCGACGACACTTGCGGCGCCGACAGATGCGGCGCCCAGTCAAAAGGACTTTTGCGGCGCCGACACTTGCGGCGCCCAGTCAAAATGACATTTGCGGCGCAGAATTAAATGACCCCAAAAAATTATTTGAACAATTTTTTTGATTAAAAAACACTTGTTAAGCACTCTTTCAGTACTATTCTTCAAAACATTTCATCCCTAGGCGGTACTGCAATGTATGAATGTGATTATTTTTTAGTGCCCGGCGGGATCGGGACTCCCGCCGGATTTTTACGGGATTCCCAGTCCCATTCCCGCTTTCTTTCGGTGAACGGGATTTTAACGGGAGCGGAATTTTTACGGGATTACCGTTTGGGACTCCCGTCCCGGAAAATTTTGAACTCCCGATCCCGCTCCCGGAAATTTTTTTTACCGGGCTCTATTAATTATATCATCATCTTTTTGTTTTCCTTATTGTCAAAATCGGTAACTTATCTACGGGTCGCTTCATCATTTTGCAGATATTTTTTAAGCGAGGTATTTCAGCAAATCCCACCAGTTGGGTCAATTCCATAAGGCCTCAGGCAGTTTTTTTGGTGCTCTTCCTCTTTTTTAATGGCGTTAATGAACCTTATAAAAATATTTTTATTACAGTATCCCATTTATACTTTGAAAATGCTGGGTAGGGCGAAAAATGTTTTCTGAATCTGTTACAACGTCAAACGACTCAACCTTTATCTTTGTGATTAGGTTGCAAGAATTATTGTTAAAATAATCATTATTAAAAAATAAACTTAAAATAACAATTCTGTTAACTAAATAAATTATTGAAATATTTTTGGGGTCATTTAATTCTGCGCCGCAAATGTCATTTTGACTGGGCGCCGCAAAAGTCGGCGCCGCAAGTGTCCTTTTGACTGGGCGCCGCATCTGTCGGCGCCGCAAGTGTCGCGCCGCATCTGTCGGCGCCGCAAATGTCCTCGCCGCAAGTGTCTGCGCCGCAAGTTTCGCTTTGACTGGGCGCCGCAAATGTCTGCGCCGCAAGTGTCAGCGCCGCAAATGTCAGCGCCGCAAATGTCGCATCACCGACTAAGTCTGTAGCCGTTCGCCTTATTTCTAACTTTTTAAGTCCACATATTTCTAATCTGTGTTCATAAGATTTTGGGACTAATCCACATCTTTTAAAGGCAATCCGTGTAAAATATTTTTGGATTCTTTCAATTCTATATATAACATCTTTCTTCTGAGGATTCCAAATTTCACTAGCATACTCTAAATGCGGCCGTACATAACTTTTATATGCTAAAATAAGGACTTTTAAATCCCTAGTTCGCAATGCTCTAAAAACTTGCAATATAACAAAGTAAGATTTTTTAATTATTTTTTCAATGTGTTTCGCAAATGTAAGTCTTAAATCAATCAAAATCCCGAGGTCTTTGACGAACTCTTTTTCCGGGATAATTTTTCCCATCAACGAATAACTTTGTTTCTGATTATTTTTTCCTATGTAAAATGCTGAACATTTTTCAGCCGAAATTTCGAGCCCGTTAAGCTCTGCCCATTTTTCAAGTAAAAGAAGCGATTCTTCTAATTTTTCCCGTATATGATTATTCCTATGCCTAATATAAAGTTTCACATCGTCAGCATATAATTTAATGCTGACATTTTTCGGTAGAAATTCCGGTAAGTCGTTAATAAAAATTAAAAATAAGATAGGGCCTAGAACACTTCCTTGTGGTACTCCGGTAAAGGTCTCAAACCTTTTAGAAAATGCGCTATCAATTTTAACACTAAATGATCTTCCCCTTAAAAAATTAGCTAAAAAATTTAATACTTTGCCACCTATGCCTATATTTTTAATTTTTGTTAAAAGCAATTCAACTGGAACTGAATCAAAAGCTTTTGCAAAGTCAATATATATTATATCAACATGTTCATCATTTTGGATTGCAGAATAAATGTCGTTCAAATACACTAGGAGTTGGGTGTTAGTTGATCTGTATTTGATAAACCCATACTGATGTTCTGAGAAGTAATTCTTTTTATTAAGAAATTCAACTAATTGCTTTGCTAATATTTTCTCAAATATCCGACATAGAGTACATGTTAATGAAACGGGGCGGTAATTTTCCGGATTTGTTCTTTCGCCCTTTTTATAAAGTGGAATAATAAAAGATTCTTTCCATATGGATGGTATTTGGCCGCTATCCAATATAATACGGAATAATTCCGTTATTACTGGGGCAATTGATTCAGCGCATTTTTTATAAAGAATGTATGGAATACCATCTGGAGAAGTGGAATTTCTGGGTGGCAACATTTTCAAAAGTGAACAAACAGAAATAATATCAAAGTTCAAATCCGAAAAATAGACTGAATTAGAAATAGATTCATTGCATATTGTAAAATTCTTTTTCTGGAAAGCCTTTTGGAAAATTGTGCCGAATAAATTGCATTTATCCGCTTTTTCATGGACAATGACTCCACTGGAGCTAACAAGTGGAGGCAAGGAAGCATTCAGCCCTAATTTATTTCGAATATGTCTGTGAATACCGGAATTTCCCTTTGACACAATTTTGGTTTCTTTCTCATTGTAAAACAATTTAATTTGTCTGTTTAATTCCCTCGAAATAATTTTATACTCAATTTTAAGGTGACTAGAGTGAATAGATTTCATTTTCCTATACAATTGCAGCTTTCTACGTTTCAAATCTTTTATTTTGTCCGGGAATTTGTCATTAATAACCTTTTTTAAAGGTTTTAGCGGAAAATGTTTGTTAAGTCCACCAGCTAAAAGACAAATAAGTAATTTATATTTATCTTCAATCCCAAAACAATATGACAATTTAGAAAAAATTTTTAAAGTATTCAATTCATGAATTAATTTCTAAAATGACGAATCACTATATTTTCTTAGAAAAAAAGTTTCTTTTATCCGCTGTTTTGTGTTTTGTTCATTGAGATGGAAATTAACCATATTGTGGTCAGAAGTTGAAAAGTTTTCCCCTACATGGACTTTTGAAACTATGTTTTTAGGATTAGAAATAATTAGATCAAGAATCGCTCCTTTTCTAGTATTTTCTCTAACATGTTGATAAGCCTGTAATTGCCCAATAAGATCAATTAATTCTTTTCCTAAAGGGCAGTCGGACTCTAATAAGTCCCATTCGATATTTCTGCAATTTAAATCTCCACAAATAATTATATTATTTGAAGATATAGAGTTAGAAATGTATTTAAATATTTTTTTTGTGTTTTGTAATGTGCAGTTTGGAGGACGGTAAACTAAAAATATTTCAAACATCCTTGACAGAAATAGTTTAATTTTAATTAATTCAGTTTGAAATTTTGATTCAGTAAAACAGATTTTATACGAAATTTTTTTGATAAAAGGATAGTACAGCCTCCACCCTTTTTATTTCTAGCAACGGAAATTTCTTCAAACTGTTCAGAAAAGTAAGACTCAGAAAATAGTTTACTATTGGGCTCAAGCCATGTTTCAGTAATAAATATTATTTCACATTTTTTTTCTGCTATAAGCATTTTTAAATCACCTATTTTATTTATAATAGACCTAGCATTAATGAGAACGCAATTTATTGTCTCTTTGGTATTTATAATTGTTTTTGGGATTTTATGGTTGCCCGCGTACCCCTATTTTTGCTGTTGTTGCTCTTTTGCCTTAAACGGCTTGGGGTTGGTTAACCTCTTTAATTGGAGGTCAACCACAATATATTCAAAAAGGCCCGAGGCCAAATTCAAAGAAAAAGCATGTCTTCGCAAAAAATACAAAAGATCCAATTCTGGTGGGGTCATATCTCTTCGCACAAAAACATTAGGGCAAAAGATCGATTTTTGTTTTTTGACTTGCGGCAATTTGCGAAGGAACGCATCACGTGACTTTTGGTCGACGAAAGGAACTTTGATGATCCTTGGCTTTGATTGGTGACCGTTCGATGTCCGCGGCGTGGCTGGGTGGCGATGGATTTGCTTCTCCGGGTCCAATTTGTCGTCAAGTGCACATTCCTGCAGGAGCCGAAGAACTGCCGCATTGTCGTCGTCGCCCTCCGGTAGTTTTTCGATCACTGCCGACTTGGACTTGCTGAGAACTATTTGCGGATTGGCAGTGCCGAACCCCGCCATTTTAATGTAAAAGGATGGGTCGACAGCTGGCGGTGGACAGCCCCAGGGGACTCGCGGGGGCTGGGGATTGTTGTCAGAAATTCCCGAGTTCTGGAATGAACTACGGGATTCCTTAAGAATTTGCTCGACCGTTGCTCGAATTGTCTCCTGTATGGTCGGCTTTAGTATTTCCGCCACCATTTTGGCAATTTCGGTCAGCTCCCCTGATCGAATTGAATCCGATTCCTCATCCAATTGAGAGCGAATCCGCTTGCGAGTCATTTTGAATATAAGTGTAATATTTTTTATTCAGAGAGGAATATATTTGGAGATAGTATAAAACAGTGATGCCGCGGGTTGAGAAAAATTTCGGGTTCGGGTTTCGGGTCGGGCACTCGAAAAATTTCGAGTTCGGGTTTCGGGTTTCGGGTTGAGAAAAACTTCGGGTTTCGGGTTTCGGGTATCGGGTTTCGGGTCGAGAAAAATGTCGGGTTTCGGGTCAATTGAAAAATTATTATAATATGTTCAAAATCGATAAGAATTTTTTTATCGAATGAAAAATCATTAAAAATTTTCTGCGTCACGCTTTTTCAATGTAAATTTCTCGAACAAGAAGACTGGCGGTGCCGATAGGCGCCGCCAGGAAAAAATTTGAAAATTTGAGTTAAATTTGGTAACAGATTTTCACCAAAAAATTGCCAAATTTTTGCGCTTTAAGTTGACAAATTTTTACCTTTAAAAACGTTTTTTACGGCGTTTTTCCAAAAAACTTTTGGGGAACCGGGGGGCCGGCGGTGCCGATAGGCGCCGCCGGGAAAAATTTTGTAGTTTATAATACGATTTGTTTACAGAATATGTCAAAAAAAGATCAAAGTTTTGGTTAAATTTGCGGTTTTAGGCTGTTTAAAAAAATAAAAAATAATAATTTTTAAGTTTAAATATTTTTATTAATTTAATTTCAATTGAAATAATGTAAAGAAAATGTAAAAAATATTCTATACCAGTGGGGAATTGAACCCGAGCGAAAAATAAAGAAAGGCAAAAGGTATAGCCATTACACCACATTTGAATTTGAACACATGCTGTAAATGAAATAAATGAATTATTTTTTCTCAAAAATCTCCTTCTCCAACAATTTCCTTCTCTTTTCTCACCCAGATCCCCATTCTTACCGGTGCATATTTTTTTGCCTATGCCGCGGGTTGAGAAAAATTTCGGGTTCGGGTTTCGGGTCGGGCACTCGAAAAATTTCGGGTTCGGGTTTCGGGTCGAGAAAAACCTCGGGTTTCGGGTTTCGGGTTCGGGTTGGCATCACTGGTATAAAAGAGATTAAACAGAAAGAATAAAACATTAAACTAAAAGCGCATTAATTTAATTTTAATTTATTAACTTTAAAGTGAATTAAAAAAAAATTAAATTAAATTCTATTTTTCAATGTATTAATAATTAATAAAATGAAAAAGCATACAATATAAGGAGTAAAAAATTGATTTTAATTTAAATAATGATAATAAGTAGAATTATCCAAAAACCCTTATTTATTTATTATAATTGTTTATTATATTAAATAATGATGCAATATTTTTTTAAAAATTGGGATTGAACACTCATTAGTAGGATTATCCAAATCCATTTTTTACTTAATATAAATTTGTATATTTTTATTAAATTGTGATAGTTGTGTCTTTGTAAAATCTTTGTTTTGACACACAACAAATAACTAGGGCTGTCAAAAATATGTATAAAAAATATTCATAATATGTACATAATATGTAAAAAAAAAATCCGAAATATGTAAGAAAAACCCAAAATATGTACCAAATATGTAAATAAAAATTTTAAAATGGTTATTTTTAGGAAAAAAAATTCTTCGGAAAGGGTGAAATAGGCACAAAATGCCATAAAAATGACTTAAATAGGCCTAGAATCACATTTAGTATTAGAGAGCGGTATTTTGAGAAAATACGGATCAGGATCAGGACTACGGACTAGGCACCCACACGGACTACGGACTTACTGACTAAAAACCCGTAAAACCCTTACTCCGTATAAATCCGTATCCAGGAAAAATACGGACCCGTATACGGATCAGGGTTTTTTGAAAATATTTTTTATCAAGAAAAAACAATTTGTTTTTTTACTAAAATACCAATATAGAGATTCATTCTAAATTTTATTATCAGCATTTAACAACAGCTTTGACCAGAAAAAATAAAATTGCGAGATAATGAAAAATTAATATTTGTAATTGATATTTGGGAGTGCCTTATTCAAAAAGATTAACATTTCCGCTGTTTCTGGCTTCAACTGCGACCTTCTGTAATCGTAAACGTCTCTTGCCACTTTAAAAGTGGCTTCACTTGGGACACTCGTGGCTGGCGCAGTGAGAAATTTGCGAGCAATTTTTGACAAAATTGGGAATTTGGGTGCCATTTGTCGCCAAGCTGTCAGCGGGTCCTCGCGTGAATTAACACAACCACTGGCCAGATATTTGATGAGCTCATCATCAATGTCAGATGGCTTTTGGGAAGGACCTTAGAGGATTTTTGTTTAAGAAAAAGATTAAATCTAATTTGCCTGCATTCTCCTTATTGCTTGTTGAAGCAATATCATTGAGGTCATCAAAAAGAGAAAGCTTCTGTTTTTTGGGCGACGGAGCCAAAACAATTTCATCACTTTCATTATCAAACGGTAATATAAAATCGCCAAGTTCCTCTTTGAGCCATGACGAAACTTTAGCAAGAAAAATGTTCCGTCCCTCGAGCAAAAACTTGTCCTTGAAACGCAAATCCAAAAATGTCGATAGACAATGAACTCTTAAATAATAGTTTTAAAATGAAAAATGTGTATTAATGTTATACCGTTTTTCACGGAGAGCAAAAAAATATTTCTCGAGCTCATTAACCAATGAACAACGCACCACATCAATGTCTTTGTTAATTAATTTGGCAGTATAAAGTTTTCCATGAAGGGTCAATGCAATTGGTATTTGGGCTAAACCGGTTTTCGGGCTTTAAAAATTAATTTATTTAAATCACCAGACAATGGTGCTTTTACAAGCATCTTTGATGCTTCTTCGATTGGTTGAAGTAAAGAAATCATTTCTTCGATTAATCCCCACTCTTCGTTTGTTAACGTCATCTCAAAATTACGATTTTCGAAGGCGTACTGGTACGCGCTTCCCGTTGCTCAAACAGACGCAAAATCATCCCAAGAGCCGAATCCACCTCACTGATACCTCCTTAATTTTGGTCATTTCGATCAAAAGATTTATGTTGATTTACCTGTAAAAGGGAATGGTCCGGAAGATCAAGAAAGATTTGTATGTCCTTTAACATTCCTAAGGCTTTGTTTGAGTGTTTGAATCTCATCCACAATAGTCTGAGAAAACGCCTAAAAAATAAACAAGCATATCAAACGAAAAAAATTAAACACTACTGATTTCATGTTGGCTGCGGAGTCACGCAAAAAACAGTGAATTTTCGTGGGGCAAATCTCCCAATCTGCGATGACTTTTGATAATAATTTGGCAATTTCTTTTCCTGAATGTGTTCCCTGAAATTCGGTCACCGCCAACACATGATTTTTCATTGTCCAATTTGGGGTGATTCCATGAGCTGTCAGACTAAAAAGTATATTCAAAGGGTAAATTCTGATGCTGACCATAGGAAATTGTTTGTAGGTCCACTCCACGCGTCCGTTGTGAATGAAATCGATTCACACTCCTTGAGTTCTTCTCTAATTTTGTTTTTGACTTGTTTATAAACTTCAGGAAGAATTTGGGTTCGATAATGCGTTTCTTCCTAAAATAAACGCCTTCTTTATTTCTTTTAATACACAAACGAATAACGAACTTTAATATGTTGAGGTGCGAGCAATGATTGAAATGTTGGATGATTCACCACTTTGAATGAAGTGTTGGTAGACACCAAAAAATTGACCACTTTTTTGTCCATCACAGCGAGAGTGCCTAAAATAATTTTAAATAAAGTCATTTCATTTCTTAAATTACTGCTTGAACAAGGAAAAAATGTTGGGAGTTTTTTCTGCGATTCATCCTTGTTTGGGGTTTTTCCAATTGTCTGTACTTCTCAGCATACGTCGAATTGGCATGAATTTTTGAAAAAAGATGGGCAATCAATCCTTTTACGCTGCCATGGCTTCGTTCGAACTCAAATTTTTGTAGTTGGTTAGTTTTGCACTCAATACATTCCGCTTTCCCGTCAGATAATTTGTTAAACAACCCAATTTGCCAAATATTTGAGCACATCTTTGCTAAATGCATATTTTTATGAGTAGGTGATATTTGGTGTAGTGAGCTGTTTCTTACATAAAAAACCGTTCTATATAGGATTTAAAACAAAGAATGTGAAAAATTTTATCAAATTCAAATTTATTATCAAAAAGTTGGCGAAATGTAAGCTCTAAAATCAAATATTTAATAGAAATTGTATTTAAAAAATAGTCCGTAATCCGTATCAGGAATTGTACGGACCCGGACCAGGACTACGGACTAGGCACCCATACGGACTACGGACTTACGGACTAAAAACCCGTAAAACCCTTACTCCGTATAAGTCCGTATCGGCGCAAAAAAATACGGACTACGGACTACGGACCCGTAAAAACCCGTATACGGGTCCGGTCCGTACCCGCTCTCTATTTAGTATTATAAAATTAGTTTGGTTAATTTTTATTTTCACAAGAAATTTTTATAAATTTTCAAAAATTCTCAAAATATGTAATAAAATATGAAAATATGTACGAAAAATTTGCCGAAATTTTGGATTTTTTTGAGAATTTCCAAAAATTTCTGTAAAAAATCCTAAAAATATGTAAAAAATGTATGAAAAAATCCGAAAAAGTCCAAAATATGTACCAAATATGTATAAAACTCCAAAATATGTAAAATACATATAAAAGCCCAAAATATGTAAAAATATGTAAATAAAAGTCCCAACTTTTTCTCGCAAACACAGAAAAGAAAGTGTTTTTCCAACTATTAAGAGCATGGAGAAGCCAGGAAAAATATGTGTATTTTACATAAAATTGACATCCCTATTCATTTATAATTAGATCAAAATTTGGAAAGAAATCATAAAGTTTAATTTTTAATTTTATAAAAAGTCAATAAATTATTCTGAATTTATTTTTCAAAAATGGTAAAATATATCTTTAAACTTTTATAATATAAAAGTTGAATTTTTATAAAAATTTTTTTTCTTAAAATAACCTAAACCCATTAAGACAAACATATTACTCTCACCACACAAAAAAAAATTCCGATGCCATCCATCATCATCCTTCAGTTGTTTTACCCTAATAAGATGGAAATGACTAAATTTTAAAAATTCATAAAAGAAAATTCAAACTTATGCTAGAGTTATAAACTTTTTTAAAAATGATCAGCCGAACGGTTTCTAACCATGATAAATGGTCATAAAATGAGGGAAAAGCGCAGTAAATTAGGTTTTCGTTTACGATTTTTCATTTGATCAATTTTTTCTGACCGTTTTTGGCTCATTAGCGAAAAGCCGAAAATATAGGAAGGGCGTGAGTTTGAGTCCCACCGGTTGAAAATTACAAATTATATTCATGCTAAAAGATACAATATAAATAATATAAAAATCACCTATTACTGATCAAGAATTAGGAAAATTAAATGCTTTAAAATAAATTAGTGATTAAAAAACGGGAAATTAAAATTATTAATTTTAAAACAATTATCCATTTTTTTTTTTTTCCATCTTATAAGGGTACTTTTAGCTATTTCCAAAAAGCCAGCAATTTGTTTGTCAGTTAAAGAGTGCTTTTCACTCTTCAATTTATAATGCATATTCATTTTGCTCCTTTTTTGTTCATTGGAATGACGAGTTCCTCCTAAAATATAGAAATTAATTAAATAATTAATAAAAATAAAATTCACTTTTGCTGAATTTTATGCCAAATTCCTTTTTCCATTTTTGGAATGTTTCTTTGCCAATGCCTAACTGTTTCGCAAATTGCTTCTGTTTTCCAGTTGTACATTTTCTGTTTCTCTCGTTAATTCGGTCAAAAAATTCCTCTTTTTTCTTTTCATAATAATTTTTTTCATAAATTTCAAATTCTTTTTTCCATTTATAAATTTTTTTTCGACTAATTCCCAAGTTTTTGCAATTTTTGTTCGACTTTGTTCCTAATTTTTTCCGAATATTTCCCATTTTTCTTAATTCCTTCTTCTATTGCATGAAATTTGTTAATAATTACGCGTTTTTGCTGTTCATCGAATTTGTAACTCTTACCAATTCTGACGGGATTATTTTTTTGATCATTTTGATGATATTTTCATTTGGATCAGTTTCATTTTCATTTTCCCATACTTTGCCAAAAATTTCTACAAAACATGGTAGTATTTTTCCATTCTTTTCGCATAAATTATTAAGATATTTCAACGCTTGTTGTTTTGAAAAATTTTTCTGAAAATTCTCCATTTTTTATTTTATTTTTTGCAAAATAATTTCAAAATAATTATTCTAAAATTTTTGGCTTATGATTGGTGAAAATTTCGCCACCATAATTTTTCGAAAAGTGATCAAAATAATAAATTTTTAAGTGTATCAATAAGACAAGGAAACAATACTCATCTATGATGCTGGCTCCCTTAATTCAGAATTTTAATTTGTGATGGTTTTTAATTACATAATTATTTTAAGTCATATTTTTAGTGAAAATTTCATCACAAATAATTATCCAAAAAGTGATCAAAAGAATCAAATTTTATAAATTAGTTGATCTTTTTAATTTATATTATTAATTTTTAAACATGGAAAGTTTTTTGCTTTTTCTTTGATAATTTAATAAAAAACACACCTTCAAAAAATTGAATAACAAAAAAGCTGAAAATTAATAGAAAAATGCTCCCTAAATCTGAAGAAAAAACAAACAATACTGAGAAGAAGAAATGAGCTAGAAGTGCGTGAAATTTTGTCAAAAATCACGGCCAATTCATTAAAAATTTTTTAAATATTATTCGTTTGGGTCATTAATGAAAAGTTAAAAAACAAAAAGAAATTTTTACTTAATTAACTTTGTTATTTTCTATGAAAATTTTTTGAAAAAATTGACTAATGAGCAAATTAATATTATTTCTTCTCAAAAATTTTTTCTTTTTCCCAATTCTTAAAAAATAATTTCTCGCAAATCTCTCTTTCCCGCCACTATTCTTATAAGATTATAGAATCGCGTGTCACGAGACATTAGACGAGCAACATCCTTTATATCGTGTTCAATTGCTTTTTTGTCTGAGAAAATTGAATGCTAGGACGACTTGTAAATCATTAAGAAAGAAAAGGGCTGATAAACTCCAAAATTAAATTTGAATTCAGTATTTATGCTGTCAAAATATTGAATGAAATTCGAATGCTTTTTGACACATTTGCTCCCGTTGGCCCTTGGGAAAGGCATTTTTTTAATAATGATATAAATAAAATTTTCATTATTTTTTTTTGTAATTGTGTATGTCCTCAAATGTCAAATCCTCAAATTTCGCACCACGTCAGTTAGTTGTGGAACAGACTTTTATCGCATTGTGTAAATCCAACAACGAATGTATAAACACATCTTTTCAGTCAATGAGGCGTTTGGGATTTGGGGCTCAGTCATAGGTCCCATAGCTTTCCCCATTCCCTCCCAAGCTCCATCCGGAATAGACGGTGCGGTTGGTCTGGGGACACAGTGCGCACCCCTCACTATTAGAAATATTGGTCTAACAAATATCTATGGACAGAATAAGGATCTTTGAAAATAGCCTTAGTCAACAAATTCTATTGTTCTAAAATAAAAGTTAATTCTGCGCCGCAAGTGTCGGTTTGACTAGGCGCCGCAAATGTTGGCTAATCATTTTTCAGCAGCAATTTTCATTATGAACTAATTAGATGTTTCTCGACTTTGAGAAAATTATTCATTTGTTTTAATTTAAAAAAAAATTAAATAGTTTTCTTTAATAATTATCATTGAAAATTTCATTTTTTCTTCTACAGAGACCCAAAATTATATGGTATTTTTTTAAATAATTCTACAAGAAATTAAACAAATAGACCATTTTTGGAAATAAGAAACTTCCACTAAATGACCAATACTTTTTTTAATTGAAAATGTATTCATGCAGTTATCCATTTAAAATTTTGGCGGTATTAACTATTTTTCTGTTAATACAATAATTTTGGAATTTATTTATTTAATGGAAAATTTTTATCAATTAAAAATTATAAAAGAAATTATTATTATTCTTTGCAATTACGTGGGTTTTCCTTATTTTATTCGTTAAATCAGCAGAATCCTAATTTTCTTTCAATTTTTAATCAGAAAAAATCCATTTTTATTAATTTATATGCCTCAAAATATTGAAACTTAATTAAAAAAAAACAAAAAAAAAGCATTTGAGACGACAAAAATGAATTTAATCGCGCTTGAACTAACTAATGAAAAACTGCAGCAAAAGTCATTTGGCGAAATACTTGGAGAAAAGTGGGATGAAAAAGACGAAGAAAAATTGGAAGAAAAAAGAGAAAGAATTGAAACATATTTTAAAATAAAAGAGAAAATAAAACAAAAAGAGTGAAAATATTTAGCAAAAGAATGGAATAAAATTAATTCAAAAATAGCAAAAAAATTGGGGACAAATAAAACATTTATTCAAAAATGGATCAAAGAATTAGGGCTTAATCAACAAATTAAGAAAATCTACAAAGCAAAAACTGATGAAGAAAAAAGTGAAATTGTGCAAAAATATATTTCAATTGAAAATGAATTTAAACAAATCAAAAAAATTCAAGTGAAGAATGGCACCAAAATTATGCCAAAATTTCTTAGAACATCGTAGTTAGCCGTACAGTAATTAAAAATGGTTAAAATTCTTTCATTTGGAATTCCCGCTTTACAGCAATTGCAGAATTTATAAACAAAAAAATATCAACAATACTTAGGGAGTTTTGGTAAACATTTCTTAGTTATTTCCGGATTTCTTTTTTTAAACATTTTATTAGAGCTCGACCTGTACCTGGGTCCAGGTTTTTTCGTACACATTTTCATTTTTTTCATACTTTGAGACCTATTTTGGTCATTTTTTTTGGCATATTTTGCTTATTTTACTTTTTACGAAGAATATTTTTCCAAAAATAACCATTAAAAAATTTATTTAAATATTTAGTACATATTTGGGGATTTTTGTACATATTTCATACATTTTACCATTTTTTAATACATATTTTATTTACATATTTCGCGATTTTCTTACATAAAAAAAGAATCCCTGATAATTAAAGTTTAGTGACAACAATAATCAATTATTTGGCGTTATGCCCACTATACGGCGGCTTATTGTTGGAGATGATGCAAACAAGGTAATTCGGATTTTTAATTAAAATTAAAATACGAAATAATATTTTGCACATTTAAGTCCGATGTGCAAAAATATACTGCTGCTGTTGAACAAATGCACAATTTTTGGCGCATTTGCAAAGACATGATGACAGCTGACAGTGAAAATGCCATTTGAGTTATGGCAATTTGATGATTTATCGTCGTATCCAAACGGAAAAAGTAAATTTTAAAAAATATTATAACTTAGGCTTAACCATAAAAGTGCCAAATATCCTCATATAATATGGACCAAAAACCCTCCAAATATGCTATAAAAATACCTAAATTTGGATAAATGCGTATTTTAAAACGGTCAAAAAAATGGATTAAATCACAAAAAAGTGGCCAAAATATGAATTTCTTCTCGAAGACATATAAAACATGCACTTGAATTGACTAAAACTCTCACCAAAAAAATTTTCATATTCCAACCGAACATTGAACAGCTAACTTTTAGGGCCTTGGGTTCTAAGTCGAGTCTAAAAAAGTATCATATAAATGAAGTAAAAACGGATCAATGAAAGTAATATTAAATTAATATTATTTAATTTATTTGCAGAATAAAAAATCAAATTAATCTCAAAACTTCATCATATTATCAATCTTGATAAAAAATCAAAAGTTGTAATTAAAAAATTCGAACCAATAATTTAATAATTTGGTCCATATCTTAAAAAAAACTCGGCTTAAATTCACTTTTTGGAACTTAGTTATCCTATCTAATATATCAAGGATGGATTCTTGATTAAAATTGTTCAATTTTCATGCATTTAAACTAGGGTTCGAGCCCCGTGGGGCGGGGATGGCTTTCCGCGGGGGCGTGGGTTGGCGGGGGTCAGAGTCGCGGGGGCGGGGACAGGGGCACGATAATTCGGCCCCCGCGGGGGCGGGGGTTTGCTTTGAATTAGCTCCAAAAAATCTCAAAAAAAAAATATTTTTTATGAATGATTTCTTTGGCTCCACATTCCTTTATTCGTTGATCGCCTTTATTCTATTTATTTTGACATAAATTGCACAGATTTTGACTAAAAATAACCAAATTTAGGGATTTTTAGGTAATTTTTTAAGAAAAAAGGTTTTTTTTTGGGGCCGGCGTGCCGATAGGCGCCGCCGGAAAAATTTTAAGAATTTTTAATTGAACTTTGCCAAAATTTTCAGAAATTTTCCTCTTTTAGATGAAAATAAGGCATTACCCCCAAATCAGAACATTTCTTAGAAATAAAGAACATAAAGAAACCCTGTATTAATCAGAAAAAAAATAAAATCAAAAGAAAACGTCAACCGGCGTCGAACTCATAACAAAAAGAAGGTTAAAAAATTCAAAATGTATAAATTTTTGCCTTTAATTCCACGAATATGCCATTTTTAAGGGTGTATTTTTCACCCCCGCGCCCCCGCGGGAGTGAAGGTCACGGGGGCGGGGGTTGCGGGGATCTGAGTTGCGGGTGCGGGGACGTGGCTGAGGCCAAAAAACATGTCCCGACCCGGCGGGGGCGGGGGTGACGCGGGCGGGGCTCGAACCCTAATTTAAACATGTCTTACAGTTTTGTATGGCCATAAAAATCTGCCCATTTAATTCCTTCATACTTTATATCGTAGGCCACATTGCGGTTCGGATTTTTGATTTTTTTTGTTTGTTTTTTTTAAAATTTACAAAAAAGTAACGGACACGATGAGTTATCTAAAAAAAAATAAAATGCGGATCTCGCGGGATCACGCACTTTATGAAATTTCTTGACAACATTTCAGTTGGAGCTTTCCAATCCTCCCACATTACAAATTACAATAAAATTTTTTTTTTATTGTACATGTTCATAGTTTTTACTTGTCCATACAATTAAAGTAAACTGGCGATTTATCCTTTTTTATTTTTTTTTTAAAATTAAAATTTTTTTTAAGATTTGTTTATTTTATGTTCAGCACATTTTTGCCCATTGCATTTAAGTAAATTCCTAGAAAAAACGAATTTTTAATTTTAGCCAAAAACGTTTTAATTGTGCTCCAGGTGAACTCGCTGAATAAATATAAATTTTGCTAAAATATTTTTAATACACAAAATAAAATTAGAAAATTTACGCTTTTTAATTTGAAAAAAAATACTGAAATAATTATACTTTCATTAGTATTATATTGTATTAATACTTTTTAATTATTTTTAATATAAAAACCTGGTAAAATATTTTTTAATAATTGGTGAATGATAAAAAGATGAACGAGAAATGAATTGACAATTGTGAAATATTTTGGGTTTTTCTATTTTTAGCATATTTTTTGGATTTTCGTTTTTTCGAAAATACAATTCTATTAGTATAATAGAAGACATATTCCAAAAATCATAGAGTTGAAATTGGTGCAAATTTCTTTTTCCATCTTTTCAAAGTTGCACTTCCAATTCCCAATTTCTTTTTGGCTCTTTCTTTGTTATTGAATTTTCCCTTTTCTCTCAATTTTTCTTTAATTGCTTCAACTTTTCGAATTATTTCTCTTTGTTGTTCGTCATTTCTCCACTCATTTGATCAACCGGTGAATTGGCTCCCGGACTTTTCGACAGCAAAGGACCTTTCGACAGTAAAGGACTTTTCGACAGAAACACAAAAAATAATGGAATTTTCGACAGTAAACATAAAAACAAATAATTTTTTATTAATGTCAGTTTTACTAAATTTCTTAGAAATTAACATACTATAATATGTATTGCTAAATCATTATCACTAGAGGTAATATTTTTAGGTTTTACCTAATTTTTTTCCTGAGCTCTCAGTGACCTTAAACGCACGAAAAAATGTTTTTTTGCAGTTGTTAATCAATTTTTCGATTTCTTAGCATCTATTTTCTAGATTTTTATTTTTTAGCACTTTAAATTAATAAATTTTTGCCAAAAATTTATGAATAAAATGGTAATAAAAACGAAAAATACACCTCCCTAAAAGTCTATCAAAAATTTCAAAAAATACATCTTAAGAAAAGAAAATTTTTTAAAAAATCATCTCCATTTATTTGTTTACATTCTTGAAAAGGTCCCGGTCCATGGTTTGCCCAAAATTCCCGGTCCCTTGGCACTCTAGTTTAAACCGGTTGTTCATCATTTAAACCTTTTAACGGGTTGTGTTTTTGCAATTTTAAAATTATATGTTTTTATCATTTGTATTTCCTTATGCAATTTTTACAATTCTATATTATTTAAAGAAATGACCGGTTTGGGTATGTATTTTGAATGGGTTTCAACCGGTTTAGAATTAAAACTGTAATATTAATATATCCCCAATTTTCGTTCAAATTTCTTTTATTTTAAAATTCGAAGAGATTCCCTGCCGAGAACTATTCTAAACTTTTCTAACCTTTTTTTCGTGAAGAACTTTTTTCAAAAAAAACTCATTAAGTATGGAAAATATAAAAAATTGAAATTTTCGATAGAGAACACCGTCCTATCAAACCATAAAAATATAATATTTTTTCTATTTTCAAAGAAAATAACATAGTACAATACCTATATTGTAATTTAATACTCTTCTGAATAAATAACGAATATATAATATTCTAATCAATTAATTCAGTCAAGGCAAAATTCTGAAATTTTTTTTTAATACAAATTTCATAATTAGACATGCATTTGTGCTATTTATTGTTTTTTAATATTCTTTATTTATAAAATTGAACTCAGCAAAACCAGAGCTACGAAGGGCGCCGGACTTTTCGACAGTGGATTTTCGACAGAGGACTTTTCGACAGAAGGACTTTTCGACAGCAAAGGACATTTCGACAGAAATATTTAAAAGTTGAGGAGGGGATTTTTCGACAGTGGACTTTTCGACAGTAAAATTTAATTAAGTTTCAAATTTAGGGGTGTAAAATTTTAAAATTTTATTCAAAACCAACCAATTATTCAAATAATTATTGAGATACTTAATTTTTAAATTCAAAAATTCTTTTCAAGACGCTTAAGCACGAGCCTTCTGGCGGTGCGCAATCGACATTTTATTTCGTAGAGAATTTTTGGGTTTAACTATTATTCCAGAAAAACGGCTGAAAACGGCTGTCTCTTTTTTTGAGAAATTTTATACGCTACAAACGCGCTTAAGCACGAGCCTTATGGCGGTGCGCAATCGACATTTTATTTCGTAGAGAATTTTTGGGTTTAACTATTATTCCAGAAAAACGGCTGTCTCTTTTTTTGAAAAATTTTATACGCTACAAACGCGCTTAAGCACGAGCCTTATGGCGGTGCGCAATCGACATTTTATTTCGTAGAGAATTTTTGGTTTTAACTATTATTCCAGAAAAACGGCTGTCTCTTTTTTTGAGAAATTTTATACGCTACAAACGCGCTTAAGCACGAGCCTTATGGCGGTGCGCAATCGACATTTTATTTCGTAGAGAATTTTTGGGTTTAACTTCTATTCCAGAAAAATGGCTGAAAACGGCTGTCTCTTTTTTTGAGAAATTTTATACGCTACAAACGCGCTTAAGCACGAGCCTTATGGCGGTGCGCAATCGACATTTTATTTCGTAGAGAATTTTTGGGTTTAACTATTATTCCAGAAAAACGGCTGTCTCTTTTTTTGAGAAATTTTATACGCTACAAATGCGCTTAAGCACGAGCCTTATGGCGGTGCGCAATCGACATTTTATTTCGTAGAGAATTTTTGGTTTAACTATTATTCCAGAAAAACGGCTGTCTCTTTTTTTGAGAAATTTTATACGCTACAAATGCGCTTAAGCACGAGCCTTATGGCGGTGCGCAATCGAAATTTTATTTCGTAGAGAATTTTTGGGTTTAACTATTATTCCAAAAAACGGCTGTCTCTTTTTTTGAGAAATTTTATACGCTACATACGCGCTTAAGCACGAGCCTTATGGCGGTGCGCAATCGACATTTTATTTCGTAGAGAATTTTTGGTTTTAACTATTATTCCAGAAAAACGGCTGTCTCTTTTTTTGAGAAATTTTATACGCTACAAACGCGCTTAAGCACGAGCCTTATGGCGGTGCGCAATCGACATTTTATTTCGTAGAGAATTTTTGGGTTTAACTTCTATTCCAGAAAATGGCTGAAAACGGCTGTCTCTTTTTTTGAGAAATTTTATACGCTACATACGCGCTTAAGCACGAGCCTTATGGCGGTGCGCAATCGACATTTTATTTCGTAGAGAATTTTTGGTTTTAACTATTATTCCAGAAAAACGGCTGTCTCTTTTTTTGAGAAATTTTATACGCTACAAACGCGCTTAAGCACGAGCCTTATGGCGGTGCGCAATCGACATTTTATTTCGTAGAGAATTTTTGGTTTTAACTATTATTCCAGAAAAACGGCTGTCTCTTTTTTTGAGAAATTTTATACGCTACATACGCGCTTAAGCACGAGCCTTATGGCGGTGCGCAATCGACATTTTATTTCGTAGAGAATTTTTGGTTTTAACTATTATTCCAGAAAAACGGCTGTCTCTTTTTTTGAGAAATTTTATACGCTACATACGCGCTTAAGCACGAGCCTTATGGCGGTGCGCAATCGACATTTTATTTCGTAGAGAATTTTTGGTTTTAACTATTATTCCAGAAAAACGGCTGTCTCTTTTTTTGAGAAATTTTATACGCTACAAACGCGCTTAAGCACGAGCCTTATGGCGGTGCGCAATCGACATTTTATTTCGTAGAGAATTTTTGGGTTTAACTGGTCTACCAGAAAAACGGCTGTCTCTTTTTTTGAGAAATTTTATACGCTACAAACGCGCTTAAGCACGAGCCTTATGGCGGTGCGCAATCGACATTTTATTTCGTAGAGAATTTTTGGGTTTAACTATTATTCCAGAAAAACGGCTGTCTCTTTTTTTGAGAAATTTTATACGCTACAAACGCGCTTAAGCACGAGCCTTATGGCGGTGCGCAATCGATTGTTTATTTCATTGAGAATTTTTGGGTTTACAACGTATTCCAGAAAAACGGCTATCTCTTATTTTGAGAAATTTTATACGCTACAAACGCGCTTAAGCACGAGCCTTATGGCGGTGCGCAATCGACATTTTATTTCGTAGAGAATTTTTGGGTTTAACTATATTCCAGAAAACGGCTGAAAACGGCTGTCTCTTTTTTTGAGAAATTTTATACGCTACAAACGCGCTTGAGCACGAGCCTTATGGCGGTGCGCAATCGACATTTTATTTCGTAGAGAATTTTTGGTTTAACTATTATTCCAGAAAAACGGCTGTCTCTTTTTTTGAGAAATTTTATACGCTACAAATGCGCTTAAGCACGAGCCTTATGGCGGTGCGCAATCGACATTTTATTTCGTAGAGAATTTTTGGGTTTAACTATTATTCCAGAAAAACGGCTGTCTCTTTTTTGAGAAATTTTATACGCTACAAACGCGCTTAAGCACGAGCCTTATGGCGGTGCGCAATCGACATTTTATTTCGTAGAGAATTTTTGGTTTTAACTATTATTCCAGAAAAACGGCTGTCTCTTTTTTTGAGAAATTTTATACGCTACAAACGCGCTTAAGCACGAGCCTTATGGCGGTGCGCAATCGACATTTTATTTCGTAGAGAATTTTTGGGTTTAACTATTATTCCAGAAAAACGGCTGAAAACGGCTGTCTCTTTTTTTGAGAAATTTTATACGCTACAAACGCGCTTGAGCACGAGCCTTATGGCGGTGCGCAATCGACATTTTATTTCGTAGAGAATTTTTGGTTTTAACTATTATTCCAGAAAAACGGCTGTCTCTTTTTTTGAGAAATTTTATACGCTACATACGCGCTTAAGCACGAGCCTTATGGCGGTGCGCAATCGACATTTTATTTCGTAGAGAATTTTTGGTTTTAACTATTATTCCAGAAAAACGGCTGTCTCTTTTTTTGAGAAATTTTATACGCTACAAACGCGCTTAAGCACGAGCCTTATGGCGGTGCGCAATCGACATTTTATTTCGTAGAGAATTTTTGGTTTTAACTATTATTCCAGAAAAACGGCTGTCTCTTTTTTGAGAAATTTTATACGCTACATACGCGCTTAAGCACGAGCCTTATGGCGGTGCGCAATCGACATTTTATTTCGTAGAGAATTTTTGGTTTTAACTATTATTCCAGAAAAACGGCTGTCTCTTTTTTTGAGAAATTTTATACGCTACAAACGCGCTTAAGCACGAGCCTTATGGCGGTGCGCAATCGACATTTTATTTCGTAGAGAATTTTTGGGTTTAACTATTATTCCAGAAAAACGGCTGTCTCTTTTTTTGAGAAATTTTATACGCTACAAACGCGCTTAAGCACGAGCCTTATGGCGGTGCGCAATCGACATTTTATTTCGTAGAGAATTTTTGGGTTTAACTATTATTCCAGAAAAACGGCTGTCTCTTTTTTTGAGAAATTTTATACGCTACAAACGCGCTTAAGCACGAGCCTTATGGCGGTGCGCAATCGACATTTTATTTCGTAGAGAATTTTTGGTTTAACTATTATTCCAGAAAAACGGCTGTCTCTTTTTTTGAGAAATTTTATACGCTACAAACGCGCTTAAGCACGAGCCTTATGGCGGTGCGCAATCGACATTTTATTTCGTAGAGAATTTTTGGGTTTAACTATTATTCCAGAAAAAACAAACGGCTGTCTCTTTTTTTGAGAAATTTTATACGCTACAAACGCGCTTGAGCACGAGCCTTATGGCGGTGCGCAATCGACATTTTATTTCGTAGAGAATTTTTGGGTTTAACTATTATTCCAGAAAAACGGCTGTCTCTTTTTTTGAGAAATTTTATACGCTACAAATGCGCTTAAGCACGAGCCTTATGGCGGTGCGCAATCGACATTTTATTTCGTAGAGAATTTTTGGGTTTAACTATTATTCCAGAAAAACGGCTGTCTCTTTTTTTGAGAAATTTTATACGCTACAAACGCGCTTAAGCACGAGCCTTATGGCGGTGCGCAATCGACATTTTATTTCGTAGAGAATTTTTGGGTTTAACTATTATTCCAGAAAAACGGCTGTCTCTTTTTTTGAGAAATTTTATACGCTACATACGCGCTTAAGCACGAGCCTTATGGCGGTGCGCAATCGACATTTTATTTCGTAGAGAATTTTTGGTTTTAACTATTATTCCAGAAAAACGGCTGTCTCTTTTTTTGAGAAATTTTATACGCTACAAACGCGCTTAAGCACGAGCCTTATGGCGGTGCGCAATCGACATTTTATTTCGTAGAGAATTTTTGGGTTTAACTATTATTCCAGAAAAACGGCTGTCTCTTTTTTTGAGAAATTTTATACGCTACAAACGCGCTTGAGCACGAGCCTTATGGCGGTGCGCAATCGACATTTTATTTCGTAGAGAATTTTTGGGTTTAACTATTATTCCAGAAAAACGGCTGTCTCTTTTTTTGAGAAATTTTATACGCTACAACACGCGCTTGAGCACGAGCCTTATGGCGGTGCGCAGTGGATATTTTATTTCCCAGAGAATTTATGGGTTTAACGATTTCCCAGAAAAACGGCTATCTCTTTTTTTGAGAAATTTTATAACATACAAACGCGCTTGAGCACGAGCCTTATGGCGGTGCGCAATCGACATTTTATTTCGTAGAGAATTTTTGGTTTAACTATTATTCCAGAAAAACGGCTGTCTCTTTTTTTGAGAAATTTTATACGCTACAAACGCGCTTGAGCACGAGCCTTATGGCGGTGCGCAATCGACATTTTATTTCGTAGAGAATTTTTGGGTTTAACTATTATTCCAGAAAAACGGCTGTCTCTTTTTTTGAGAAATTTTATACGCTACAAACGCGCTTGAGCACGAGCCTTATGGCGGTGCGCAATCGACATTTTATTTCGTAGAGAATTTTTGGGTTTAACTATTATTCCAGAAAAACGGCTGTCTCTTTTTTGAGAAATTTTATACGCTACAAACGCGCTTGAGCACGAGCCTTATGGCGGTGCGCAATCGACATTTTATTTCGTAGAGAATTTTTGGGTTTAACTATTATTCCAGAAAAACGGCTGTCTCTTTTTTTGAGAAATTTTATAACATACAAACGCGCTTGAGCACGAGCCTTATGGCGGTGCGCAATCGACATTTTATTTCGTAGAGAATTTTTGGGTTTAACGATTATTCCAGAAAAACGGCTGTCTCTTTTTTTGAGAAATTTTATAAACTACAAACGCGCTTGAGCACGAGCCTTATGGCGGTGCGCAATCGACATTTTATTTCCCAGTGAATTTATGGGTTTAACGATTATCCCAGAAAAACGGCTATCTCTTTTTTTGAGAAATTTTATAACATACAAACGCGCTTGAGCACGAGAGGTAGGGCGGTGCGCAATCGACATTTTATTTCCCAGTGAATTTATGGGTTTAACGATTTCCCAGAAAAACGGCTGTCTCTTTTTTTGAGAAATTTTATAACATACAAACGCGCTTGAGCATGAGAGGTAGGGCGGTGCGCAGTGGATATTTTATTTCCCAGTGAATTTATGGGTTTAACGATTTCCCAGAAAAACGGCTGTCTCTTTTTTTGAGAAATTTTATAACATACAAACGCGCTTGAGCATGAGAGGTAGGGCGGTGCGCAGTGGATATTTTATTTCCCAGTGAATTTATGGGTTTAACGATTTCCCAGAAAAACGGCTGTCTCTTTTTTTGAGAAATTTTATAACATACAAACGCGCTTGAGCATGAGAGGTAGGGCGGTGCGCAATCGACATTTTATTTCCCAGTGAATTTTTGGGTTTAACGATTATCCCAGAAAAACGGCTGTCTCTTTTTTTGAGAAATTTTATAACATACAAACGCGCTTGAGCACGAGCCTTATGGCGGTGCGCAATCGACATTTTATTTCGTAGAGAATTTTTGGGTTTAACTATTATTCCAGAAAAACGGCTGTCTCTTTTTTTGAGAAATTTTATACGCTACAAACGCGCTTGAGCACGAGCCTTATGGCGGTGCGCAATCGACATTTTATTTCGTAGAGAATTTTTGGGTTTAACTATTATTCCAGAAAAACGGCTGTCTCTTTTTTTGAGAAATTTTATACGCTACAAACGCGCTTAAGCACGAGCCTTATGGCGGTGCGCAATCGACATTTTATTTCGTAGAGAATTTTTGGGTTTAACTATTATTCCAGAAAAACGGCTGTCTCTTTTTTTGAGAAATTTTATACGCTACAAACGCGCTTGAGCACGAGCCTTATGGCGGTGCGCAATCGACATTTTATTTCGTAGAGAATTTTTGGGTTTAACTATTATTCCAGAAAAACGGCTGTCTCTTTTTTTGAGAAATTTTATACGCTACAAACGCGCTTGAGCACGAGCCTTATGGCGGTGCGCAATCGACATTTTATTTCGTAGAGAATTTTTGGGTTTAACTATTATTCCAGAAAAACGGCTGTCTCTTTTTTTGAGAAATTTTATACGCTACAAACGCGCTTAAGCACGAGCCTTATGGCGGTGCGCAATCGACATTTTATTTCGTAGAGAATTTTTGGGTTTAACTATTATTCCAGAAAAACGGCTGTCTCTTTTTTTGAGAAATTTTATACGCTACAAACGCGCTTGAGCACGAGCCTTATGGCGGTGCGCAATCGACATTTTATTTCGTAGAGAATTTTTGGGTTTAACTATTATTCCAGAAAAACGGCTGTCTCTTTTTTTGAGAAATTTTATACGCTACAAACGCGCTTGAGCACGAGCCTTATGGCGGTGCGCAATCGACATTTTATTTCGTAGAGAATTTTTGGGTTTAACTATTATTCCAGAAAAAACGGCTGTCTCTTTTTTTGAGAAATTTTATACGCTACAAAAGCGCTTGAGCACGAGCCTTATGGCAGTGCGCAATCGACATTTTATTTCGTAAAAAATTGTGGGTTTAACTAGTATTCCAGAAAAACGGCTATCTCTTTTTTTGAGAAATTTTATACCCTACAAACGCGCTCGAGCATGAGAGAGAAGGCGGTGCGCAATCTGCATTTTATTTCCCAGAGAATTTTTGGGTTTTAACGAGTATTCCAGAAAAACGGCTGTCTCTTTTTTTGAGAAATTTTATACGCTACAAACGCGCTTGAGCACGAGCCTTATGGCGGTGCGCAATCGACATTTTATTTCGTAGAGAATTTTTGGGTTTAACTATTATTCCAGAAAAACGGCTGTCTCTTTTTTTGAGAAATTTTATACGCTACAAACGCGCTTGAGCACGAGCCTTATGGCGGTGCGCAATCGACATTTTATTTCGTAGAGAATTTTTGGTTTTAACTATTATTCCAGAAAAACGGCTGTCTCTTTTTTTGAGAAATTTTATACGCTACAAAAGCGCTTGAGCACGAGCCTTATGGCGGTGCGCAATCGACATTTTATTTCGTAAAAAATTTTTGGGTTTAACTAGTATCCCAGAAAAACGGCTATCTCTTTTTTTGAGAAATTTTTTCCCGATCAAACGTACTCGAGCACGAGCCTGATGGCGGTGCGCAATCGACATTTTATTTCGTAGAGAATTTTTGGGTTTATCCGGTTTCCAGAAAAACGGCTATCTCTTTTTTTGAGAAATTTTATACGCTACAAAAGCGCTTGAGCACGAGCCTTATGGCGGTGCGCAATGGACATTTTATTTACCAGAGAATTTTTGGGTTTAACTAGTATCCCAGAAAAACGGCTGTCTCTTTTTTTGAGAAATTTTATAACATACAAACGCGCTTGAGCATGGGACTTATGGCGGTGCGCAGTCGACATTTTATGTCCCAGAGAATTTATGGGTTTAACGATTGTCCCAGAAAAACGGCTATCTCTTTTTTTGAGAAATTTTATAACATACAAACGCGCTTGAGCACGAGCCTTATGGCGGTGCGCAATCGACATTTTATTTCCCAGTGAATTTATGGGTTTAACGATTATCCCAGAAAAACGGCTGTCTCTTTTTTTGAGAAATTTTATAACATACAAACGCGCTTGAGCACGAGCCTTATGGCGGTGCGCAATCGACATTTTATTTCCCAGTGAATTTATGGGTTTAACGATTATCCCAGAAAAACGGCTCTCTCTTTTTTTGAGAAATTTTATAACATACAAACGCGCTTGAGCACGAGCCTTATGGCGGTGCGCAATCGACATTTTATTTCCCAGTGAATTTATGGGTTTAACGATTTCCCAGAAAAACGGCTATCTCTTTTTTTGAGAAATTTTATAACATACAAACGCGCTTGAGCACGAGCCTTATGGCGGTGCGCAATCGACATTTTATTTCCCAGAGAATTTATGGGTTTAACGATTTCCCAGAAAAACGGCTGTCTCTTTTTTTGAGAAATTTTATAACATACAAACGCGCTTGAGCATGAGAGGTAGGGCGGTGCGCAGTGGATATTTTATTTCCCAGAGAATTTATGGGTTTAACGATTTCCCAGAAAAACGGCTATCTCTTTTTTTGAGAAATTTTATAACATACAAACGCGCTTGAGCACGAGCCTTATGGCAGTGCGCAATCGACATTTTATTTCGTAAAAAATTTTGGGTTTAACGAGGTTTCCAGAAAAAACGGCTATCTCTTTTTTGAGAAATTTTATACAATACAAACGCGCTTGAGCACGAGCCTTATGGCGGTGCGCAATCGACATTTTATTTCGTAGAGAATTTTTGGTTTAACTATTATTCCAGAAAAACGGCTGTCTCTTTTTTGAGAAATTTTATACGCTACAAACGCGCTTGAGCACGAGCCTTATGGCGGTGCGCAATCGACATTTTATTTCGTAGAGAATTTTTGGGTTTAACTATTATTCCAGAAAAACGGCTGTCCCTTTTTTGAGAAATTTTATACGCTACAAACGCGCTTGAGCACGAGCCTTATGGCGGTGCGCAATCGACATTTTATTTCGTAGAGAATTTTTGGGTTTAACTATTATTCCAGAAAAACGGCTGTCCCTTTTTTGAGAAATTTATACGCTACAAACGCGCTTGAGCACGAGCCTTATGGCAGTGTGCAATCGACATTTTATTTCGTAGAGAATTTTTGGTTTAACTATTATTCCAGAAAAACGGCTGTCTCTTTTTTTCTATTAAAATATTTAGAATTTTTTTTATTATATTTTATATTTTTTGAAAAATTTCCGGTTTCCGACTTCCGATTTCCGACGTTGTTGGGCTCGGAATTCCGATTTCCGACTTCCGAAAAATTTTTGGGCCTCGGAATTCCGATTTCCGAGAATTTTTGGGCCTCGGAATGCCATCCCTGGTTATTACCTTTTAGGAAAATAAAAATGGCATCTTATTTTATACAATTCATTTTCATTCATTTTTAATTTTGTCACATTTTTTAATTTTTGTATTATGAAATTCTTAGAATTTAATTTTTTGAAATTTGTTGAACGATTCAAAAAATGTATTGTAATATTTTTTGAAATTCAAATATCCTGCAATAACCGCGCTAGGCCTTACAAAGCTAAATGCGAGATTTTGTGGGAGTAATTCCGCGGGATTCCGTCCCGCAAAAATTTGATTCAATCCTGAATAATCTCCTTTCTTCATTTTAAAAATCTATTGTTAAGACAAAACACGTGTGGTACTAAGAAACCGATGAAAGCCCGAGTTCATTTGACTCATAAAATAAATAAATAAATACAGTACATCATTTTGTTGGTAAAGAAACGAGAGTTAGGGTTAGGACGAAATAGTGCATCCCTTTCTCTGCCTTCCCTCGCCAATTTTTCATCCCATCAAATAATCAAACATAGATATATGTGATATATGTATAAACTTTCTATAAAAGGAACATCACTACTCTAACGGTGCGATTTGCTCGCCGGCGCCGTTTCCCCCGTGTCCACGGTTTGATGACATGCGTTACGATGGTAACGTACGCTGTCGCCGTGATGTCTGCGTGCCGTCTCGCGTCCGATTCGAGGCGGTGGGCTGGACTTTGGCCATGAGTGGAGTTCCGGTGCGCATGTCGCTTAAGCCACACTCTGCAGGATGCATCTGATATGGCCGCAAGGGTCGCATTCGGTTGGAGTCGGCTTGAGCACAAAATCGCTAACATTTTTTTAAGTTTATCCATTTTTTAAATCTATTACAATATTCTTTTTTGTTTATCAATGACACCACGATTATTTAATTTGGTTGTGTTTAAGAAAAGTTATGTCGAGTTTTCTCGATAATCTATAAATTTGGCACTTTTTACAAAACTACCTAGCACCAATCAGGTCGATTCATACAGATGAAAGTGTGTGTGATTTTTCTGTCCATATAATTAGTTTTTCCTAGAAATTTACCAGCCCTTAGGTGTTTTTTCTGAAATTTTATCGACCGACTTCACTCCATTTTTGGGATTTCAAATCAACTGAAAGAGTGTTATTTTCTTTATTTTGATTGTTTGAAGCATCTGGGATGTAGTAGATTATATTTTCACCTTTCAAGCATTTTTTGAGTGTATTTTTTTTTACATTAATTAATTTAAAATTTCTTTTTTTGTGAGGTGTGGGAGAAAATTTCTGTTGACAATTTCTTGACAGATTTATTAAATCTTCACTGCATTCGCAAAAAGACTTGTGTACTAAGAACCCGATGAAAAGTCCGAGTTTTGGTTGGACTCAAAATCGAGAAACAGTACAGCAATTTGTTGTGGTAAAGAAACGAGAGTGAGCGATGTAGTGCATCCCTTTCTCTGTCTTCCCTCGCCGAATTCGCATCCCATCAAATAATCAAACATTGATATTCAAACTTCCTATATGCTGTCGCCGTGGTGATGTCTGTGTGCCGTCTCGCGTCCGATTCGAGGCGGTAGGCTGGACTTTGGCCATGAGTGGAGTTCCGGTGCGCATGTCGCTTAAGTCACACTCTGCAGGAATGCAGCTGATATGGCCGCAGGGGTCGCATTCGGTTGGAATCGGCTTGAGCTCAAAATCGCTAACATTTTTTTTTGATTTGGCATTTTTTAATAAAAACGAAAACGCATCACAAAGAAGCGAGTTTCAAAACATCAAAAAGAGACAGAATTTGATTAAAAATTGCAAAAAAAAAAAAAAAAAAAACTTAAAAAACCATTTAATTTATCTTCCCAGTTTTAAACACTCTAAAATAAAACTTTGCAGGGACATTTTCCATTGATTCGAATTTAGGTAATTTCTTAAAAAAACCGAAAACTATTAGTTGCGAAACCCTATCGGTATCAGTTTTTTCTTCTTTTTTTTTTTGGTTTGTAACGATATGAATTGGTATTTATCCAAAGTGAAAACTTTTTTTTTTAATTTTTTTTTAATTTAAGTTTTTCTATTTTTCTGCTTAAAAATTTAAATCAAATATTCACAAAATTAAAGAATGGGACGAACTAAAAAAAATCTTCAGAACACCAAATGTGAAGGTAACATTGACCTGGAAGTCTTATATTTTTAATTATTTTCGTTTTATTGCTGTAATTAATTTAATTATATTTTGTTTCTTTGCTTTTTTTACGTTTAACAATATTAACATTGTTCGTATGCATGTCCGACGAATACATAATATACCATTTGTTTACTCATTTCGATTGTGTTTTCATTTCCCTAATCCTCCCTATCCCCTCTGGCATTTTACATTGAGTTTTTGATGTTCCTTTGTTTTTTACATAACCAACTTTTATATTGAATTTGATTTAGCAGAGAAAAATTGTTTTTTGACCAATTTTTAAAGAAAGTTTTCTTTTAATTAAATTCTACAAATTTTTTCCGAAAATGGATATTTTTGACGAATTTATTGTTGTTGACGAAAAATCATTCAATGGCCTGAAAGCCGAGGATGATTGTCATTCATCTGCAGCAGGTGCTAACGTTTATGTGCCACCAGGTTCGCGGATTCGCCGGTAATGCATATGCTCCAGGGATGGATTGGATTTCGATTTTTGGAAATTGTGAGCTCTGGAATCTCGGTTTCTAAAGATTTGGGGCCTTTGAATTATATAATTTCCGAATTTTTTGCATCATAATTCCGATTTCCAGATTTATTGACAGTTCGAAAATTTTTTTAGAAAATCATTTTCCCATAAAACATTTTTATTCTTGCCTAAAACAACACGGATTTATAAATAAATTAATTTTTTTTTCAATTTTTATTGTTTCTGCAAATTCAAATAAAAAAGTTACCATAACATTACCTAATTACATATTGTATTCATTATTAAAGGACGTATGAGAATGAATCTAATGAGACTGCACGGACAATAACATTTAGTGATGTGACTCACTTTGCTGCAATGTAATTAGCGATCATTTCATTATACGATTAATCAAATAGAAAATAAAATTTAATTTCTTATTTTTAAATATTCCAGTGAATTTCGAATTTCTTCCAAGACTTGCATGATGCAAATCAAAGACATTGGCAATGTGTCCGAGGCTGGGCTTTCATTGGCCCAAATTGTCCGATGGGAATGGGATCAGAAGGGGGAACAAGAGATCAAAGAAGTGAGTAATGCACCAAATTTCAATCCCAATTAAATTTTTGGGTAAAATGAATGGCATAATTAAGACGAAAGTACTTCACATGGGCGAAACGGTGGAGTTCAGCATAAAATCATTGTGTTCAATTGTTATTCGAATACTCAAAAAGCGGGAGAAAAACGACAAAAAGTAACTGAAAAAATTATTTTAAATGTACTTTTTTCTAAGATTCTCATTTTAATGATGAAAATTTTTTTTAAAATATATTGACAAGTTTTTGTGCCCTTTTGTCTGTCCGCCTGCGGTGTAATCGGCACCGACGGGATTTTCAAATCCGAATTTTGGTAAAAATACCGCCAAAGAAACTCTAAAAAAAGACAAAAACTTGCGAAAAAGTCTTGAATAGTATAAAAAAATCATTTATTTTTTTTCTTAGAAATTAATTATTGAATTATTATTATTTACGAGTTTACCCTCCTGATACATTAATTCAATGCATAACTTATCGCAGCACATCTGCTGAAGACGATTTGACGGTGAATATTGGCGACAAACAGGTGAAAAGTGATCGACCAAAATACTGCACAGGCAATTATAACTGATCAATAATTTTTTTAGGTCACTGTGCCCTCCCAATGGCTAATGTCCGTTTCGCCGGTGATCAATCGAATGCTTAGCGTGGAGATGTTGGAGAAACAGCAGCGATCGATCTCTTTTGACGAGTTGGGCGTGGACATGGAGCAGTTCATGGAATTTCTTGACAACATTTCAGTTGGAACTTCCAACAAGAAAATCCTCCCAAATCGTAATTTTTTAAGAATTATCTTAGCCATGAATTTCAGGAAAAATAAGTTAATTTCTTGTTTTAGCCAAAAATGTTTTACTACTGCTCCAATTGGCCGACTTCTTCCAGGTGGACTCTTTAAAGTCCCGCTGTGAAAGCCATCTGATCAATTGTGTGGAAATTCCACTGATCGATCGTTTCCTTTTGATTGATCAATATCAATTGGACCATTTGAAGGCATAAGTCTTTTAAATCAAGAATTTGTAAAAGCAAAAAGGGATTTACACCGATTTTGGTTTTTAATTGAAAATATAATAATTTTTAAGTATACCAAATATTTTCCCATTTAGAATTATTTTTTGAATTTTCGTGTTGACAATTTGCGTGCCTTTTACAAAGCAAATCGTGCACAGATGTTGCCTGTGCTGAACAAGGATTTTCTGGATGAATTGACCAACCGTATTTGTGGATGAAATAAGCGGAAAGAATTATGAAATTTTATCAAATAATTAGTCAAATTGATCTCGGCTTATCGATTTTTAGATTTTTTTTATCTTTAAAGAAGAATTGTTTTATTTCTTTGTATTTTTTTTTGAATTTAAATTGTCCATTTAAATTTTTACTGAAATTTTTTTACAGAATTTACCCATAAATGGTAAATTTCTGAGAATTTTACCATTTATGCACAAAAAATTTCGCTTCGAATGTATTATTTTAGCCAAACTCTTCTACTAATTTTGTTTTTGATAATTATTAAAATTGAAATATTTAATTTATAGGCAGATGGAGAAGTAGCAAAAGTCGAATTAATATATAAAAATTTTAAATATTAATTAGACGAATTGAAAACTAAACAACCTAAAAGAATGTTAAAAATAAAATGGGAAGTTGATACAGACAGATTAAAACTTTAATTGCAATTACAATTTATGATAATAGAGAGGCAAAAAGGACATTTGAAAGGCTTGAATACCTTATATCCCTACGCTGGACTCGCTCAGTTCGGCCCCCACGGTTAGGTCCCAGCATGCTTTACCACTTTAACTTTTTTCTTTATCATCCAAATCCAACATTGTTGGTATCATTCGAAGGCTCTTCACATGTTCTATTAGCCTTACAAAAAGCGAAAAGATTTTCAAGCCTGGAAATTATTAAGAAAAAGTTCAAAATTTCGACTTTTTCGCAATTTTATGTATAACTTTTTTGCTAATTGTCGAATCGCGAAGCAATACCTTAGAAAAAGCTTCTAAACATGTTAAGCTTTCGAATGATACCAAGAATGTTGGATTTGGTTGACAATGAAAAAAGTTATAGAAAGTTATGTGGAAAAACGGTGTCAACCCAAAACGTCACCTTCCATAACGTCACCACCCAAAACGACACCACCCAAAATGACACCAACCCAAAACGTCACCAATTCCAAAATGTCACCAACCCAAAACGTCCCCAAATTAAGGCCAATGATTAAATTTAAGCAAAAGGATCAGTCCCAGATTAACTCATTAACTAACATTGTTTTAAATCAAAAATTATTATAATATAAAATTGACAGTAATTGATTCAGAATAAAATTAATTAGAATAGCCAAAACTAACATTGATCAGGGATCCCTCCCCCAGAAGCCAGGGATCCAGGCTTAGGCTTTACCTTTGACCAGGGATCCCTCGCCCCAGAAGCCAGGGATCCAGGCTTAGGCTTTACCTTTGACCAGGGATCCCTCGCCCCAGAAGCCAGGGATCCAGGCTTAGGCTTTACCTTTGACCAGGGATCCCTCGCCCCAGAAGCCAGGGATCCAGGTTTAGGCTTTACCTTTGACCAGGGATCCCTCGCCCCAGAAGCCAGGGATCCAGGCTTAGGCTTTACCTTTGACCAGGGATCCCTCGCCCCAGAAGCCAGGGATCCAGGCTTAGGCTTTACCTTTGACCAGGGATCCCTCGCCCCAGAAGCCAGGGATCCAGGTTTAGGCTTTACATCAGATAACTAAAATTAATTATTTTTAATCTGGGACTGATCCTTTTGCTTAAATTTAATCATTGGCCTAAATTTAGTGACGTTTTGGGTTGGTGACATTTTAGAATTGGTGACGTTTTGGGGTGGTGACCTTTTGGATCGGTGTCGTTTAGGGTTGGTGACCTTTTGGGTGGTGCCGTTTTGGGTGGTGACGTTATGGAAGGTGACGTTTTGGGTAGGACTCGGAAAAACACGCTGGGGCCGAACCGTGAGGGCCGAACTGAGGTAAACCGCCCTAATATTTAAAAATATTGAATTTGGTGAATACGATGTATCATCATTTCGTCGGAAATGTATCAATTTCATCACTATCCAATTTATCATCCTAATATATTTTACTGGTTTTGCCATAATTTTTGAAAAAAAAAGAGTTGGTTTTTATAAGCGTAGGGCGGTTTACCTCAGTTCGGCGCGCACGGTTGGGCGCCAGCATGTTTTTCCGAGTCCTACCCAAAACGTCACCTTCCATAACGTCACCACCCAAAACGGCACCACCCAAAAGGTCACCAACCCTAAACGACACCGATCCAAAAGGTCACCACCCCAAAACGTCACCAATTCTAAAATGTCACCAACCCAAAACGTCACTAAATTTAGGCCAATGATTAAATTTAAGCAAAAGGATCAGTCCCAGATTAAAAATAATTAATTTTAGTTATCTGATGTAAAGCCTAAACCTGGATCCCTGGCTTCTGGCGCGAGGGATCCCTGGTCAAAGGTAAAGCCTAAGCCTGGATCCCTGGCTTCTGGGGCGAGGGATCCCTGGTCAAAGGTAAAGCCTAAGCCTGGATCCCTGGCTTCTGGGGCGAGGGATCCCTGGTCAAAGGTAAAGCCTAAGCCTGGATCCCTGGCTTCTGGGGCGAGGGATCCCTGGTCAAAGGTAAAGCCTAAGCCTGGATCCCTGGCTTCTGGGGCGAGGGATCCCTGGTCAAAGGTAAAGCCTAAGCCTGGATCCCTGGCTTCTGGGGCGAGGGATCCCTGGTCAAAGGTAAAGCCTAAGCCTGGATCCCTGGCTTCTGGGGCGAGGGATCCCTGGTCAAAGGTAAAGCCTAAGCCTGGATCCCTGGCTTCTGGGGCGAGGGATCCCTGGTCAAAGGTAAAGCCTAAGCCTGGATCCCTGGCTTCTGGGGCGAGGGATCCCTGGTCAAAGGTAAAGCCTAAGCCTGGATCCCTGGCTTCTGGGGCGAGGGATCCCTGGTCAAAGGTAAAGCCTAAGCCTGGATCCCTGGCTTCTGGGGCGAGGGATCCCTGGTCAAAGGTAAAGCCTAAGCCTGGATCCCTGGCTTCTGGGGCGAGGGATCCCTGGTCAAAGGTAAAGCCTAAGCCTGGATCCCTGGCTTCTGGGGCGAGGGATCCCTGGTCAAAGGTAAAGCCTAAGCCTGGATCCCTGGCTTCTGGGGCGAGGGATCCCTGGTCAAAGGTAAAGCCTAAGCCTGGATCCCTGGCTTCTGGGGCGAGGGATCCCTGGTCAAAGGTAAAGCCTAAGCCTGGATCCCTGGCTTCTGGGGCGAGGGATCCCTGGTCAAAGGTAAAGCCTAAGCCTGGATCCCTGGCTTCTGGGGCGAGGGATCCCTGGTCAAAGGTAAAGCCTAAGCCTGGATCCCTGGCTTCTGGGGCGAGGGATCCCTGGTCAAAGGTAAAGCCTAAGCCTGGATCCCTGGCTTCTGGGGCGAGGGATCCCTGGTCAAAGGTAAAGCCTAAGCCTGGATCCCTGGCTTCTGGGGCGAGGGATCCCTGGTCAAAGGTAAAGCCTAAACCTGGATCCCTGGCTTCTGGGGCGAGGGATCCCTGGTCAAAGGTAAAGCCTAAGCCTGGATCCCTGGCTTCTGGGGCGAGGGATCCCTGGTCAAAGGTAAAGCCTAAGCCTGGATCCCTGGCTTCTGGGGCGAGGGATCCCTGGTCAATGTTAGTTTTGGCTATTCTAATTAATTTTATTCTGAATCAATTACTGTCAATTTTATATTATAATAATTTTTGATTTAAAACAATGTTAGTTAATGAGTTAATCTGGGACTGATCCTTTTGCTTAAATTTAATCATTGGCCTTAATTTGGGGACGTTTTGGGTTGGTGACATTTTGGAATTGGTGACGTTTTGGGTTGGTGACCTTTTGGAGTGGTGCCGTTTTGGATTGGTGTCATTTTGGGTGGTGTCGTTTTGGGTGGTGACGTTATGGAAGGTGACGTTTTGGGTTGACACCGAAAATGAGGGGAAATGTTTTAATCAAAGATTGTTAAAAAATTAAGATTTATAAAGTGTATAGATGCAGTATAATGTGTATGGAGTTGGGACTTTGCTATCTTCGTAAAGGGTGAAATAGGCATAAAATGCCATAAAAATGACCTAAAGTTCGGGGTTTAAATGGGTCGGAATGTTTTCAAATCTATACACTTAATTGTTTTTATCAATAAAAAGTTAATTTAATTTGGAATGAATTTAGGCGTTTGTCCCTACCGTCAAATTCTGCGAATGAATTATAATTGAGAAATTATTGGCTATTTTGAGATTATTTAATGGACAATTTATATGCTGATCATTTTTTGATACCCATTTTTGTTCATTAATTTTAATGATTCTTTCCGACGAAAAATATTCATTTGACCGCAGAGAGTCGAGACTCCGTAAACTGCAATTTCTCGAGACAGATACTTAAATTTTTTCTTTTAAATTTACAATAAAAAAAGTTCAAAGGGCAATTAATAATTTTTCCTCTCGTTTAAATTCGCTTTTTAATATGCAAAAAAAATTGGTCAAAATTGATGCGATATAATAATAATAATTTAATAACAAAAGAAAATGCCATTGCTCACCCAATGCAATGTTTGTGGCACTCAAATAAAAGTGGACATTGTTTAAATTGTTCAAATTTTCATCTTTCTGGCAAACTGTCGCCGCCTCACCAAAAATTGGGCATCTTTTCAGAATCCAACTATTAAAATTGCGTTCTTTTTGCTTCATCAATGCCAACTTTTCCCTGGTTCGTTCGTTCACCAATTCGAATGGCTCAACAATAATTGGCGTTGATAAAAATGGTAATTGTGTAACTGGTCGAAGTTGTGGCATGGAGAAATGCCTAAACAATCAACGAGTAAAGTGGCATGCCGAACATAGCATCGTCCATTGGCAGGGACGATGCAATGCCAAAAACCAAAAAAACTGGCAAATTGTTGAAAAAAAAATCGGAAAAATTTGGTCCTTCGTCCTTATGAATTCTTATCCGTCTCCAAATTGTCAATTCTGATTGGCAATTGAAATGAGTGTCCACTAAACTATCAAAATGTGGCGAAATCAGTGCCAATTTGAGACCAATTTGAGGACGGTCAAAAAATGGGAAAATACCCATCCAAACGTCGGTGCAAACCCAGCTAAATTGTGAAAATTAATTAGCAGGGAGCAATTAGGGCTAGACAATATTTTTTGACCAAAATTTGTTAGCAAATTTCATTCAAATTCCAAAAAAATCTATTAATAATCTCAAAATATGCATATTTTCCAAAACAAAGACTGCTCAATGCCATTCATTGTTTGGCTCACATTTTCCTCAAAATTCGATTATTATTTTTTGTGGCCAATCGAACACTTCGCCATCCTCCAAATGCAGTCATAAATGAACCCAACAAATGCTGCTGCTTTTCTACAATTTTGTCAGATGAAATTAGCAATGGTCGGCGGAGTTTTTTCTTTTTTTCGACGGGCGATTCTATTAAAATAAATGTTTGCTGAAAACTTTGTAT